>JAZFAV010000039.1:6470000-7025000 GCA_037954035.1 Rosalia funebris
ATATTCAAATATTTGCTTTCAAGTAGTAGATCATGTCATTAAGTACCGAAGCTAATGACCTAAATGCAGTTGAAGTAGCGAGTAGTTCATTAATTAAACGCTTCACTATGTATTTGGATATATGGATGCTCTGCTTAACACGTGAAATAGATTACCAGGATTCTAAAGTGAAATATTGCGTTTGAGATAAATTAGGCGTCAGGATGTATGGGTGTCTGCAACTGCAGACCGACTGCATTCGTTTCTTTTTTTTTCCATTTAACGGTTCGACACGTGATAAATAAGAAAAACGTTAAACTGAAACGTATGGTTGAACATTGAAGTTAGCACTGACGTAGTGAAGTATATCAGAGAAAGGAAATAGTTTTATTTTCATGATATTTTAAGTAAATTTGAAGCGCTTTTTATGATGATAAAAAACAATATTATATGTAGAGAATTACTTGTCTTTGAGGCTGTATTTTTTAATAGACGAAGATGACTAGTTATTGAATAATTAGATGGAAATTATCACTCAATCTAACATCTAGTAATACACATGTTTGCACACACATCCAGTCGCTAATCTGGGAACTGAACCCACATTTAAACCTCCTCTAGTTAGAAATTTAGTCTAGATCAGAGCTGTTATCCCCAAAATTACCCAGAAGATTTTCTATAATAAATATATGGTCTCCGATGACTAGTTTTTGTTCTAAACGCTTTTAAAATCATTTGAGGGATTAAATGGTTAAAATTTCAATGTCCCATTAAAAATTAAGCACTCTAAAGTATAGTTAAATATTTTTTTATAGAATAATTCCATCAGTGAAACTTCCTACCTCCAAACAGCTACCCTATTAAAATATACAAAACATATATAATAATACACAATTTGAAATCTCCTGGCCTTGACGACGGTGGTGGTTTACTGTTGCTTGTTAACAAATCGAATTGGGATATTTGATCAAAACTGTTTCATAAATCAGTAACTTATAAGTCGAAAATCGAGAAAGGAACCACCAAGCCGCCAAGCGGCTATCAAAGTAGTTCCCGAATAGCAAAGCTATTACATAATCGCTCTAGGAAACAACTACTCCTCGGGCTAAAGCCCCGCCAGGCATTGAATTATACCCAGAAGCGATCCTCGACCCCTTTCTCGTGTTTCTGCACGATCAGATAAGGTTTCAAAAAATAAAACCCGCCACAGGTAGGATTCGACATTTGTCTCGGATCGGAACCGAACGACATACAGCTGTTTCGAACTTGTTAGTTCTCATCAGTGCCGCATACAGTACGCCGATTCAGGACAAATGCCGAATGAACTTTATGGCCTATACATCTTTATCGATACGATCTCTGTCAGTAACTTATAAGTCGGAAATCGAGAAAGGAACCACCAAGCCGCCAAGCGGCTATCAAAGTAGTTCCCGAATAGCAAGGCTATTACATAATCGCTCTAGGAAGCAACTACTCCTCGGGCTAAAGCCCCGCCAGGCATTGAATTATATCCAGAAGCAGAAACACGAGAAAGGGGTCGAGGATCGCTTCTGGGTATAATTCAATGAAATATACCGCTGTGGTAAGTTCGTTACACTAAACCGATGCAATCCACCACACAGAAGTATGTGTGTGTGGTGGATTACATCGGTGTACTTGGTAAAGTTCCTAGCAATTGTAATAAATTGAAAATTAGATTGAATTAATTTTAAATCGCGTGTAGAGCACGCGATAGTAGAATTGTAACGTAGATAAGACGGATATCGTTTTTAGTATTTAGTTTTTAGTATTGAATTTATACTTGTAAGAAGCTTTTTATATCTCCAACAGGTTTTCAATTAAAAACAGTAAACAATTCAGTTACGGAAATCGAATTTCTCAAACTACACCATCTTTATCTCCACATCTTATTTACTAGAATTTCTTGTGCCGATTTCCACATCCTAAATAGGAAAAGGAATACGGGAAATACTTTTGCACCACCAGCATTCAATATAGAGACATTCAATTTAATTTCCGTTGAATGATGGATCAAATACCCTTCTTTTGAGTCTCGCGAAATCTTAATGAAGTAATTAAAGGGAAGATGAAATTTTCAGATAAAATTGAAGTCATGTCCCTGACATTTTGAAACAAAGTGTGTTAATGGTTCACAACTTCAATTTATTATTAACACTTATAAAAACATATAGATATTAATTAGGATATGAATCATATCCTAATATGATCCTATATCCATATTCATAGGATATGAATTATAATATGAATCACCTACTTCTCTTATCAAAATTAGCAAACTATAAAATGTTATATAATAAATTAGTAAACTTCAGGAAGTTTATTATTCAAATAACATGTATATTATACGCATACAAATAAGCTACGATTATGTACCTAACTCTTCGTCACACTAATCCTGAAAAAGCTTTAAAAATAAAGCGAAACGTCGAATTAGTATAATATTTTTATTTTATGAAAATATACAAAATATCATCAATTCATTTATTATGTTTGCACTTTACTATAAAGTGTATAGTAGGCTCTTAGTACACTCCCCTCTTTCCCTTTATTTTTTGTGATTTTTTTTAACTCGGCATGTTGAATTCATCTATTAAACATCACTATTTAATACACATTTTTTCCTCTTTTGGTGATATTAACACCCTGTAGGGTGTTCCATTAAAAATTAATTACATTCCAAAAATGTAATTATGTACATTTTTGAATTGTACATAATTTTCTAAATCCATTGATACTGCTATACATATTGTACATATTATTATAACTCATACGTCATTGCTTATGTACATGACGTAATTGTCTAAGTGGTAAATTCTAGTCATAACTTAACGCTAATTAATAATTAGCATAAGTTCAACTAAAATAGAATTCTACTTCAACCTACTACGGCAAACTATGCTCTCTTATTATACAAATAACTAATCCTAATATTCACTGATTGAATACTTAATTGCTTTCAGGTACTAATTGGGGAAATATCGGAACCTCATCTGCGCGGAATGTTCTCCAGTGTGCCTTTTACAAGTTACTCATTTGGAATTCTTCTGGTATACGCATTGGGTTCACTTTTACCTTGGCGATATGTTGCAGGTATGTTGGAGTCACGTTAATAAATTGTCATTTTTATTTTATATACTCTATTGAAGCTGTTTTATTTTTATTTTTTCTTCTTCAGGTTTAAGTACAATCCTTCCCCTATCGTCGATATTGGCATTTTTCTTCCTACCTGAAAGCCCAGTATGGTTAGTGAGACATGGCAACATTGATGGTGCAAGGAAAGCCCTTACCTGGTTAAGGGGTGGAAATAACGGTCAGGTAAGTTAATAGTATTTTGAATACCAATTGACCGAAATTGGTGTTAGGTTTGGAAATCTGACTTACGAATTGACTATTACGATACACATAATAAACCATAATAGCATACATGACTTCTATTATATACATTATCTTTTATCTTTGATTATACCAAAAATACATTTTAAACGAAAATAATAATATAGCAAACACCTTTACTGATTTTGTTGACATTGGAAAAGATGTGACGCAAGAAGTGGTCCATTCTTTACACCTCCATCTAGCCATGGTCTTAACTTTACCTTTCTTATGTCATCTAGGGACAAAAACTAATTTATTAGCACCATAAATTCCCTACAATAAATTTCTTGAGATTCATTCATCGCGAACGGGGATATTAAAGGAAGTACGACAAGAAAGCCACTCTCGGATTTGATTAATAAGGATTTTGAAATTGGTATACGTCCCGCTGAGTTTAAAAAACCGGTAATAAAGTAATTACATAATGCTGGCGATAAATTACTAACGTCAAACTATAGATCAATATTGTTTATTACTAATTTGATCGAAATATATTATTAAATTAAGAATACCAAAATATTTAAATAAATATAATTTATTTTATTACTACCGAGTTAATTTGGTTTCAGAGAGGGTAGATTTACAGAGGATTCAATATGTTCACTAACAGTAGCAATTTATAGATCGTTAGATGAAGGGAAACCTTCTTTGTACATATTCTTAGATATTGCAAAGACATTTAAACCACTGTCACAAATAATTGTTGGGGATTATCAAGTCCAGAGTTACGCGGCCCCACATATGCATGTTATATAAAAGTACCGTTTATATACATTGTTAATATTTCAGTATGTAACGCATAACTATTATCTTGCGAGAAGGTAATATGATATCCTGGGAATCTGTTATCATTCTCTTTACAGACATCATACGATACCTGCTTAACTTTTTATTGTGCATTGTATATTTCATTTATCGCTAAATGTAATGGCTTGGAGTATTGCCAAGGCCTTCCCGGAAAACCACGCTTTGCAAGCATCAGCGTCAGCATTGTAAACTTATAAATTACATACAAGCCAGCATTAAGTTAGTCTAAATTGTAACTTCATTTCTCATTATAAAATTATGTAAAACATAAATAAAACAGTATTTAATATTAAAAATTGTTTTAAAAAATTTATAAGCTGAAATAGCATGTAAGATGCATTATTCGAACGTTACTTTAAAGGTAGTCACAAGATACGTAAATGTAAAATATACAAAAAATAATTATACTAAGTATGTATAAGCAATGCCAAAGAAGTATACAATGCGGTGTGCCACATAGTATTGTATTAGGCAGTACTATACACCCTATGATGTTCTCAATTTAATAAATAAATTAATATTCAAATAACACTATACAAATAAAATTTATTATTACCAGCTTTGCATATGATACCTCCATATTTTATGACGCGACTAACTGGGAAAAACTGAAAACAAAAGTAGAAAATCATGTCACATTTAATAAATTATTTTAATCATAAATGGATTACTGAATTATGGTCGATGTCATATTAAGAATAATGAAAACGTGATAGATACTCGTATAAATAGTTGCGAAAATATAAAATATTTTTGTTGTCATTCACATCCACACACATTCACTTTCTGCGATTTTGGATGTGATATTCCATCGAAAATTCCGTCTATGATTTCAAGTTTCCATCTGACAACAATAAAAGACAGCATTATCGGCAGATAAGGCTACTGTCGGGTAGTTAACGGTGTCCAATTTAAACATCTCCTTTGGTTAACTTTTTAAATAATAAACTACAGAAATAAGGAGATTATACTCCAACCCATCTGCAAATGCCTTATATAGTAAGGACTAAACAAATTAGGTCAAAACAGATATTGTCGAAACTACCAAGAGATGGCGTTTATTACGTTCTACTGCGGTGGAATGTAGCAACGTCTACTAGATATGAGCTTCATCTGTCAAAGGTATACTCGTTTATACTGCATTGACGAGACCCAAGATAAGGTCGAAATCGGTCTACAGTTAGCGATATCCTGAGGTAGGTGACACTTTGAATCTCCCTTGCGGTTTTGGAACAATCTGAATCACTGTATTTTAGTGCTAACTCTGTTTGGCAACATACGGCAAATTTTGTCATGTAATTCAGCGCTTGGCGATTGTTATATAGCCAGGAGAATAGCCTGTTTTGACCTAATTTGTTTAGTCCTTATTATGAGGCATTTTCAGACGGGTTGGAGTATAATCTCCTTATTTCTGTAGTTTGAATATTACCCTCTGCGTAGTAAAACTTTGTATTATACTGTTTTTAAGTAATCATTGCCAATAAACTTAGTATTTTGAAATTGCAAAATAATTTTTCTTCATTTTTTATGTAACCTATACTCATGCTAATGTAACCAGTATCGTTACATAAGTAAAGAATATGCTCTTTCACATACCATAATAAAGAACATTGCCATTAAAAAAATATCGATGACGTTATACCTTCTATACGAATCACTCTGTAACTATTAATTATATTTAAAAAAAAGTGGAGGAGTCCGAGAATTTTTCTCAAGAGTTATTCCTTGAATTTTTAACAAATTATTCATTACTTTACGAAAGCATTATATGGTTCGACTATCTGTGTATTATTATAAACATAATTTATCAGTTTGTTAATTTCCCGTCTAAATTTAATAATTGAAAGGGTCAGTATAAGTGTTAAGCACACTTATTATCCTCCAATATTGTTTAGGAAATAATATATTAAATTTCAATTTACCATCGGTAATAATCGTCGTAATTTACGGTAAATATGATGGTCAAGAAAAAAATCAGAAAATCTAAGAAAGAATGAAAAATAGCAATTAAGAAGTAATTTCATTTTTCCTATATCTCTTCAAATAACGTTAGAAAATACTAAAATAGATTTTCCAAAATTTTTATTTGTTTTTAATATTTTCAAACTAATCTAGATATCTATCCTAGATAATTTCTTAAGGCCATATTATTGGGTATACAATTATGCAATTTTAACCTAATTTAACCTTTTTTTTTTATCTCTTAAAATTTCCGAGATCCGCCTCTTATCTAGAACACGGTGTATACTGTCAGCATCAATAGCTAGAGGCATAATTTTTACATCAGATAATATCCCTCTAAAAAGTAATAATTCCATTTCATCATGGTTTACGATGCATTCGATTTAATTGAAAGAAGAAATATGTCTAAAAAGTGATCTGATAAGTACCTAATTATTTTAATTTCATTGCAGGCTAAAGAAGAAACTGAACACTTAGTAGAGAGAACAGATGCCGAGAGACTTCACCAACGAAAAACGACCTTTCACGCTCTTCTGCAGCCCGAAGTAATAAAACCGTTCATCATAATAAATGTATTCAACATAATGCAAATCTTGTCCGGGACATACATAATTGTTTTTTACGCCGTAGACATTCTCAGTCACGTGCAAGGAGGAAGAAACGTGGATCATTTCCTAGCGGCAGTATTGACGGCGTGCGTCCGATTTATTTTCACAATAATAGCGAGTTTCTTACTGGCAGTGATAGGCAGAAGAACCCTGTCCATGACGTCAGGGTTGGGGACGGCTATATCGGCCCTTTGTTTAGGAACATTCTTACACCAGAACTGTCAAGGCAACGACTATGTTGCAGCCCTTTTCGTCCTAATATACGTCGCCACCAATACGTTGGGCTTTATGATATTGCCAGGAGTCATGCTGGGCGAATTATTTCCAGCCAAAATAAGGGGACTTGCGGGAGGACTCACATTCATGTTATTCAATTTCGTGTTATTTGGTGTGGCGAAAGTCTTTCCGCTTATTAAAAATCTCGTCGGGATGGCGGGGGTGTTTTGGATTTTCGGGGCATCGTCGCTCATAGCCAGTTTATTCCTGTATTTAACGTTACCCGAAACCAAGACGAAGACTTTGAGCGAAATAGAGGATTACTTCCATCAGAACCATTTCTTGTGGATTACTAGAGATAAACGCTGGGAAAGGAAACTACAGCAAAATGAGACTGAAAAATTATCTGTTAAAGTATAAACAATGTTGACTGCCACCGTATGTATTTATTTAGTTTAAGTAATTTATAGTAAAGTACAGTGTGGGCCTCATCTTAAGTGTAGGCCTTTTCTTAATAAAAGTAATTATATGTCATCTTATTGTGTATTTTTATTTCTCGCATTTCAGTATTATTTCCATATCGTAGGCATGCATGATCGTATGACCTTCAGGCATAACATTGTAGTCAAGATAATATACAGTGTATATCTAAAGGGATGGATCTAAAAGAACGACATAAAAGAATTAAAATTAACAAACATACATTCAAGTGTATAAAAGACCGATTTAGAAAAAAGTAACTTAACTAAACTAACCAACAAATTAACTTTAGTTAATAACTAAAAAGCAAGAAATAAATGTTTTCTACAACAATTTAATATTTATTTGTTGCTCCGTCTAATGTTATTAAAAAATCGTTGTTTGTTATGTAATTATTAATTGTTTTATATAATTTTGAAGAATATATAATATTTGTCATAATATTATGACAAATATTTGTCGTAATCCAACCCAATGTTGGATAATATCATCTAACCAGTGTTAATTGCTAACAATCAGGTAAATGTATAGTTCAAAATACAGGCAGGAGTTTTCTTAGATATCACACTCATGGAGAACTTATTTAATTGTCGCGTTATTAGTCTTTTCAACTTTCATCTGTCTTGTGGTCGATACTCTTGGCCTTAGATGGAGTTTATGACCCATCTAAGGCTGCACTCTCAGGCACCCGGATCCTGAGAGATCCTAAAAGACATAAGTTTTATTACAAAAATATTAAGTGGAAGTTAATAATATGATAATTTTAAATGATAAAGCTTCCGTTTATGGAAATGTAGCATTCTTTGAAAAATTAAGGTATAAATGAAATTTGTCAGTGACTTCATAAGTATTTGTTTATAGTGGATCCAAATATGAATATTCAGGATTCAAATACTTTTGTTTATTCGCCTTCAGTTTTACGGATGCTAAGTTTAGCTAGACATACAACCAGCCCATTGATGTGGAAATTGAACCCATGGTAGAACTCAGTGCCGACAATCTAGGCTAGGTCCAACATTACCCCAAATTACCCATCCTATAAACTTAGAGACCTTCTGCAAGACT
Organism: Rosalia funebris; assembly: GCA_037954035.1. Classification (NCBI taxonomy): domain Eukaryota; kingdom Metazoa; phylum Arthropoda; class Insecta; order Coleoptera; family Cerambycidae; genus Rosalia; species Rosalia funebris. The sequence goes on from JAZFAV010000039.1 coordinate 6,478,514, forward strand.
ATTGTGAAATAATTTGCCCTAAGAATATTTAGCTATACCTATAAACTTTCACGTCAATCAGAATCCAAACCGAATGTCAAGTATGAGTGGTGTCATGAGAGAACTCCCGACAAATTGTTGAAGATATGCGGCTTTCAATTCGGAAACGTCGAGGGGGTGTGACGCTTTCAACCAAAGACGTTTGATCGTCCATGACTCCACAGAAACTAGCCCTGTCCCAGCTGTTCAACTTCTAGCCTCTGTTCCTGGGCATGCTAAGCGTCTGACCCGCACCATCCCTGACCTCAAATAGGATGTATTTGTTGTAAATATTCAGTTTAATTAATTATATCATTACTATCATACTTTACTTTATAAATAACCGAAAATAAAATCAATGAACGACTACACACAATTGTTTTAGATATCGGCTAGAACCCCTGAACTAGATCTTGACCTCTTAATAAGTAAACGGAATATAGTAGACATAATGTTTAGGTATAAGGATTAAGATATGCGTCATATCTAGACATCCTACTTCAAAAAGTCAAAATTAACGTAACTGTCAACTTCCCCGCATAATAAACTGTATATATCCATCACAATAAAATGAGTTGTGGAAAAAAAACTGCACCAAGCAACAGGTCCATAAAGAGCGTCTTTGCCAGAAACATCTTTGATTCGCGTGGTAATCCCACAGTAGAGGTTGATCTGATCACAGATTTAGGGCTGTTCAGAGCTGCTGTACCTTCTGGTGCTAGTACAGGTAAATAGCTTTATTTCTATTTTGCTTTTATCTTTATTTTCTTACTTCACTGTTTAACACGTATACATCCAATTATAGAACAAAAAATACAGAAAAATTAAGACAATACAACAGGAATGAATTTAAATAAGAAAATAATACATATATAATAGAACCCGAGTGGTATTTGAAATATCGACTCATATTACCTTACTTTTTATTATTCCTCATGTTATTTATTTAATGCTTTGTCTCTAATGCTGATGTAGCCTTCTTTTTTCTCGTCTTCTTTTTGCCGATGACATAAAATTAATTTAAATATAACCTGCTTGGACGATCACTTGAGGTTGCAAAAAGTCATTGCCTTGCTGTATACTGTGGTATTTGGAGAATAAATTATCAATAAACATAGATAATCGTAAATTTTTCTCATATATTGTATTTTAAAGAAGAAACCACTAATACACACACCGTCAAAAGTCTTGGACCCCCGATGTTTTGTATTAGTGAATAATGTTTTTAAATATTGTATTTGTTTTTTAAACGTATGATTTTCTAAATGTATTTTCTTGTAATACATGAATAATTTTTAAAAATTAAGTCAATTATAAAACAACGGGGAAAGAATTTTCAAGTTTTAAGTAAATTTATTATGACAAATATTAACAAACCATACTTTCTAACAAAGCAAACTACAACTTAATAGTCAGTATGGCCTCCTCCGCTTCTCAGTAACATATTGACATGCCTGTGCATTGAAACAATCAAATCGTTGATAATTTCTTGAGGGATATTGTTCCATTCCTCTATTGCTGCTACAGCTAACTCTTTCGCATTTTTGGGGTGGGTTAGTCGATATCTGTAATATACGGGGTGGGATCCACCAAGACTTTTAACGATGTGTGTATATTACTATTCTCTTTGTGATACGGTTTTAATAAGTTATCAAAATACTAATAATTTTGGTGTGTACTTTGATGATAGACTAGCGTTCTCTGGGAATATGAACCATGTGGTTTTTAATGCATATAAAACTCTTGTTTTCGCTTATAAAACACGATACAACAACACTGCTACCGTAAAAAATTTTATTTTACGTTAATTCGTTCGAAATTAGAATATTATAGATATGACTCAACATTAAAATGCCCAGCCAACATTTCTTAAACTATCTATTATTTCGCATAGACAATTATTACCCAGTAAAGGGTTGCTACCAAACTCTGCTTCCATAAAAATTTAACATTCAACTATTGTACTCTAAAGGGGTGTTTCCTAGCCTCTCGTTTTTATTTAAATTTTCTCACAATAGCATAGATGCACCCGCATTACTAAGCATGTTTAGTATACGCACACGTAGACTAGGCTCTCGAGAAGAAAACGTGGTGTTAAAATCGGTAATGTTTATAACATCACAAAATTTTAATGTAATATCCAGTATTATTAATGAATTACTATCTTTAGGGAAACAACTTTTATTTTATTTCATCAAAATCATATTTATGTTAAAGCTATTTAGAAGTTATGTTTTTTATTTTTCATTTTTATTTTTTTAGTTATATACTGTATCCATGTGTATATATTTATTTATACTATACTAAAAATATTTCATATTTTCTCCTATGAATTTTATTCTGTTGGGAAATAAAGGCATTATTATTACTACTATTACCATTACGGTTGGAATTAAATCTAGCTACCTAGAATAGTTACAATTTTTGTGTGTTTACTGTGGTTATTTTAAAGTCCTTCTAAGTGATTATCTAAAGGTTTTAACTTCCTAAAAATGTATTTTACGTTATGTGTAAATGAAATATTTCTTGTATATCAAGTGACAGACAAAAAATTAACTTGTTCACTGCCTTCATATTTTTCTTTACTGAAAGATGTCAAGGTCAAGGGCTAACCCTTGGTTATTTACGGGTCTAGGGATAATAAGGTAGAAATGTCGGCTACGATAGACCAAGCTGGTCGTTCTGTAATATGCGATTATTAAATACAAATTTAGTAACGGAATTCAGAGCGCCGACAACCTACAAAACATTTCTAAATGTTAAAAGAGTATTCGACAAAAAATTCTAAGTACAACGAAGACAACTACATATATCGACAAATGCAAGGAAGTCCAAATTTAGAATACCTAAGTACTATCTCCAAAAATAAATAAATGGACATAAACAAATAAATCAAGTCCTAGGTTATAAAAGGTGGTCCAACCAAAACGCACGATGTTAATTGTAAATAAAACAAAAAGTTTTCAGAGAATTATTTTAATTTTTTTATTATGATAGAAGGATCTATGACAATTATGTGTGAAACAAAATATCGGCCAAATGCTCGCCACGGCTTCGGTGGCATACCTCTATCCGATGATCCATATTTTCAATGACTCTAAGACATAATTGAGTTTCAATGTCGTTAATGTGCCGAATTATCTCATCCTTTAGCTCTTGAATTGTTCTTGGCTTATTGACGTACACTTTTTCTTTTAAATATCCCCAAAGAAAGAAGTCCAACGGTGTCAAATCACATGATCGTGGCGGCCAATTAACATCGCCACGACGTGAGATAACACGGCCATTGAATTTCTCGCGCAAAAGTGCCATTGTTTCGTTGGCTGTGTGGCAAGTGGCACCATCCTGTTGGAACCACATATAGTCCAGGTCCATATCCTCAATTTCTGGCCACAAGAAGTCCGTTATCATCTCGCGATAGCGAACACCATTCACGGTAACTGCTTGGCCGACCTCATTTTCGAAGAAGTACGGCCCGATGATGCCGCCAGCCGCCTCTTTGTGGATGCATCGGCTTTTCAACAATCACTCGTGAATGCTCATTTGCCCAAATATGGCAATTCTGCTTGTTAACCAATCCACTGAGGTGAAAGTGTGCCTCGTCGCTGAAGATGATTTTCTTTGTAAAGTCACCATTCACTTCTGTCTGTTCAACCAACCATTCGACGTATTAACGACGCTTGAAATGGTCAGTAGGCTTCAGCTCTTGAGTCAATTGAACCTTATAAGCGTGTAAATTCAAATCTTTATTCAAAATTTGCATCAGTGATGCAAATCAGTTCGTGAGATGTTCAATTGTTGGGCACAACGACGAGTCGAGGTTGACGGCTCTTCTACTACACTATCGCGAACAACAGCAATGTTTTCCGCAGAACGAACTGGGCGAGCATGCACAGGTGTTTTCACATTTCCTACAGACCCGGTTTGCTGAAATTTTCGCACAATTCTCCAGATTATGGACACATTTGGTCGATTATGCTGATCAAAAAAGTCACGAAGTGCACGAAATGCATTTTGATTTGAACGCCCATTTTCGTAAAAGGCTTCAACAATCTTAACGAGCTGCTCAATTGTGTACCTCTCCATGGTTGGTTGAATTTGTCAAACACTGAAACAAAGAAATGTCAAATTAAGTTGGGCAAAAAACTTGACGTTAAGGTGTGACTCACAATTAGCATCGTGCATTATGGTTGGACCACCCTTTACTTTAATTTGATCTCATTCGATATATTGAAATAATATTTCCATGAATAGAAGTAATAGCAAAAATACAAAAGAGCTATACAGGATTCTATAACGGAGATGATACATATTAATAAATATTAATCATGATAAATAAAATGTTGTTGGTTATATGCACCCAGAGAAGAAATAATAAAATAGCGCTCGTGATCACATATAGTGCATAATTGGTTCTACTTTAAAATATACTGACGTCAATACAACACAAAGTAGACAACATACCCTGTATATGTATGTACCCTGTATATACTTACAGATATACCCTGTATATGTATGACTATAACGAGCAGTATACCGCAAACACCAACGATAACATGTATGGAGAAATTATATAAGAATATATAAAACGTTATACATACACAAGTACCTCATCTATATGTAGTCTAAAGCGATACAAATGACAAAACGTCACCTTAACTGTTTTGGATTGAATGTATGATTATTTTTTAATTTTAACTTGTAAGAAAATTTGGATTTGGTTCTAGGAGTTGCAAACTGTTATGATGTTAAAATTTGACAATCAGAGGTGTGTTCATATTCAACTAATAACAGGAAATGTTTACAAATGTAATGGATTTATTTGGGACTATAAAACTACTTCGTAGCTTAATATGTGTGTTACACAGGGTGTACACAGGGTATACACGTTTAATCGGATAATTCAAAGTTGCAATGTCATAGGAAATTCTCCGGGAATTTTTGGACGTATGAGGCCATTAATAATGGCCATGAGACGATTGGTATCGTGGATTTTATCAGAAGGTGGTCATTTTCAACATTTGCTCTGATTAGTGTAGGAATATGTAATACATACAGTATTTTTATGATTTTTGTTTGTAATACCCGACAGTTTTTCTAAGAATCGGTTAGCATTAAGTCAAAAATGGAAGAGACATTTTTTGTTGTTCATTGTTAGGAGCGTTCGAGAATAATAAAAAAAATAAAAAAATATGAGGCTTTACTTTTTACGAAGAAAACGTCGGGCTTCAAATAAAAATTTACTTTACACTAGAGATGTAGCTATGTAGCTCTTTACTAACGCATAAATTGCCTCCAAAATTTGGGAACGTAGTACTGACTATTCAAGATTGATTTGCAAAAATATTGATTTTTTAACATCTCAACACCCTATATCTCGGAATATAAGCGTCTCCAGACAGATGTTTATATAATTTTTTTTATTAAACACTCTGTATACTGACGTATTTACGACACTACTACTACACTACTTTCGAAAGTTACTGACATTTAACCTAACTCTTATTATACTACGTATTACCCTAGGTATTTTGTGATTTATGGGTTTATCTGATTAACTCAACAAACATCTAGGCATATTGAAAACCTTGCTACAGCACAAAGATTGTTTTTATTTAAAAATTGTGATTTCTCAACCAAAACATTTGTTCTACACAAGAATTGTCTCATTCAATTTAATTCCAATGAGGAATATCAGGCACAAAAGCTACATACACAATTTCGTCCTAATTAGAAATCATCAGTGCAGAATGCTTTATGTCCTCAGGCACTTTGGACGTAGACGTGCATACTGGATACCACTATGGCCATCTACCTGCTGCTACAAAATAGTTATTCATATCGTTTGATATATTAGAAGAGAGCAGAAGCACTGAGAATTCTTATATGAATGGAACAATTTTGTATATGAGATGAACTAATAAAAGCTTGTTGAACTATAAAACAATATACGTTCTATAATAAGAAAGAGATAATGTAAATCAAAAATAAAATTATTAAAGAAATATTTATTCAATTTGTTTTACCTACGATATATGCCAATTGTTATAGTCCATAGGATGTAACAACCTTTCTAAAATAAAAATTCCAAATCTAATTTTTATTAATCGGTATAAATCGAGTCAACGTTTTATTGGAAATAATGAGCATAATGGCTTTATCAAGGAATAAGGCAAATATAATTTAAATTAGGCTATAACTTCGGAAAAAAATTACTATCAAATTTGTATTAAATAAATTTATTACTAACCGCTTCAAATTGTAGGCATCCATGAGGCGCTAGAACTTCGCGACGAAATCGCGCAAGAATATCACGGCAAAGGAGTGTTCCAGGCTATCGACAATGTTAATAATATCATCGCCCCCGAACTGGTAAAACAAGATTTCGACGTAACGAAGCAGGAACAAATCGACGAATTCATGCTGAAACTAGATGGCACTGAAAATAAATCCAGACTGGGGGCGAATGCAATTCTAGGGGTTTCTCTAGCCGTTTGCAAGGCGGGGGCTGCAAAGCGAGGAGTTCCCCTGTACAAGCACATTGCAGATTTAGCTGGGAATAAGAATTTTATCTTGCCAGTTCCTGCTTTTAACGTAATCAATGGCGGATCCCATGCAGGGAATAAACTCGCCATGCAGGTAATATATTACTTTGTGATACAGTAGTCTATAACGTCTCTTTATTGAACTATGTACTGTGCTTTCGTTAAAGTAATGAATAAATTTGTAAAAAAATTCAATGAATAATTTTTGGGAAGACTTCTCAGAACAGTCAAATTTTATTTTTAGTTGGCCTTTTTTATTAGAGAATGCGAAAGAATATTTTGTTCACATACGCTACGGTAATCGTTACATTAGCATGAGTATAGGTTAAATAACAAAAATGAAGAATCACGATTTTGCAATTTCAAAATAATAAACTTACTTAACGAACTATTACCGTATGTAATAATTAACGTACATATTCCTTAACACCAGTGAAGAACATTTAAGATATTCCTACACGAGTCGCAGTAATTGAAAATGGCGGAGGTGCCAATGTAGTTAATATATTTAAATATTAGTTTATTTCATTCCTATTTGCCAAATAAAAAATCCCAAACGGCTCTTATCTCATACCGTGGATTGTTATTATGGCTAGACTCAGGTAGACTGTTCCGTTTATCGGCAAGATAAGAGAATTTTTTATTTGGCAAATAGCGATGAAATGAATGGTTGTAATAGATTTAATCCAGGGGCGTAGCGTACATGGATGCGAGTGATGCGTCACATCTCTTAAAAAATTGGCAAATTAGTGTTATTTAAAAGTTCAATCGATTCATTCAATTATTACAATTTTTTAATTATTTTAATCCGACCGCAAACATACATTATTTACTTTAAATGGTACTACCATCAACTTTTTTATTTCAAATCGGCCGTGACGGCGTCCGAATTTGGTTTATTTAGTTTTGGGCCAGTATCAGTACCCATCCCTTCTCTCGGCTAACCACAGTTTTCTATTGTATATTTAGGATTTAATGTTATTTCCAAGTCTCGCACACAGATAAATATCTATACAACGTACTTCCCGGGGTTTTATTGTTTTAGTATATATTGTTTTCATATATAATATTAATAACTTATTATGATTAATAACCTATCAATTACAAAAAAAAATTACATTTGATTCAGACGATCCAGGCCTGGTTAGCAATTTTTAAAGAAATGGCAAAGGTGCCAATGTGGTTTTAATGTCTAAATATGCTTGTAACATATTTTATTTAAGTATTTCTTTATTGTTACTGTACGCTTACTGCCTAACTTCTAATCACTGCCGGGAGATAACCATGTACAACCGATATATGTAATGGTGCGAAACATTAAAATGATACCAGCTCCTTCGCTAATTCTATAACAATTGTTGATTGGGAAAAATTCGAAACATATTAATAATAGTTTAAAAAAATAAAAGATAAAACAAATAAAGAGTATAACAAATCCATTAAAACAATCTTTAGCTACATCATAGGACCTTATTACATACGGTTATCACCTCTTAGTTATATTTAAAGGCAATTCCTGATGTTATTAAATTATACATATATATATATATATATATATATATATATATATATATATATATATATATATATATATATATATATATATATATATATATATATATATATATATATATATAATTATTTATTAATTTAATATATAATTGAGGAAGATATAAATTAAAAAAATCCTCACACGATCCAGGCCCGGTTAGCAATTTTTGAAGAAATGGCGAAGGTGTCAATGTTGTTTTAATGTATTTAAATATATTTATTTATAAGAAATCTCATTTAAGTACTTATTTATTGCTACTGTATGCTTACTATTTGACTTCCAATCACTGCTGGGAGATAACCATATACAGCTGTTATATGTAATGATGTTATAAATTCTACTGGCTCTTCCGCGATTTTTTTAAAAATTGTTAACTGGGCTGGCATCAAAAAATATTAATAAAAGATAAAACAAATAAAGAATACAACAAATATACTACAAAAATTTTTGGCGACATAATAGGACCTACGATTCTGACAACATAGTTATATTTTTTAAAGGTATTCCCTGAGGTTAGAAAATTATACAAATTTATATAGTTATTTATTAATTCAGTGTACAATTGAGGAACACAAATAAAACGATGGCCACATGACCCAGGCCTGGTTATCAATTTTTAAAGTAATGAGGTACCAATGTAATTTTAATATATCTAAAGATATTTAGGCATTTCTTTATTGTTACTGTATACTTACTGTCTAACTTTTAATCACTGATGTACAACTGTTATATGTAATGATGCTAAGAATAATACTAGCTCCTTAGCCATTTCTTTAAAAGTTACTAACTAGGCCGGCATCGAAAAATATTGATAAAAGATAAAACAAATCTACTAAAAAATCTTTAGCGATGTTATTTAGGACCTGCGGTCATGAAATTTATCAAATTTATACTGGCTCCTACGCCATTTCTTTAAAACTGTTATAACTTTGCTGGCATCGAAAATATTGATAAACGACAAAAAATAAAAAACAAGAGAAATAAAGATTAAAATAAATTCACTGAAAAAATCTTTTACAACGTCACAGGACCTACGGTTATGATCTCATAGTTATATCCCTTAAAAGCAATCCCTGATGTTATTAAATTATACATACACATATAATTATTTGTTAATTCAATATACAATTGAATAAAAAGATCCGTACACGATCCAGGGCCACTTAACAATTTTTAAAGGAATGGCGATTGTAGTTTTAATGTATTTAAATACATCTGTAAGAGATTTAATTTAAGTATTTTTTATTGCTACTGTATGCTTACTATCTAACTTCTAAACATTGCTGGAAGATAACCATGTACAACCGTTATATGTAATGATGCGAATAATGATACTGTCTCCTTCGTCATTTTATTAAAAATGTTAACTGGGCTGGCATGGGATAATATTGATATAAAATAAAAATAAATAAAAAGATAAAACAAATATAGATTAAAATAAATTCACTACAAAAATCTTTAGCGACATCATAGGACCCACGATTATAACCTCGTAGTTATATTTTTTAAAGCAATCCCTGAGGTTATTATATTATACATACATATATAATTATTTATTAATTCAATATATAATTGAGAATTATATAAGTAAAAAGACCCTCACATGATCCAAGCCCGGTTAGAAATGTTTAAAGAAATGTCGAAGATGCCAATGTAGTTTTAATGTGTTTAAATATATTTGTAAGAGATTTTGTTTAAGTATTTCTTTATTGCTACTGCATGCTTACTATCTAGCTTCTGATCACAGCTGGGAAATAACCATGTACAACCTTTATGTAATGATGCGAAAAATGATACTGTCTCCTTCGCCATTTCTTTAAACAATATTAATTGGGCTGGCATTGAATAATACCTACGTATTTATTAAAGATAAAAAAATTAAAAGATAAAACAAATAAAGATTAAGATAAATCCACTAAAAAATCTTTAGCGACATCATAGGACCTACGATTATAACCTCATAGTTATATTTTTTAAAGATAATCCCTGAAGTTATTAAATTATACACACATATATAATTATCTATCAATTCAGGATATAATTGAGGAACATATAAAAAGATGTGATCCAGGGACGGTTACCAACTTTTAGTTTTAATGTATTTAAATATATTCGTAGGAGATTTCATTTAAGTATTTCTTTATTGCTACTGTATGCTTACTATCTAACTTATTATCATTGCTGGGGAATAATCATGTCCCACCGTTATATATAATGAAGTTTAAAGTGGTACTGGCTCCTTCGCCATTTCTTTAAAATTGTTAACTGGACTGAGTCGAAAACTATTGATAAAAGATAAAAAAATAAAAATATAAATCAATTAAGATATTAAAACAAATCCATTAAACAAATCTTAGCGGCGTTAAAGGATGTACGGTTATAACCTCATAGTTATATTTTTTAAAGGCCATACCTGAGGTTATTAAATTATACATACATATATAATTATTTATTAATTCAATATACAATTGAGGAACATATAAATAAAAAGATCCCCACATGATCCAGGCCCGGCTACCAATTTTTAAAGAAATGATACTGGCTCCTCCGCCATTTCTTTAAACATTGGCAACTGGGCCCGGATTATGTGGAAATTGTTTTAGTTATATGTTACTTAATTGTATACTAAGTTAATAAATAATTATATATGTATGTATAATTTAATAACCTCAGGAACTGCCTTTAGAAAATATTACTATGAGGTTATACATAAAGAAGAGAAGAGATAGAATGGTAGGCCACTTGCCAATACATGGGGGAATAGTCCACGATATTTTGGAGGCAGAAATAGGAGTGAAGAAAGGCAGAGGTAGGCCTAGATTAGACTACTGCTCACAAATAGTAAGGGATGTAGGTTGTAGCACAATTAGCGAAATGCGTAGGTTAGCACAAGATAGGAGAAGCTGGAGGTTAGCGTCCAACCAATCTTAGGACTGATGACCTCATGATGATGATGATGAGGTTATAATCATAGGTACTTTGACGTCGCTAACGATTTTTTTTTAGTGGATATGTTTTATTCTTTATTTGTTTTATCTTTTTATTCTTTATCAGAATTTCTCGATGCCATCCCAGTTGACAATGTTTAAAGAAATGGAGAAGGTGTCAACGTAATTTTAATATACTTAAAGATGTTTATAACAGATTTTATTTAGGAATTCCTTTATTGCTACTGTATGTTTACTGTCTTCTTCTAATTACTGCTGGAAGAGAACCATGTACAACCGTTAAATGTAATGATGTTAAAAATGATACTGACTCCTTCATCATTTCTTTAAAACTGGTTAACTGGGCTGGCATCGAAAAATACTGATAAAAAATAAAAAAGTAAAAATATAAAACAAATAAAGAATAAAGCATATCCACTAAAGTCTTTAGTGACATCAAAGGACCTACGATTATAACTTCATAGTTATATTTTTAAAGGCAGTTCCTGAGGTTGGTAAATTATACATACATATATAATTGTTTATTAACTCAGTAAACAATTGAGTAACTTATAACTAAAAAGATCCCCACATGATCCAGGCGCGGTTACCAATTTTTAAAGAAATGGCGAAGGTGTCAATGTAATCTTAATAGGTTTATAACAGTTCTATTTAAGCATTTCCTTATTGCTACTGTATGCTTACCGTCTAGCTTCTAATCACTGATGAGAGATAACCATGTACAACCTTTATATGTAATGATGTTAAAGATGATATTGGCTCCTCTGCTATTTCTTTAAAGTTGTTAACTGGGCTGGGATCGAATAATATTGATAGAATATAAAACAAATAAAATATAAAACAATAGAAGATAAAACAAATAAAGATTATAACAAATCCACTAAAAAATATTTAGCAACGTCATAGGATTTACGGTTATAACCTCATATTTATATTTTTTAAATGCAATTCCTGAGATTTTTAAATTGTACATACATATATAATTATTTATTAATTCGATATACAATTAAGAAACATACAAATAGAAACATCCTCATACGATCTAGGCCCGGTTATTCAATTTTTAAAGAACTGGCGAAAGTGCCAATGTAGATTTAATGTATTTAAATATGTTTGTTACAGATTTCGTTTAAGTATTTCATTATTGCTACTGTATGCTTACTGTCTAACTTCTAATCACGCCTGGGAGATAAGAGATGACCATGTACAGCCGTTATATGTAATGATGTTAGAAATGATACTGGCTCCTCCGCCATTTCTTTAAATTTTGTTAACTGAGTTGGCATCGAAGAATATCGATAAACGATAAGAAATATAAAGATGAAACAAATAAAGATTATAACAAATCCACTAAAAATAACTTTGGCGACGTCATAGGACCTACGGTTGCGACCTCATATTTGTATTTTTTTAAAGGCAATCCCTGAGGTTATTAAATTATACATACATATACAGTGCTATTCAAAAGTCCCCTCCCCCCTCTTATGTTTTTAACGATTATACATAAACTAGTGAAATTTGGTAACTGAATATTAAGGGTTGTAAACTTCCCTACTAGTGATGATAGATGACGTATGCGTCAAAGATGACGTCACAAGGTCATTGTGAACAATAATTTTAAATGGAACCCTATGGCAAGCGACACCTCTTTTAAAAGGTATCGAAAAAACCTATTCAATGATACAATAGTTTATGTATAATCGTTCCAAAGATAAGAGTGGGGGAGGGGACTTTTGAATAGCACTGTATAATTATTTATTAATTCAATATACAATTGAGGAACACATAAATAAAAACATCCTCACACGATCCAGGCCCGGTTAGCAATATTTAAAGAAATGGCGAAGGTACCAATGTAATTTTAATGTATTTAAAGATGTTTATAACAGACTTTATTTATGTATTTCTTTATTGCTACTTACTTTATGCTTACTGTCTAACTTCTAATCACTGCTGGGGGATAACCATGTACAACCGTTATATGTAATGATGCTAAAAATTACTTAAACTTAAAATGATACTAGCTCCTCCATTTATAAAAAAATTGTTAACTGAGCTGTCATCGAAAAATATTGATTAAAAGAAACAAAAAGGTAAAATAAATAAAGATTAAAACAAATTCACTATAAAAACCTTTATCGATGACATAATACCTACGGTTATGACATCATATTCATATTTTTTAAATGCGATCCCTGATGTTATTAAATTATACTTACATATATAGTTATTTGTTGATTTGTATTCAACCAGATGTTTATTACCATTTAATACTATTTTCTCTGTGTACGAAACGTAAACGACACGTACACAACAAATACACGACAAGTACATACGACAAATCATAGACCTAGGCTTCACTGGAAGAGCACCAAATAGTTGTCACAATTTAATATATCATCAATATTAAGTAAATCAAAAGTTATTAGATAGATGAATAACAAGGTCGAAAGCTTAAAATTTTCATTAAATTGTAAAATGTCCAAAAATCTAAACTGCTCAATTTTTTATAACTAGGGCAAGGGAGCGAATATTTTTAATCCTGAATTAACTATACATAGCAATTTAACGGAATTCATAACACATATAACAATTCAATATAATGTTCTACTTGTACGTACGACCACCTTTAGGTGCCTATATTTACCACCAATTTCGGTATATCGAAGGAAGAATGGATTACACGATGTCATAGAAATTACATCCTAAAATAAAATATTATTTTAATATTGAAACCAAATGCTTTAAAATTTATAGAACCTAGAATCCATGTGGTATATTTTCAGAGAAATAGTATATAGGTCTCGGAACAATTTTCATACATAGAAGGTTATCATTAAAATAACGATATTTTTTATGTCATATGTAAAAAATAATGGTCTTAAACATATGTCTTAAAATTAGTTATGTCTATGTTTTTAAAAGTAATTGTTAAATTGATTCTATTTGGTTGGTTTGAAACTATCCTTGCTGCTACAAGATATGATTAATTAAAATATTTCACCTCGCATTTAGTAGGCAGATGGTAGTTGTTTACACTTGCAAAAAAATTATTTTGTTAATTTAAATATTTGCATCTGCACAATATATTTTTATTTGTCTCTAGTACATATATTCAATATTATGAATATTGATATGCACGTATCCATTAAATATATTTTTTTAGGAATTTATGATCCTCCCAACTGGTGCCACATCATTTAAAGAGGCTATGAGAATGGGCAGTGAAACGTACCATCACCTGAGGAAAGTTATAAAAGACAAGTACGGCCTGGATGCTACAGCAGTTGGTGACGAGGGCGGTTTTGCTCCAAACATTCAAAATAACAAAGACGCATTAGAGCTTTTAAGTGACGCTATCGCAAAAGCAGGTTACACAGGCAGAATCGAGATTGGTATGGACGTGGCCTCATCTGAATTTTATAAGGAAGGTAGGTAATGGGTACACAAAGACTTTACTTCCTTTATCGTGATCTGAGCCTAAATTACTGGCCGTAGGTACCTAGCAACGACGATATGAATTTTCAAATTCATATATCGAATTCATACATATTTCAATTTCAAATGACAGTAAATAGTAAACAGTAGCATTCAACCTTATTACTGATTGTTACCATCAAAGTTTGTCCAACAGAAGACATTATGATTATTACCAAAGAAGTAATCACCTCAATTTTCAGTCACTTTGTATAATTAATCAGTATATTTAAACTATTAATCAGTTACAATGTTCTTAAAAATAATTCCCCTATGTACAATATTTGAGAATTTTATCCAAGACATTCATTTTGTTGTTTCTCTTACATCCAGTAAGTTACATTGTCAACATTTCCTTTGCATATCTTCAATTATGAGAGTTCATGGCATTATTTAAAGTAGAATAGGGCACAAATATGCAACTGATGTATTATTAGACAACTAAGTGTCGCAAAGTGCATCTGCATATTCATTAAAATTATATACGATCTTTAGAGAGAGATGAATACGAACTTTAGGAAAACATGTATTTGGACATGTTACAGAATGCTATTAAGCTATTAATTTTGGAGATTATAGAGGAAAATCCTGGGTTTTTTGAGGTTTAACTTAGTATTATTCTTCCACCTAACCCACGACATTCATACAGATACACACAGACACACTCAGCCGACTTATGTAGGAATCAAATCCACACCCGGATTACGCCAAGTCGGTAATCTAGGCCAGCTTCAAGCGATTGGCATCGTTACCCCAAATTAATTCAGAGAACTTGAAAACCTTCTGCGAGGTAATTATGAGATAATTACCCTCAGAAGATCTGGCCGTACCTATAAAAATCAATGTCAATTCGGACTCGAACCGAATGTCAAGTAATTATGTGAAAAGACTCCGACCAATTCTTGTTACTGCTCAGAATCGAACAAGGGACCCGTGAAAGGCCCATTCATTTATTTCATTAAAAATCTCTTATTTCCTACTTTGACGATAATTTTATAGTAAGGTATTTATAATAAAATAAATAAGGAATGTGGTAATATGTGCTGGCGGCCTCTGTCTTCTCCCTATAACATAAAATGTGGTTATCACGTCGTTGTTGTTATGACCTCTTTGATTTTCTTTATTCTTTTTATTATTTCTTACTAACTCGTAGGAAATTTATTTTTTTTTATTGTTATGCATATTCGTGCAGGGAAAGCGATTCAAAAACTTAACTCAAAATAATGCGTAAAAGGCCAACGCGTTATCCGATACACCACTTGACCGACTTTAGAGATATGGATATAACTTTTCAACCGAATGGTACCACAAAGTTATGGCTCAGCACCAGTTTATCTCAATAAATAGTATCCCAATAGGTAGATTAAACACCGCGATGCAATAGAGTGACCTGCTCGGTCTCCAGATCTAACGCCCTTAGTCGTTATGGAGCTACCTAAATATAAGGTATACGCTACGCAACCCGCGTATAAACACTTGAATGAGTGACAGATGAGTTTTATAACACGGATGTTATATCAACACTATCTTTATCTTTAATTAACTTGAGAATTTATTTCTAATGCAAACAAAAAATATAATTCGGATATGAAAAAAGATTTCACTGACTTTTTGCCTGATTTGTATCGGAAGACAACCTGACACTTAGCTTTTACAGGAAGTTACTGCCTAAAAGGTTTGATGGTATCCCAATATTAAATTTAATCTTTTTTTTTTCATATTTCACAGTTACTATTTAAAAACAATTTTCAAAATGACGCCGCAACGCCACCTTTGATGATTATTTATCATTATTATTAACTAGAATATTATTTTTACACTTTAATCTATGCATGCTAATTTTCATTCTTTTAGTCTCAATTTCACAGTAAAAGGGGTAGGAAGGGACTCAGACACGCCCTGTATAAACATTGCGTCTGTTACAGGCTTATATGATCTGGATTTCAAGAACCCAAAGTCAGACAAAAAAACGTGGATACCCTCAGATAAACTGGGCACGTTTTATCAGGAAATTATGTCGGGTTATCCAATAGTTTCCATCGAAGACCCATTTGAACAGGACGATTGGGATGCATGGACAAAAATAACCGACACAGTGAATATTCAAATCGTCGGCGATGACCTGACAGTAACTAATCCCAAGAGAATTCAAATGGCCATAGATAAGAAGGCGTGTAACTGTTTGCTTTTGAAAGTTAACCAAATAGGCAAGTACTGATTTTATATTTTACTAGATTTTATAATTAAGGTAACTAAAATTAAAGACAGGATTAATTAAAAACAAAAATGTATTGAGATTTAAACCTAAAATGAAGACAAACTGGGGTAATACAAAAAATAAAAAATCATGAGGAATTTTATAGGAAATTTTACTAACATAAAATTTTTTAGAAGCTCTAAGCAAATTTGATAAGTTTTAAGCAAAGAACAAAAATGATAAAATTTTGTTTCTAAAAACTCAAATTCAAAAAACTTCAAATCTAAAAAAGTTGTTCTGAGTTTTCTATTATTACTTTAAATGTTTATGTTTGAAATAAAATGTAGTCCCCACATTTTCTCAATATATTTATAATACAATCATAGTAATAGGAGGTAGATTGGTTGATTTCTGGAGATAGCGAAACATCCCCAATAAATTTACCTGTTGAGGCTACATGGTCTCATGGACTGTATTATTCTGAGCCTCTAAAAAAATGAGGTATAACATTCTCAGATACTATAAATAACAGAAATTAAATTGAACATTAAAGCTCATAGAAGTTAGATAGATTTTTTAAATTTATTTGCCTTATTTATTTCCAGTTGTGAAACAATATTGTTGAATTAAAATAGAATTCAAAATAAATGATTTACAACTTGTAGAAGGCTTTAAAGCTTTATGGAATGAGCTATGAAATTACTTGATACCTACTTGACAGGCTGTTTATTTTTTTTCTTTAATTTAGACAGTTTTCTAAATACCACATGACTCATGGAAAACAAATGTATTTTCGCTACTTAATAATGATAAAGATCAAATATATATCATCAAAACTATTTTTATCAACCTATTATAAATTAAATAATTAAATAGAAAACTAATAAAGGGACATTCTACATGCAATATGAATGTTTGTTTCAAACTTTAAGGTTTTATACAACACTATATAAATATCATGTACAAGGTATAATATACTATCAATGAATCTGAAGCCTTTTCTATGTGGAATAATATTACACATAGAGAGCAATTGTTTTTAATTGACATATAGAGAACGACATGCAACTGTGACGTCATTGTTTACGCAGTTTACCAACGTCTAGACACCATCCCAGGTGTTTATCAGCCATGCATGTCTTCTCCCCACTGGCCCCCAACCTTTCACCCTCTGGTTGTTGACCCATTCAGTAGCCAAAGTAGCAAATTCAAAAAGTTCCCACGCTCATCAAAAAATTCCCAGGCGAAACCGCCGCAATGCCTACTGTTATATTATAACAAAATCGCTGTAGAAGTTAACAGTGATTGTTGTTTAGAAAACATATTCCTTTTGCAGTAGAAATTTAAACAAAATATCAAGTATAATATTTCACTCCATCGGTGATAAAAGGAGATAATTTCAGTGAAAAAGTATAAGGATTGTTTTGATAAATAAACTTTTCAATGTAATTTTTTCAATGCTTAAATATATCTGGTTTATTTTTAGTATTTGATGCTCATCATAAAGTCTGTTTATTTTATCTTAGTATCTCTCAAATAATGGGGTTATTGCCTGTAAAACAACTTCTGGGAGACACTGTATATGTCATTCAAAATACTATGGTGACTCTCGACAATAAATCAACTCAATATACACAAATGTATACAGATAGTATTACTATACACCAATATTGATGGTAACACTGATATATTGATTAAATACTTACTAAAATATGGAATGACAAGGTATCTATATTTTTGTTTACAATAAATACACAGCTTTTACTTTAGATAAAGATTGGGATCTGATAGTGTGGCTTAAAACAAACCTGCTCGTTATTTACGCAAGATTTTTTTTTGAATAGAGAAAAACATCTCAAGATTTAATAATTACAATTTTAATATCACTTTTTATAATAATTTAATATTAACTTTTTTAATTATATCATATATAATTAAGAAAGTTTGTAATTCCGATACACTATATGTATTTATAAACAATTCTTTAATAGATTACATAAAGTACCACAAATATACAATATAGGAAAGTTTTTTTTATTGACTAATCTATGGATTCAACAAATAAAGTACTTGTAATATTTACTAATCTTTGAGCATAATTTCATGGTATCCATAAACCTACTACCACGCATCCAACTACATAAGTATGTTCCCTTCCATACATCCAATTATATAAGTATGTATACTTTCTAAAATATCCCTTAAATTGTAAACTTTATATAAAAACCAATAATTTTTGTACGTAATTTCATGATAACAATCTGGCTCCAATAATTTTTTCGGCTTGTGCTGTGCAATTGGCCTCATCACCTCAGGCTGTGGCCATAACGACGCACCGCACTTAGCATTGTACCATAGTATCGCCTCTGCCTCGCACATAGCATTGCCATCAAGAATCCATATTGACGCACAGCACCTAGCATTTCATTGCAGTTTATTCTCAACTACTGACTGAGCAGCATAGCAAACATGAGTTCTTCATCTTCGGATGAAGATATCTTGGTTAACTCTATCTAGTATAAGAAAGTAGTATTTTATTAAAAATAGAAGAAAGAAGATAATACATCTTTTAAATAAAAAGCGAGGTCAGTTTGGTGAATTCCATCACCTTCTTAATGACCTGAGTACACTATTATGGTGACTTTTGCTCTTTTTGTCCCAAATTGCCTCTCTGGTAGACACTGGGTATTAATTTTTCTTTATCCATCATGCATAGGCGATGTGTGAGCCTTCGAAAAATACTAAGCTCGATTACGCAGTGCGATGTTCTGGTACCAGGCGTGGTGCGAGGCGAAGTGCGGTGCGCCGTTGTGGCCACGCGCATTTAACTCTATAACATTTGCTGTGCACACGGGTGCTATGGTACAATGCCAAGTGCGGTGCGAGGTACGGTGCTTTGTTTGTTTTATAATCTTTGGATTATAGATAAATAAATATTCAGCTGGATGAATAAATAGACACTCATGTATTTATTATTTTTCAGGGTCAGTCACAGAATCAATAAAGGCTCACCTTCTGGCCAAGTCAGCTGGCTGGGGGACAATGGTCTCTCATAGATCCGGCGAAACTGAGGACACATTTATAGCTGACTTGGTAGTAGGCCTCTCCACGGGACAAATCAAGACAGGAGCCCCTTGCAGATCAGAACGATGCGCCAAATATAATCAGATCCTCAGAATAGAAGAGGAACTTTGTGGCAAAGCAAGATATGCCGGGAGGTCTTTTCGCAGCCCTTGTTAAACTGTATCTTGTTGTTCGAGTACTTGGAAATAAATCATTTTAAATTTTTATTCCCTATTACATTATGACAAAAATTAATATACGCTAATTAAAAAACGATCTATTTATATAAACATGAATAAAAAACGTACAAATGTTATCAAAATACATATCAAGTATGTCAAAAGACTGACGTGCCAGTGTTGGTCCTTATAGAACCTGCTGAAAATTTATATTGGCAAATTTCATTTGAAATCCTGGTAGCAGTCTCCAAATATTTTGAAAGAAGATCCTTCAGATTGTTGTACTCCTGAAATATATAAAAGTTAGTTCTCATAATCCTAATAGCTGAAAATAATCTTACTCGTTGGTAAGGTTTCTCAATGCTCTTCGAATTTTGTATCTCTAGTTCGTTAATTAGATTCCGGATTGCATATACTGGAAGGCAAAATGCCGGGGCAGATGGTGCCATTGGTTTACTGAACCCATAAAATTCTTTACCATAACCCATGGCGGCTAATAAGTATTCATGAGTTAGCTCAATGGCTTCTTCTAGCCTGCCCGAACTATGAAGAAGGCGTAGTAGTTCAGGTGCATTTCGAAGCTGAAAATAATGAAAATTAAATGTTATATTTTTTAATCTACAAATGTACCATCAAGAAAGAACATAATGAAATACTTTTGACATGATGAGTGGCTTGTTAGATATTTCTGGGAAACTGGAAATATAAAATTTAAAATTTGTCAATTGGGATTTTCATAGGTGCTCTGTGATGAAAATAATGTCCTGTATGGTACACTTCCAGTTGTACCAGAAGTTGGATCAATTATTATTTTACAAGGCATACATTTTATGCTACATTCAAATTATATTCACTATTTTAATGTACATTTAATTTCTGAAATATCTCGATAATTGATGAAATAGTTATGAATATTAATTATGTCCACTATGATACAGTTCAATGACTAGCTTTTTACTATATATAGACAAAAGAGGCCATATATTTATGAGATATGGAGCTTATGTATGTTTAAGCTACAAATGCTTCCAAATGTACAGGGTGGCCAGAGAAGGGGGGACTCAAAAGAAACTTGACTTCAATTAAATCACTTAAGTATTTTCTCTTCAATATTTATTTCCAATAGAATCTACCATATTTTCTATAATTTTATTCACTTCTATTTTGTTTTGATTCACATGAGCATTCCGTATCATGTATTATTCATGTTCATCTATTTCTCTTTTCCTTATTTGGTTCTAGATCATCGCCTCTTGATGGAAGTTATAGAATATACTCGCCTTGTTCCTTTGGAAGGCTGTTTTAAGATGCCCTTTAGAATACACTTTTTTAATTACTGACGGTACAAAACCTTGAACATACTTTTAAGCACCCTGTATATTTTGAATCATTTTTAGTATGTACATACATAAGCTACATATCTCATAAATATGGTCAAACCTTAAGTTTTGAACTTTATCATAATAGAACTTATTAATACTCATCTAATTTATTCATAAATTATTTCATAAATTCAATTTATTTTCAATTATGGTTATTTTCGATTTCATAAAAATCGAAATATCTCAGATAGTTACAGATTTAGAGACAGGAAATTTAGGTTTTATTGAAAGTTATCCTAAAAAATTTAATAGAATTGGGATGTAACATAAAATACGGTGTGCCATTTAAGACAAGGTAAGTTGATGCCTGCTTTCAGGTACCTAAAGCTTTATCCAGCCACATAAATTAACATTATACTTCTAAAACTTATTTTAACTATTAACTATTTAAACTATTTGCCGATTCAGAGTAATCTGGGTATGAGTTTGATTCCCACATCAGTTGGCTGGGTGTGCCTGTGTATGGTCGTGTGAATGTGTGGGATTTAGGTGGAAGAATAGCATTAAGTTAAACCTCGCCAAAAAAAAATAAAGATGCATTAATAAAAATAAATAAAAATAAAAAATAGAATGCTCCTCTTAAAATTAAACACAACATTATAAATATGGGAATTAAACATTAATTTACAATAGAGTTTATTCATAATGATAGCATTCATTATATAAAATGATCAATAATCACTTGCATATAAACATCTTTACCTTTCCTTATCATGTTTATAGAAATGTATTTTAGTCACATTTTAGATAGCTCATTGAACCCGGAAAATGTATAATTATAACATGCAAACTTCACCTTAAGTACACAAAAAATATTGAGTTTATGACAATCGTCATACATTAAGCAAAACTGGAATTAAAACAATAAATGAGTAAATAAAACGATAAATTCTTAAAAAGATAATTAATAAATGATATTTCCCCATAAATGACTCGTGATAGTGTACTAAAATTACCAAGTGTGACATACAGAGGTCCATCTCCTCTAGACACTTTGTTGGGAAATTCCTGAAATTTACATAAAAAAAAATTAGATGAAAAACCTTCATCTGTATTGTTTTGCAATTCTTGGAAGGATGTCTTATTTCTGCTTTAGAATTTTTAAATTTTTATTAAAATGTTTTATTTGGTATTATAAGATGCTACTGATAATAAAGATATTATTGATTTCTATGTTATCATATAATAATTAAAAAAAAATTTACTTAAAAACAGCTGTGAAATATTTCATGGACTGTTTAACAGAAAAAGTAAGATATAAATTTCATTACAATTCTGCTATATTGATTGAATTTCTCTTGATGCTTCACAATTCACTCTATCAACTTCTTTAGAAAAATTCCAAAGTTTGAACGAATCTAAACATTAAGAGAAATTCACTGACAATATTAGAAAATGGAAGAAATTCTCATCAGATAATGGCTGTGAAAGCCTACACATTGAAACTTATAGAATCAATACAAAAGTTTACTATAAAATAAACCAAATTGGAAAAAAAATATTTATCCTGTATCCAGTACAGAATTGAGAATATTCTAATGTTTAGAGTCTTTCAAAACTACCCCTACCCTTATGAAATATTCTGCTAAATGCACAATAAAGTTTTAATTTAATTTTTATAATTACATTATGGTTTTTTCTTGTATGAAAGGTACGACCTTGGTTTAATCAAATATAAGATTATTTCTAAATATAAAAGTTTAGTTTCGTTTATAGAAAATAAAAATAGATAAATAAATAAGGCAGAAGGTAATTAATAAATAGTCAGTTTCTCAATCAATCTAGTCTATCATCAGAAGTACAAATAAAATTATTCAGTAAATTGGACCATATTATTGTTATATTGCGATTTATGTCCAATATATTAACCCTCAAATTAACAGACAAAAATTTTTATTTATTTTGCACCAACACCACAGGAAAAAATTGCATTTCATCAAATCGGAATGTCACAGAAGCCTATCAGTGGGTTTCCTCTCTACCAGACAGTCAAAAAGACTACCATGTTATCATATATTTAGGTATAATAGTCAGGTGATGTTTAACTGCTGAAATGAAATACACTTTGGAATATTTACATTTAGCAAAATAATTTGCTCTTGCAATAGTAGTGTAGTATGTAACGGTCTTCGGTTAGGTTATATATAAAGAAAGGCGTGATATGAGCGTAAACGTATCTGGATAGAGGTAACTATGGCATGCTATGAACTCGGCATATTGCATATTTTATGCTTTTGTAATATAATTTGCATCCAACACGAATTTTCAGCAAAAAAACAGAATCAAGAATTATGTCTTTATCTTTCCATGCAATAAACAAACTGCCACAATTAATTTTTAGGGCACTTCATTACCTGGGAACACTTTTACTACTTTTATGTGAATAGTAGATGCATTCTTAATAGCACGTCGATTTTTATTTATTTTTATTTATTAATAATCACCACTAACTGAATTTCACAATGCCAAAATAGTACACAATCTACACTTGAGAGCAAAACAATCGACTCGGCGACATGCTCCAACTTTGAGAGAATATGTACCCTCTCCAGTACCATTTGAAGTAAAGTTCAATGAACTGTTTGAAAGTTTAAAAACAGTTGTTTCAAATGATATCACTTCGATTGGAATCGGACCTGTTCTGAACATGTGTAACACAAAACAGTTGAAACGGAAAGGGTGAATAAGAAACGAAAAAGAAAATAATCCTGAGTTGAAATGCATTTGATTTTTTTTCAATACTTGGTGTTGACACCTCTTCTAATAACATTTTCTAAAGGATTACGCATAGATCGTATTGTTCAACCAACGCAGTTCTCAGTTCCACTACGCTCCCTGGTGCAGGATTTCTTGCCCTAACTCTTCGCTTAAGTTCGTCCCAAACGCGTTCAACTGATTTCAAGTCCGGGCTCATCGGGGGCCAGTCCGTTTTCCGTATATCGATGTCAGCCAGGTAGGTAGTGGTCACTCGCGCGGTGTGGCAGCGAGCATCATCATGCATTAGCACGAAGTCCTCACCAACAAATCCCGCATATGGAACATGTTCCTCCAGAATATCCCTGATATAGCGGTCCGCTGTTAATCCTCCTTCACGTCCTCCACCGGGCACGAAAACCAACTCAGTTTTTCAGTGCACGGAAATGCCCGCCCAGAACATGCAAGAGCCACCTCCATATGCGACAGTTTCTTGAATACAGCATTGAGCAAATCGCTCTCCTGGTCTGTAGACCCGACGTCTCTTATCGCCTGTGAATAATATCTGACTCCATTGACCGTGGTCCCAAAAGAGATGTTCACGAGCAAATTCCAGTCGTCTTTGCTTTTGGACTGCATTCAGTTTGGGACCTGTAGCTGCCTTTTTTGGGGTCAACTTGGCCGCCTTCAATCTCTGTCTGACTGTTCAAGCGCTAGCGACCACACCTCTGACCTTCCTCAGCTCTTGTGTGAGGTCAACACCAGTCAAATGTCGATTTCTGAGAGATCTCAACACAACAAATCGATCGCCGCTCTTCGTTGTCACGCGTTTACGACCGCCTCCTGGCCGGCGGACGTATCTACCGGTTTCTCGTTCGGTTAGTACCGACGATACACTCGATACCAACGACACTGCTGATTGACTCAAATTCAGTCGATTTGCCACGGCTCTCTGACTGAGACCCTCTCTCAACAATGCAATTACCTGGGCTGCTTCGGCAGCTATGGCATCTATTTTCTTGTAAATCCTTCGAGCACATATGCATACGTTAACTTCAAATTAGCCAATGGAGACGAATACCAGGTTGCAAGCGCCCTCTATGTCTTGTCATGATCGTCGTGCATGCGCATTCCAATTAACAAGGTTTTGTGTTATACATGTTGTTCGGCTCATAACTTTGTCAGAACAGGTCCGATTCCAATCGAAGTGGTATCATTTGAAACAACTGTTTCTAAACTTTCAAACAGTTCATTGAACTTACTTCAAATGGTACTGAAGAGAGTACATATTCTCTCAAAGTTGGAGCATGTTGCTGAGTCGATTGTTTTGCTCTCAAGTGTACTATTATACAAAGGACTCAAATTATGACCCAAACTAATGTGTACTTAAAAAGCAGGTCACCTTTATATATGCGAATGTTTAAAATGGTCTATTATGTCAAGAAAGCTGATGCATTGAAGAAGTAGGATTTTAATTACATCCAACTTTTTGTCTAATGTGGACTGTTTATTTCAATAAAAAAATTGCGATGTTTTGAATGGAAATTAAATATAAAGACTTATTATATGCATATATTAGAACCGAATGCAGGTTCCATGCATTTAATAAAATTAATGTGATGATTTCTTCTTGGTATGTAAAATTTGGTTCGGTGTATAAAATGAAAACAACACCTTTTCATTGCAAATAATGTTATATCGTCCCTCAATATTGGCACGATTCAAATTTACATGAATTGTAAATTCTTGACAAATAAATAAATGGTTTTACATGAAAACATTATTTCTTACATTTTAGCGACTGCATATTAAATACAAACAAATTTAATATTATACTTCTTACACAACGAATGTGAGTATATCCCTTCATGTTTATTTGTTTAAACAGAATTCAAATTTATAGACTCCAACAAGTTACAATTCCAAATTATAAATGATTTTGAGAATATACTAAATACCTTCCATAATGAAATAGACAAAAAGACAAATCTAGAGGAGGAAACAAACATATTTCCTTACCTTATATGAAGCCAAGAGCCAGAATGGGATGTAAGCCCTCATACCAATTATTTTTTTACAAATTACATGATGCAGAGTAGTCATATTTGGTTCCTCATATTGTTCTAAATATTCTTGCAAGAGTTGCCACACGACATCAGCTGCATTATCTCTATTAACTGGAAGATCTAAAGCCAAATAAATATGAATAACAAAATAAAAATTCACAAACTTAAAACACCGCAAATTTACTTTAGAAAAAAATATTTTAAAATGTATAACTACCTTGCAGATCATTTTCCACGAGCCAATTCCACGTGCTAGGGTGTTCCTCCTCAGTAAGTAAAACGCAGTGTCTGGTAAGTGTTTCAAATATACTATTATAAGGTAAGTTAAATGTCTTACAAATATTTAACGCGGTTGTGAATAACCCCGCATTATTAAGTAGGGTCACCAATTCGACTGGATCTGTAATGATTATTCAAATTATGTACGATCATAAAATGCATAGAGTTGAAGATACCTACTTGTTATATTAGATGGAGATGTGGCATCAAACCGAGTTAATTTTAATTTAGCTGACGCAAAAACAAGGTCCCTTTTTATTGTGTTCACGTTCACAACTTCGACCTGTTTTCGCAACTTGAAAACTTGTAACTCCTAAGAACAAAAATATTAATGAAAAGAAATTTTATTCTGAGAAAGCTAAATGAATATGTGTTTCATATGTATTTGTACTGATAAATTTTTTTATCATAATTTATCTTGGAGCATAATTACAAAAAATAAACATATTTTTACCTTTCCTGAACCAGCCAGTGGTTCAAATACTATTTCCTCTTCTTCTTCTGCTTCGATTGGTCTTACGACCCAAGCATATTCAGATTTACACAATTGTAGAACGTTTCTGGCAGCCAAGAAACATTTTACTTGTTTTTCTAAAGCTTCTGGGGTATTAAGATGTAACAGTCTAAATCCCTGTTCATACATCACTGATGCAGCTATAATTTGAGGTTATACATAATAATTATCATTTCTTTAGAAGACAGACGCATGGGGTGTACAATAAGAAACATTACTGTACAATAAATGTTATTGAAGTGTTGAAATATATCTACAGCATGTTTATAAACTTAGATTTTTTTAATGGAAGATATATATCTTACTATACTCCGGTTTCATAATAGTGGGCAATAAGGTATAGAACACTATTTTTATGAGCTGGTAATACGATTCAACAAGTCTCGTGTCTGTTATACGTGTAAATTGTAAAGACCACTCCCTGCATTCTGTGATCTCTGCTCTCTTTAGTCGCGCGCAAGACAAGGCACGCGCCTTGTCTATTTGCCTAGTCTGGTCCACATGTTGCGAATTACTTACTGCCTACAATTTTTAAACCAGACTATGGAGATAAATAAGGTATAAAAATAAACTTTGTGTATGTAAAAAAATGAACTGGAGTTCCTAAACTAAAATATCTCAACTGACAAAAGATACAAACATATTATCATATCACATGAAAAAGATTTATGATGGCATGTCCATAACATTAACATACAATAAATATATTTAGGAGGTGGTGAAAACAAAGGAAAACATAAAAAAAGACATTATTATTGTTTGACAAGTAGTTATTGTTAGACAAA
Source organism: Rosalia funebris (assembly GCA_037954035.1). Classification (NCBI taxonomy): domain Eukaryota; kingdom Metazoa; phylum Arthropoda; class Insecta; order Coleoptera; family Cerambycidae; genus Rosalia; species Rosalia funebris. The sequence continues at coordinate 6,506,213 of JAZFAV010000039.1, forward strand.
GAAGATAGCAATTTAATAAGTGTCATTGTTACATTATAAATTAATATTATTGTTAATAATATTAATTTACCATGAATGATTCTTTCATAACAATTTTATTCAAAAGCAAAATCTGCATGTATTATTAAAATTTATAGCAAAATAGCAATACCATTTTGTTATAAATAGTTGAAAAGAAAAATTTAAGGGGAATCAGTTAGGATACAAGAAATATACAGGGTGTTCTTTAAAATAATAATTAAACATCACTCTGGATGAAGCCGGGAGTGGAAAAAACATTTGTTGGGACTAGACACATGACAATCACACTTTATACAAGTCTACCAAAATTCAATACATTATATTTTTAACTAGTCATGCTACAAGGTGTTACGTGTTTTCTGTCACCCGGTATATGTTATATTTTTTCTTACCTAATCTGTGAGACAGTGGACCTCTTTTAATTTGGTAGGAGTATAGAAAGTCGTAATATATATTATTAATACCCTCTGTAGCTCTCGCTCTGGTTAAAAGTATGTTTGTAAAGAACTCATCCATACTTCCATACGTGAAGTTCAATAGGATATCCAACTTTCTTTCATCTAATAACGTTTTAACTAGATCTCTCAAGTTATCTTTTTTACGCTCGGCATCAGGATTTGAGTTCAGAGAATCGAAGGCCAACTCATAGTGTTTGAGAGCCAGATGATGCTTAAATTTTATTGAATACAGAGTAGCCTAAAATAAAAATATAAACTACATAGAAAAGATATCAGATGAAGATATGTACATAGTTAAAATATAAGTAAGTATAAGAGTTAATATATGAGTATATAGTTAAAATTCCGGAGGATTATAAGAGGAACATTATCGTTACTATACCGAAAAAGAGAGGAGCCGACAAATGCGAGAACTTTAGGACGATTAGCCTAACTTCCCACGCGTCAAAAATCTTAACCAGAATAGTGCAGAAGAGGATGGAAAATAGAGCAGAGGAAATACTAGGAGAAGACCAATTCGATTTTAGGCGAAATAGGGGAACTCGCGAAGCTATTCTGGCGCTAACAGTAATGTTAGAGAAAACAATAGAAAAAAGAAAGAACGCTTATATAGGATTTGTAGATTTAGAAAAAGCTTTTGATAATGTAAGATGGGAAAAAATGTTCGAGATACTAAAGAGCGCGGGAATGAAGTATAGAGATAGGAGAGTAGTACACAATCTATACAAAGAGCAAACTGCTGTTATAGAAGTAGAAGGGAAAAGAAAGGAAGTAGGTATTAGGAAAGGAGTAAGACAAGGATGTACGTATCATCAAGGATGTATCATCACTAATTTTTAATCTGTACATCGAAAAGGCGATTAATGTCGTAAAAGATAGAGTGGATTTCGGGATTAAAGTACAGGCACAGAAACTAAAAATGCTGAGATTCGCGGATGATATAGCAGTATTAGCATCTAGTAGAGGAATTGGAGTCAGCGTTGAACGAAGTGGAGGCAGTGTTGACAAAGGAATACAGAATGGGGGTGAATAAAAACAAAACTAAAGTGTTAGTGTGCAGAGGGCGCGAGACCAGAGCAAAAACGAAAGTACAAATTAATAATGAAAGATTGGAGGAAGTTAAAGACTTCACTTATTTAGGAAGTAAAATAAATTGAGATGAAAGAAGCAATAAAGATATAAAACAAAGAATAGCACAGGGTCGAGTAGCTTTTAACAAAAAGAAAGCACTTTTATGCTCGGGGGTAATAAACTTATAAACAAAGAAGAGATTTTTGAAAACGTATGTATGGAGCACGGCACTATACGATTACGAAACCTGGACGGTAGGGGATGATGAAGATACCGAGGACTGATAGGGTTAAAAACGAAGAAGTATTAGAGAAAGTCGGCGAGAAAAGAAGTATGTGGAAAAACATAAAGAAGAGAAGAAATAGAATGGTAGGCCACTTGATGAGACACGGGGGAATAGTCCGCGATATTTTGGAGACAGAAATAGGAGTGAAGAAAGGCAGAGATAGGCCTAGATTAGACTACTGCTCGCAAATAATAAGGGATGTAGGTTGGAACACAATTAGCGAAATGCGTAGGTTAGCACAAAATAGGAGAAGCTGGAGGTTAGCGTCCAACCAGTCTTAGGACTGATGACCTCATGATGATGAGTTAAAATTGTTTTTTTTTCTGACAGCAATAATAGTTTTTTATGATTGTTACACATTACTTCTATTTAAGCAATTACAATTACAATTTTGATCACAAAATAATAGTCATGTAAACGTTTCCAATCTCTGGAACTACAGCCACCTGAAGTTATGTAATTGGTTTAATCAATATGAGAGATGAGACAGTGTACTCCGTTCATTGTCGGACCTGCGCTGTTCGAAGTCAAGCAACGGATTGCCCGGTTGCGACTTGGATGGGTGACGCATGGTCTTATTCTCATGGTGCCGCGGTGGTGCTGACTTGGTATTTGGTAACAGGGTGGCAACTGGGCCAAATACTGGGCACATTGTCTGCGTGAGTTCGATTCTCACCAGAGGGAACTTGGCACTTCCCTCAGGGCTGGGTGTTTGTCCTCGTTTATATGTGTAACCTTCCCCTACACAAAACCTGCTTGTAGGCTTTCTGGGGAAGGATGTTCTAATTTCTGTGTGTCCAAACAAATATCTCAGCTGTTGTGTTGCGATCCCACATGTGCTGTTTCTCTTTCTGTATATGGAAGAAGGCACACTGACCATGGGTCTGCGGTAACACGATTAATTACCTCATTTAGTAATAATTTCATGTTTGCAATTTAAAAGTGGTGGCACAAAATAACATAAAAAAATGTATTTTATGGTATGTCCTGCTTTATTTGTGACCAGATTATCTCTATGGGGTTCAACATAATAGCCTGGTGGTAAGCAAAATATTGTTATATCATAAGCTTTGACCATATCACCATCCACTATGTATTTAATGTATCAACTTTTTTCTCATTGGACAATATTTAATAACATTTTGTCCTCAAACGTGTTTTACAATTTCAGCCAGAGATAAATAGAGAGGTAAACCATTTTGTAAAAAAGAAACCCTGATCCTATCCTCATGATAATCTGCTATTTATCATGATTCAAATACATTTAAACCATTTTCCAAGGGACCTCCTCTTCTATGTGCTAAACTATCTCCTATGTGCATTATCAACTGACACTCTTAAAGGTAGCCTGATATTAAATATAAGTAATTTTATTTCTTGAACTATAGATCACTTTTTTTTATAAAATAATGTTATTTTATTATTTATTTATCAATTATTTATTTGTTTATTTTTTATTAAATAAATCAACAATAAGAAAAACTCAACCAGATTACTTAATTTCAAAAACTGAACTAAAAATACACTCAAATGTCATTATAATACCACAATATTATTTTCCATATCTGCCATCGGTCATATTATTTATTAAATACATATTTCTATAGTTAAAAAGATTGATATTTAATATTTTTTGCTTGAAATTTTTAATCACAATGAAAAAATATATCTATACTTATCGGTAAGCTCAAAGATGATATTGTGATGCTTAATTGATCAGACTGATTAGAATTTATGTTAAAAAAAAGGATATCGTTTTATGTTCTTAATCTATATTATTATCTTAATCTAATCAAACTAATTAAGCTAATAAAAAGCTATATCTAAAAAGCTAAACCATAAAGTCCAAAGAGTACAATGACCTAAAAAGCTGATGGAGGTTATTGTCATATTTAATTCCTAAATTTCTTATATGTTCTACATTAATTCGGTTATATTAAATTTAATTGTAATTTATAATCAAAATTAAACAAGAAACGTTAAAATTCAATTGTATAACGCCTATCTGCGACATAGAGCATGTAAATTTATGTCATGTTTGTCAAATAATATCATTAGTTGGATTCATTATAAATAAGTAAATTATTTTTCATGTAATATTATCACTATCAAAGTTGAAAAATCACTAATTATACGATCACTGAGTTGGTCAATCAACACATAAAAATCAAAAAAGCAAATCTAAAAATAATTAAAACAACGCAAATTCAAAAACAGACCGCGCTTTAGTACATTATATAGATGCAAATGCACTGTGCGGATAGCCGATAAAATCAGTCATATCAATAATTGTAACAGTACTGGTTATGACCCTACCAAAAAATAAAAGCATCTACACCTCTGTTCCACAAAAAATTCTCTACTTCTCTAGGTCATTACACTCTCCGGACTTTATGGTTTACCTTTAGTGAATTTTAAAAATGCTTGCAAAACCAAAAATTAATTTGGTTTTTTATATTTATAAGAGACTTGCTGTCAATAAATGTCACTTGACATTTGAAACATTTTTCATTTGTAACATAATTAAATATATTATTAAAAAATTTTTATAGATAACATGTTTTACATACCGAAAGGGGATCGTCTGGTTCCACTATACTCAGTGCTGTATTCGCCACATTAATAGCACAGTCTCTAGCCTTATATAGTTCAAATAATTGTATAACCTAAAACGTAATGCAATTAGATATTAAAAAGGATATGAAAACGAAACTACCTTCAAATAATAATTTATGTATGCCTTCGTTGGATTATCTTCTACGCCTCTTAAAATTCTTTGCTCTAGGAAAGCATCTGTGAAAATTCCTTTGGCAGCTTCTTGGAATAGTGCTTGGGCTTTATAATTTTCTCCGCTAGTTAAGTAGGAGGCTGCCGATAAAAAGCTTCCTAAAATAATAATAAACTTCTTACTCCTTCGATAATTAATGAAAAATAACAATCTTACTGGTGCAACTGTTCCATTCACACCAATTACTCAAAAGTCTTACATACTGTTGTAACCACAAATGTTGACCACTGCTCAATAACCATTCAGCTAAAACTGTTCCTCCACTTATGGGCCACCTATCGTTATAATGTTAAGGAAAACTATGGTAACATATGGTACATTTACAAACATTTATTCTTAAATGGAGATTCATTATGATAAAATAAATCACATGGTATACACAAAATTTGTTAAATCATTGTCAATTGTTATTAATGGGTCATTATAATCCTAATATCAATATGATCACCAGTCTTGAACTATGCTCAACATTACACAATAATACAGAGACACACATAGGATTAGATAATGTAAGTCAAACGAAATAATAATCCCCAAAATGGCAAAATTGCGATAGCACTGCATACACAAATAAAAACTAAGCAAAGGTTTTGCGTTCAAGAAATATATGTCAAAAGCTATGACTCATCTAATTTCCCTTAATAATTATTTGCCTGTCTACAAACAGAGCTATTTTACTTTAAAATAAGTATATACAAATAAATTTGTAGTTGAATAACGTAATTTTTATTTGCTATTTTTTTTTTTTTTTTTTTTTTTTAAGTAAATGTTATGCAATGGATGATATTTAGATGTCTTTCACCTAAAATAAATATTCAAAACCATGAACACCCTTTATATATAGTATTTATGAAGTGGGATAACTGAAATCAAAGTTGAGGAATTCAAATTTAATAAAAATATATCTACACATTGTTGTGGATTAGGAGCAAGAATAATTTTGAGGAGTATTTCTTGGTAATTTTACCATATCAAAATATACTTCCTGTACTTCCCATCAATAAGTCTACCTCGAAAGACCAGTGAACTTCGGTTTGAACCTGAATAGAAATGTACAGCCAGATCTTCTAAGGATAAATTATTCCATAATTAGTTCTCTGAATTAATCCAGGGTAACTATGCATCGTACAACTATGCAACTATTGAAACTGGCCTAGATTGTCGCCTCGGAGTAATCCGAGAGTGGGTTGGATTCCCACATCAGACGACTGCCTGTTGTTTGTGGGTATGTGTGGAAAAATGTGTGGGGAATTAGGTGGAAAAATGGCACTGTGCGAAACCTTGGCCTGTAAAAATAAGGGAGCATAAAAACGATCTACAACTCTAGCCATTGATCGCTGTAGATTATTGTTCTTGGATGCTGTTTATATTCCCATTGTAATTTCATTCATAATCACCTAATTTTAATTGTTATATTTCCAGTTTATTTTATATATTTCCAGTTCAATTGAATTTTTCTAATCTAATTCTCTGCGATATTTCCTGTATTTAGAATTACTAGAAAATGTTTTATGGAACATTATTTCAACCTGGCTTAAATTACGCCGCTTTGGCGTAAAGAACAGCTTACGTTTCTTCTTGTAATCTGTTTTAAATCAATAGCGCTAAAGAAAATTCAGTGAATCAAACAAATATTTTCTTTCATTTATTGAGATTTTAATCTTTACATTTGTCTAGCAAAAGATGCATTATAAAAAGAAATCGATAATTACTAAGTAAGAAATATATTTTTTGAAATGTACTGAGAATTTAATACCTTGTACCCCTTTAATACAAACTGAAAGTTATTATTAGCAAACTCACAAAAGCAAGATGACATTGGACAGAGGATATTTAAAATGAATTATTTTAGTAGATAGTCTCAGCGCCGTCCATATGATACACATTACTTTTATGTCAAATGGTAGTATTAGTAAGATTAATAATGCAATTTAACCTAGTCGGGCTGCTGCAACTTTACCACTACATCATCACCATATGGTAATATCACAGACAACCCGCTATCCCTACGAACGCATTTGCTATAATAGATAAACGAGAGACAGGCGATGTTACGTGTGTCTTCGGAGATGACCTGCATATATCACCGACAACTGTTTCATATTTTCACGCTGATCGGTGAGAAGACAAATAGTAACATACGTATTAGATTAAAAATATGAAACTTTTTTATTGACTAACGCAGTGTAGATAATTTTCGAGTGATATTGACAGTTGTTTGACATATGACAGCTCGTCTCGTTTTCTGCAAATTTTTGAGTCTACTTACTAATATTTGTCATAGATCCGTTCTTCTTAGAGCGATTGGAGTTGATGTAAATAAGGAATATTTCTTTATGACAGTTATATGCACGTCTTGTTTTAGATGCCGGGAAAAACATTAAATTCTCAAGCACAACAAATGGTGTTGAATCACCTAGAATACATTGAACAGGAGAAAAGAAACGGAGGCCCTTTAATATCTGTTAGTGCTGTTCAAGAGGTAAAAGACAGATTCACAAATATCTGAAGTAATGTGTGTGTACTTGTTAAATTTTAGAGTAGTGAAAGCTCTTAAACTTTCGATGAAAACAATATACACTATTATAAAAAGCAAAGAAAACAACCCAGTTCTTTCTTCACCCGGAAAAGCAAGACATTGCCAAAGGTCCATGACAAGGGATTTACCTGAAGGTACAAAAATGGCAGTACGAGATACTTTATATGAAAAATGTAAGTATGTTCTGGCTATATTTGTTTTGTTATGTAAATATAGAGGCATTTACTGTGTAGGCCAAAATGATGTGATAAAATTGTTTTTGTTTTAGGGCAACATGTAATTGTTGGTACTTTAAACGAAGAGCTTAAAAGACAAGAACTAATTCATGTGGGAAAAACATCACTTATAGCTACATTAAAAGAGGTGGGTTTTAAATTCAAGAAGGAAGACAATCGATGAGCTTTAACTGAAAGAGTTAATATAGCAGCTAAGAGGGGCAGGTTTTTAAGAAATTATTGTGATAACATGAATTCATAAATAAACATGTGGAAGGAATCTTTAGCAACATGCAGTGAACTTGTGAGCCTTTAGTCATGACATGTTTCTATCGCTAATTTCAAAATAATGTTATCCTATTTAAAACACAAACAGGTTTTTTTGTATACCATAGCCAGCAATGAAATTATTTGTTTTATGTATTGTTATGAAAATATTTGTTATACATATTTAATTGTATAAGTATATAACCACTTCTGTATGATAGAATAACATCTTCATCATTTTGATAATGATTGTGTTAGTGAGACCTATAATACTGACATATTTAGTAAAATATTACATTCATTTGTGTTGATTTTTGACATACTGTTTTATAAACTAAATAAAATTAGTGTTTTTTTTTTTGTGTGTGAAGGACGTTTATTGCCAGACGTTTTCTGTATGTTCATTTTATTCGATACCTAACTAAAATGACATTGTTTTAGCACATTACAATTTGAATTTTAAGGTTAGTTATGCTTTCTTCATATAGTTTGGGTGTTTAGATAAGAGAAACTCTTGCAGAATGTGCACAATTAAGCTCAGTGTATTATAACAAACTAAAATATACCCAAATAAATAATAGTGATGAATTAGGCGAATGTGTACTAGTAGTTTGTAATACTTGTAGTTTCATAACTTCCCAAGTTCCACAATAGAGCCAAAGCTCCGATCGGTGGAAAGACGCAGTTATCTTGACAATCACAGACGAATTTATAAGTATATTGTGTTTTTTCACATAATTTTTGCGTTTAAAAAGTATTTTTTACGTTTGAGCGCATGGATTATAAAGTTTGTCGCCGTGATAAATTATTTGAAAGGCATTTTCTAGTTTGTTTTGGTGTCGGTAATACAGTTGACTGTACACGTGGTAAATTTAAATGATTCAAATTATGTAAACAGTCACTCATTTGACTCTAATTTTTCATCTTATTACAGTTCATATATAGGAATATTGCTTGTGACGTAGTGGTAAAGTTAGAATGGCCTGACTGCAGTTTTGGTCAGATGACAATATTTTGTCTAATAGCAAATTAGCATGGGCAGAGACCTATTTATGCAGTGTATATGCATTAAACAATATGAAGTTATCTACTCCACTAAAATATAGCACATTTAATATAAATACAGTTGGAAGAGAAGAATAAGCAGAGAAACTGAGGGTACCCCTGAAGGGGTAGGGTCCTTTGATGTTTTACTTTTTTATAGTTCAGGTATAAAACTTAAACATAATCGTGAGAAGTCTATAATGGTGGCTCAAGAATTATGTCTGTACTTGCAGTAGCGCTGTTCTTTTATTTTTCAGAGTATCGCTTTTGGAATAATAGAAAGTAATTTGGCCAACTTTTTTTTAGATATATACATTTGTGTTATATGTATAGAAATAAATTTTTGGCAATATACTGGTATTATCAAATGAAACTGAATAATCTTTGCTACAACCCCATTAATTCACCCTAATAATTTTATAGGCACTATAGGAAACAAATAAAGGATACACAATATGCCTCAAGTGGTTAAGGTATGGTAGTAATGATAAATGCCAATGGGCCAAAGCTTCATCGCTACATTTCACTCTGGCAAACGATTTTCTTGCCTCGTCTCCCCCTGTTGAGGCCACAAAAAGTTCCAATAGGGATACACAGGCATTTGTCTGTCTCAAATTAAAAACTGGATTTAATTTTATTGGTGTCAATCTTTGCATGCTAGATTCCCTATAAAAATAAAAAAACGTCGGTGTTAAAAAAAAAGGTTCATATCCAGAACACATTAAAAAAAAAACTCACTGTAACAAGTTAACTAAGGCTGGCAGACCGCTCAGCCAAAGCACAACATAACTTGCTTGTGTTAGAACCACAATTTCTGGAGTACAAACTGACCGAATGGCCTCTAACACGCTCCATTCTGAGTCTTTGCTGTTTAGAAGAATGTTGCAAATGAGAAGTAAGTTGCGACATATTTGGAACCTGAAATAACAGATATTAATATTATCAACTAAAGGGCTGTCACTTCTTTAACATTTATAGTATTTGCTGAAGATATTATGGCGAAACAAACACCAATATCAAATCTTAAAATGATCATAGAAAACTACAATTATTATATATAAATAAATGATAAAAATTCATATGTACAAAGAAATATATAATTTTTATTCGGAATGGGCTTGTGTTTATTCAGCATGAGCTCTTATGTTGATAACATGTTAAGCATTAAGTAAATAATGCGGGATGAAAATGTATCCATCATCATTTACTTAATGTATAAACAACAAGTTGTTTACCTAAGAGCGTTGCCTACTTTTTGGTATATGAGAGGCACTATTTATATTTTGAGCCTTGCACGTTGGCAACACTAAGTGTTGTCAGACGCCATCTGACGTTTCCAATGGAAAGTTTGACATTTTTGACTATAACCTTCTTCAGAACATTTTATCATTTCAGCGCGATTTGTGTTGTTTACAGTGATTTGATAATTGTATCTCAGCGAAAAAATGGAATTAACTTGTAAAAATCTTCATCCAATGATTTATTACGATTTTCGATGTGGAATATCAAGCCAAGAGTGCATCGATTAACTTACTTCCACTTTTGGCGATAAAGCCCCATCCTTTGCCACTGTGAAACAGTGGTGTAACAGGTTTAATGGTGGCCGCCATTCGCTCACCGACGAAAGTCATGAAGGTCGTCCAAAATCAGTTGCTGTGCCAGAAAACGTTGATGCTGTGCAAAAACTGATAATACAAGATCGTCATGTGACATACTGTGAGACTGAGGCAACCTTAGGTATTAGTTCGATTAGCATATATAAAATATTGCATGATTATTTAGCTGTAAAAAAGGTTTGTTCGCATTGGATCCCACATAATTTGAAAAAATCTCAAAAAGATGTTCGTGTCAATTGGTACAAAGAAATGCTCAAGTAATCCAATGGTGGTGCTTCAAAAGACATATATAACATTCTAACAGGTGACGAATCATAGATCTAAGTGTATGAGACAGAAAGTAAACAGCAGTCGACTGTAGGGTGTTTCAAGATGAACCACATCCAACAAAAGTTGTTTGCTCTCGAAGCACTTTGAATCAAATGGTCGCCTGTTTTTTCAAAGAACTGGTCATGTGGGAACAGTGTCTTTAGGGAAAAAGAAATAAGCGCCGTCGGATCATTCTTCATCATGACAATGCGAGCTCTCACACATTTCGTCTAACAACCGAATGTTTGAACATTCAAGAAATCGAATTAATGGGTCATCCGCCGTACAATCCTGATTTGGCACCCGATGACTTCTTTTTGTTCCCAAACGTCAAAAATAAATTGCGTGGATAATTTTCGTCGGAAGAAGCCGTTGATGCGTTCAAAAACCATGTTTTGGAGATCGCAAGCGCAGTGGAAAACATTCTTTGACAAATGACGCATGCCAAAGTGTGTAGATCATGAAGGAAAATATTTTGAAAAACGATAAAGTAATTTTCAATGACAAATTAATGTTTTTTATTATTAGGCTTAAATTATAAATACTGCCCCTCATACCAACCTTAAATAACAGCAGAATAATCTTTAGATCAAACTGTTATTTAAGATTACCCCATAACTTTGTTGTTTTTTAAGGTTTCCAAATTTTGGGAATTGCAATAACAACCGAATATGAATAAACACATTAAAGTAATGGTTCTAGCATTTCTGATTTCACCAAAAATTATTTTATCTTCCTTTTATTAAATGAAGAAGTTAAATTATCAAGCTAAAAGAGTAAACATATTTCAAATTAGTGCTTAACAAAAATTAAATCTATATTTCTTGAACGAAATCTGTTTTCTATTTTGTCATATTTTTTCACATAACAATACACAAGTATTACAATATTTTTTAAAAAGAATAGTAATTATTATAAAACTTTATTCTCTATTATATATATATGTACTTCATAGGATGTTAATAATTGTTTTACTTTCTGTATTATTAATTATATCTTACCTAATTTGAGATTGTTGTCTTAAACACCCTACTACCATCGATACTCCGAGTTGAGAACTGAACTGATACATTGCAGATGGATTAATTTCATTATCTGGATTAGCTAATGTGTTTTCGTATCTAAGTAATTCAAGAACTTTGTGCATAGCTTTGTACAAATCTGATACTTGAGTCAACATGCTAGAAACTTGGTCAGTGAACTACAAAAAAGAAGACAACTTTAATATAATAAAGTATTGATGACGGTTTTTATTTATTAACTTTATGCATAGAGGCTATCATAAAATTACCAGTAATACAAAATATTTTTATATTTTGAGATTAAACAAATATACATTGGGCCGTTTTTAAATTATTTTGAAAGAATTTAATTTTTAAGTTGGTTTATCGCTTGTTTTTCATGTTTCTATCAATGATATTAAAAAACAAACAATACAGCCTCATTTTACTATCAGATAAACTTTAACATGGCAATGATAATTGAGTTCTCTAACATTTCATGTTTATGAAACCGTCATCTTCATTTTTGTAAATATGGACCTAAAGTGTATTCGCCGAATTCTGAGACCACGTCAAAACAAACATATGTGCGTGATTGTCACGTGGGCGTGATTGTCACGTGGGCGTGACGTAGCATAATCCTCATTGGTTGCATTTTTAACATCCAGTTACAGACTATCCTTCCTTCAGTAGTACACAATTCGCGTAAAAGTATATTTGTATTTCTTCCACTTCTATTGGTTATTTCATTTTAGTAGTTATATAGTTATTTTCATTGCTATTGTATTTCATCCCGTGAAATTCTTTCTGAATAATGTCTAGTACCACAGAAAGTGATATAGAACTCCCGAAAGCTTCAACTTCTAGTTTACAAGTGTCAAATGAGTATTCTCCTCCCAAGAAACGCAAATTTAAACGTGCTTTAAGTAGCGCAGAGAAAAACGTTATAAGAAATAAAATATATACAAAACAGAAGTAAAAGACAATCCAGATGGTTTAATATCTGATATAGTTAAGAAAACTGCTATATGTGCTGGTGTTTCTAAGGCATCCGTTTATCATATTAATAATGAGTATAAAACTACCAGTCAATTATCGTCACCGAAAAAACAAAAACCTAGACGAAAGTTGTTGGATAATGTTGATGATTTTGACCGGTCAGCTATTAGACGAAAAATACACGAATTTTTAAACAATCAACAAAATTTTGAAAGTTGTCAATGATGATCCAGACTTGCCATCATTTAAACGGGCTACTTTTTTTAAACTTATAAAAACTCTGAATTTCAAGCATGTTAAATGGGGTCGCGATAGTGCGTTGATGGATAGGGACGAAATAATTCTCTGGAGAAGACACTATTTAAGAACTATAAGGAGATGTAGAAATGAAAACAAAAAAATTTATTACCTTGACGAAACATGGGTAAATGCAGGACATACAACTTCACATGTGTGGAAGGATGAGACTATAAAATCCTCTCGTCAGGCATTTCTTGCAGGATTGTCACCAGGATTAAAAAATCCTTCTGGTAAAGGCAAACGCCTTATTATTACTTACATTGGAAGTGAGACAGGGTTTGTTGATGGTGGCCTGTGGGTTTTTGAGTCAAAAAAAAACTAACGACTATCACGAAGAGATGAATGACGACAATTTTGAAAAATGGTTCAATAATATACTTCCATTTTTAGAGGACAATGCCGTGATTGTAATGGATAATGCTTCCTACCACTCGAGAAAAATAGAGAAAACCCCAACGTCATGGAGAAAAGACCTAATTAAAGAATGGCTATCATCCAAAAATATTAGCTTTGAAGAATATATGCTAAAAAAGGAATTATTGCAAATAGTTAAACAGCATAAACCAGCATATGATTTATATGTTGTAGACGAGATGGCTAAGGCCCATAATAAAAATTTTTTTCGCCTTCTCCCATATCATTGTGAACTGAATCCAATTGAAATGATATGGGCAGACACAAAGAATTATGTGGCGTCAAAGAATACTTCATTTAAATTTTCAGACATCAAACCACTTTTTAATGCAGCTATAGGTAGAGTTACTGCAGAAAAGTGGAAGAAATGTGTGCTGCATGTGACAGAAAAAGTAGAGAAAACATTTTGGGAACTTGATAATATAATTGAATCAGATATAGAGCCGATAATTATAAATGTAAATGAAAGTGAAAGTGGCAGTGATGAATTCTGTGATCTTTCTTCAGACAATTAATCATAAGTGGATCATAACACTGGATTTTATTTAATATACTATATATAAAATATATATTTACATTTTTCTCATAAACATAAACATTATTGCATATTTTGTTGAAGAACTTGGAATTGAGATAATTAAAATATTTAGCTAATAATGACGTCATAATATGGCAACCAGAACAGGTGAGAGGGGTAAACCTGACATATTCCCACAAAAGTTTTTACAAAATCAAAGTGTTTTCACTAAATATTTTTTTATAGAAAACTATTTGAAAATCTTTTATACATTATCTTTAGCATTACCAAAAACCAGAATATTAGTTGTTAGAAAAATAATTATTACTTTTACTACTTTACTAAAGAATGATTAATTTAAAATGTGGTTGCAATGGTTCTATTTGAAATTAATTTTTAAATTTTGTAAAAAGAAGACGAAATTATAGTTATTATCATAGTACATCATTAATTATTATTATTAGTATATTTCTAATAATTTTACGCATGGATGGCTCTTGTGAATTAAGCATCTGTTAGTTCACGTGAACAGTGCATGCATTTGTTTTGACGCGCTCTCAGGACTTTGTGAATATACTTTAGGTCTTTTTAACATATTTTGAATACATTTGTTATTCTAGTGTTTAAAAAAAATTAGTTGGCAATGGTTCCACAGACACAAAACATCAGAGGACGAAAAATCTTTGCCATGTTAAAATTTATTACAAAGCACAATGAGACTATTTTGTCCATTTCATACTTTTAATAATAACGTGAAAAAAAAATTATAACCAACTTAAAAATATATACTTTTTTCAAAATATTTTAACACGAAAAATTATTTCTGAGATTAGTTAAGACCACTGGGATATTATCCTAATTACACGACTTTTTCCCATTTAAACAAATTCGTATCTGCTACCACTTCCAAAATGCCCATGCTGTGCATTCTTATATTGAACACAATATATATAAAATCACATTACCTGGCTATCCATTTCTGACTGTATTTTTTCCAATAAATTTGCCATAACTACATCAGGAACCTGTAAGTTGTACAAATCTTTTTCAAAAGCTTGTGCAAACATGTCACTCATCTGTTGTTCCAGATAAGCAATGATTTCAAATAAATTCAATACATCACCGGTGGTTTCCATATCTAAAAAAGTTTACGTTACCTTAAACATATTATCATTATTATAAAGAATAAAATCAATGAGTTTTGGAATTATAGCACAAAAAAAAAACAGATTATATGAGTACCTTCTGACAACATAGAAAAATTAATAAACTGATCTCTATACATATTGTCACTGCATAAGGTCATATGTTCTAAAGGATCCAAAGGTCTCAGAAATGAAAACATCGACTTTTTCAAGAATACAGCCCCTGAAACTGACGGCAGTAGCATTATACCAAGAGGTTTTAAACTGGCTATGTAATACTGCACACAACAAGAATAAAATTTCTGCCAACACCTAAAACATATCCAAGTACAAGAATGGAGAATAATTTTAATTTTATAATAATACCATTCTGAACATTCAAGATATTCATCATCACCAACGTCGTTTCCGTCGAGTGTATTTTGAATTTCATTTTCCACCGCCATGCAGATTCTCTGTTTCAGAACAGAAGCTGTTAGATGAGTATCTGTAATAATGCTTGGTCTCTTATATATCTGAAAATTAAAATACTAACTGTAGCAAAGTAAACTAAACATATTGCATCACACAACTTACAGACAATGCCTTACTAATAATACTTAGCGGAAATCTGCCGGGGTGAAAAATATGTTGTAAATAAAATTGGCGGGGATCAGTTTCCCCATCTGTAGCAGGAGCTTGATTGGCATCAGGAAGAGACTCCAGAATCACACGCGTCCAATTATTAGATTTATAAGATGCAGTATATACGACACATTCGCCATCTTCACATCTCCATGCCGACCAAAGACGATTGGTTTGTATAGCAAAATCGATCAAATCATTCTAGTAGAAAATAATTAGAATTCTATACACTTTTTATTTTTATACTCGATATGCATTAAATTAAACGAAACAAAAAGACTACACATAATATATAATGGCTGATAGGTATTTGTATACCGGGTGTAACAGGATCATGGTATGCCCCCTTTTCTCCTTTAGTTTTGAAGATAGTTGATTGAAATTTGGAATATCCTATACACGTAATAAGTGGCACTATTTTACATACAATTGATTTTTCTTTCACTTCCGGTTTCGCCGGAAGTGACACTAACTTTAGATTTTTAAATGGAATACCCTGTATATTATTGCATTTTTGAATTCTGCATAATTTTATGAATCCAGCGATACCAAATAAATGACATTTCAAAAGTCAACATTTTTTATAATTTAATTTTTAGTTTTCCATTTAAGTGTGCCATGCCGGTTACAATTTATTCTAAATGACCCGTGTAATGCTACAAAAATCGAAATCTCGTCAAAAATACTAAATTACATGATTTATGAACAAATAAAATTCATCAAAATTGTTTTTGGGGCAAAACTCAATTTTTTCAAATGGAACCATATTGGTACTGTGGTACCATTTATTAGTACTGTTAATAAGGAATTTATTCTTACGGCATATTAAAATGTGCAATAAATACAAACAAAATTACAGCTAAAAGAAAATAAGAAAATACTAAAATTTTCTTTTAGCTGTAATTTTGTTTGTATTTATTGTGCATTTTAATACGACATATGAATAAATTCCTTATTAACAGTACTAATAAATGGTACCACGGTACCAATATGGTTCCATTTGAAAAAATTTGAGTTTTGCCCCAAAAACAATTTTGATGAACTTTATTTGTTCATAAATTACGTGATTTAGTATTTTTGACGGGATTTCGATTTTTGTAGCATTACACAGGTCATTTAGAATAAATCGGAACCGTCATGGCACACTTAAACGGAAAACTAAAAATTAGATTATAGAAAATGTTGACTTTTGAAATGTCACTTATTTGGTATCGTTGGATTCATAAAATTATGCAGAATTCAAAAATGCAATAATATATAGGATATTCCATTTAAAAATCGAAATTTAGTGTCACTTCCGGCGAAACCGGAAGTGAAAGAAAAATCAATTGTATGTCAAAAAGTGCCGCTTATTATGTGTATAGGCTATCCCAAATTTCAATCAATTACCTTTAAAACTAAAGGAGAAAAGGGGGCATACCATGATCCTGTTACACCCGGTATACTCAATATTCCAAAGGCAGGTTTAAACATGTATTACTAGTTTTAATTTTCATTTTGGTGATCCAAAATAGCAGTAAATATTTCATAAAAATGAAACTGCACATTACCCATTTATACAGTTACAATAAATTTTCAGCAACTGTTCAAAAATTAAATTCCAATTTAAGTCTATCCTTCAAAAACCATTTATATGAGTAACATAACTTTTTGATTATTACTGAAGAAACCGGAGAATATTTAAATCACCTGAAGTTTTACAGGGAAGTCATGTTTATACTGGGTTGTGCAGCAAAGTCCACTTCTCACCCCTCAGCCTCCCCCCCCCCCCCCCCTCTTTACCATTAAAGTATACAATAGCACACATTATCAAAAATCTTGAATTGTTCTTCAGGACTATAAATATAGTTCACATATTCACTACATTGCGTAAAAACTAGCAGCACCAATAACTATTAACACATAATGTATGATGTTCGCACACAGTTGCAACAAAATTTTCAGAAAAAGTATACCTGAATTTGCTGTAAACAAGAGTACAGGTAAACCTATATCCTAAGAGCCAGGAGACCAAGTAATGAGAATAAAAATTCATTGCCTGCATCAAAATTCTCCAAAAATCATCCACAAAAGTGGGGAAATCAGTACCTATTTTAATGGGGTGCAGCATTGGTTGCATATTGAATGAGAAGTACAAAAAACTGCCGACCTTCGGTAATAACTAGAGCTACCCACTTGGATGACTAATCACAGGTGGTGCCATATACAAGCAGCTACAGACATATAACTTACAATAATTTATATAACATGTATTATTATGTTTATATAATATATAGGTGATCAAACATGACAGTCAAACTAAACTGAATTACAATGATTTGTTGGTAGCTATATCAATTCAATGTCTAGTCTACTTATGCAAGCATAACACCATTGTTGCAACACTCACAGTGGGCAGCTTCAGGAATAAGATATATAAATAAAATTATTACCTCACTTGGATATAATGTATTTAATCTAACTATTTTTATTTGTTGTCCATTAATGACTGGTTTTAGTATGTAGAATTGACAGCCAGTTGAAAAACTCATATAAACAGCCAAAATGGTTTCGGATCCATTATCATCTACCGCCTTCCGCAAAACAGCTGTGGGTAAAATTACATATTATGATAGTTTCATTAAACGGCGTTTCATATAAAAGAATTTACTTACTTTCTTTTACATGTAATTTGAAATATTACCGATTAATTAAAAATGGAATAAAACCAACTGAAACAGACTTACCTCCCTGCACTCTATCTCTAGAGACATCTCCAGTTTCGGCCAGTATATCAATAACGGCTACGCACTGACTTTTAGCACATGCCCAAAATTTCAAGTGGCCATCTCTACATAATGTTAAAACATATGTTTCAAAATCAAGTACTAGAATCAACAAGCTGACTATATTTTCCCCATCTGAATTCCTCTGACTAAAAGTTGACAAAAACATTTATTCAGTTGGTGGATATTTCACAGAAATTATCATTTTTGTATTGCATGATATATTTTTGGAATTGCTGTCAGTAAAAGAGTTGCTTATGAAAGGATTTCTTAACATTGATGTTCCTGCTTTCCGTTAAAATTATCAGAAATAAGTATATTAATGAATTCTTTATTAATTTCATAAATTTTAATTATATTGAGTAAAACATTTATCCTACTAGCAGTAAAATCTTCTGAGAAGTAGCAATTCCAATATTAAAATCATTTTTATTTATAGTTATATGAAATAAAATATGAGCAACTTATAATCATGGTTACAGTAATGGGATTACCTACATATATAAAGTGGAAACAATTCACTTATAAATTTGGATAAATCATGAACAAGAGAAAATAAAAACAATGTTTCCATTTTTTTTATAGCAGTAAGTGCCAACACATAAAATATTATAAAATTTCTAAATTAAGTTTGTTGCGATTATAATCTGTATAATGTTTAATCTACAATATTTATAAGACAATAAAAAATATATAGATAAATATTTAAGGATATAATTGATATAAATCTCCCTATACACTAAAAACATTACAGAAATTTTTGTTTAAACATGTAGACTAATCTTGTGCTATAAAGTTCAAGGTATTATTTCCTTATAAAGCATAACCAGACTTCAGTCGGTATTAAAAACGTTAAAATCCTTAGAAAGCATGGCAGGTATAAATCTAACATGGAAACGACATATATAGAATTATGTACTCAAGTGTCCAAACATACAAAATATTTTTGACATAAAAAATATATCTTGTATAGTAAAACTTTTATAGTTTTGATACAGAAGTTTTCTCTCAACATGAGTAGTGCATACTGGATTATCTTAAAAGCGACGAACGAAAGTACCTATGACCTATAAATCATACTTATACAATAAGATAATGTGTTTTTGCAGATTTACTACATAAATACTACATTTAACTACATAAATAAAACTTTTACTCCATAAATAAAATAAAAACTATATAAATAAAAAATTTAAATTAAATTACCGAAACTTTTCAGCTAATCCTGACAAGAATCTTGGCATTAAGGATTCACCTTTTAATTCGGTCGTTACAATTTGACCATCTGTGCTCTGTCTAATAAGTAATAATTCAGTTGATGGATAAGCCAGTACAAAAATAGCTTCCTCTGTCTCAGGCAGCAGGTGGGAACATGCCAAATTAGGTAACAGATCATCTATAAAAGAAATATATATATTGGAATAGGTGAGGATATATCCCATAATTTCGTAATATTCATTTAAATACCATACTCTAATTTAAAGTCATATTAAGTACCAGTTACTTACTAGCAGTACTTGGGCTACTAAACACATGAAATGTAGAAGGATTTCTAGCATCTATTGCTGATGCTCTTGAGAATATAGATGGTGCAGCTAAATCTGGATGGGTTCCTAATAACTGATCCTAAAAACAAAATATTTGTATTCACGCATAAACATAAAAAAGACTTACCTGTCTATGAAATTTATCGGGATGAGAAAAAATTAAACGATGGATACTGCACACTGTTGGCACTAAGACTACTACATTTTCAACCGTCTCGTGTATAGATACACCATCTAATATCGGAGTGTCTTTAAATTTATATCTTATTCGGTTACCAGTTAAGTTAACATCTAAACTGTGTTCGACAAGTTCCAGTATGTCATAGTTTATTCGCCTGTAATTACGAAAACATAATTCTCTGCTTAAACAGATAATATATCAATGTATACCAATAAATAAATCGATTTCTTGTATGATGTTTAGTTGAATCTTCGTAACAAAATCCGTTAGCTCTCTCTGCAACTTTTATATCTTGTAGTGTACTTTGCGTACCGCCTAAAAATATAACCTTAAAAAAGTAAAATAAAGATAAATGGATTAGTACCAGTAGAAAGCGTAATTTCTTTCCAATTGTCGGATGATGTTTGATCCGGTATAATTTCACGATAACTTAAAGTAAATTCAGTCATAGTAAAACCCAAATGCAAGAAAAACGACTAAAATAAGTATAAACTTAACCTATACATCATAAACTCCGAAACCCATAGATATTTTATGTAAAAAAATGTATTTATTTGAAAACGAGAGTGCAGTATCGTCAACCAATACCTACGAGCAAAAAGACAGACTTTGCTCGTAGACCAATACGCTACTGTCGACCTCTAAGAGCCGTTTCACATGAAGCGTATGATCAGTGCTAATGGTCAGCGCTGAATATCAGGGCTGATGATATAGTTTCGACGTACTCGTTTAACATGCAACGTTTCACAACTGACTATTAACCATCAGTAAACTTGTGAAATCGCTCACTTACAATAATGGCTCGTGCGCACGCTGATAATACGCCAACGCACGGACTCAGCGTATGCCCGTCGTACCAAGTTATACGTACTGATCATACGCGCTTTATGTGAAATGCTCATATAAACAAATGGCACTTGGTCAGCTGTCCTGACGACCAGTACTAATGATACGCTTAATGTGAAATGGCTCTAACATCAAAGAAAACCATATATAGATATATAGTACAATTGTAATGAAAATTTATTTTTGTTGCTCTGTGATGAAAACTCAGTTATAGTAATTTCTTAAAATTGTTAAATGAAATACACAAGTTATTTAGCCACAGATGTATGTCAAAACTTACTATTATAGTTACTATATGAAATAATCAACTAAGCGATTCTTTTTCTAGACATATATTTCCTTTCCTTTCTAGAAATTTTGACCAAAACTGTGGTCAATTCTACACAATAAATTTATTCCAGTAAACAGTTAGACTTTGTAGTGGAAAATTGACTAGATAGTTAATATGTGCAAGAGAAGTTTTGTATTCCAGCGATGTTGTAACATCTACTACTACATAAACCACCCATTCTACTCCATAAATCATCCGTTCCATTGAAAGTTATTATAAAATTAAACTATATGTATATAAAATATTACTGTAAAATATTCAAAAAATCATTGCAGGTGTTCAAATATATTGCAGGGTATTATTAATTAAAACTAATTTTGTTGTAATTCAAACTTATTTTAAAATTTCATAGCTTATGTATCTGTGGTCCATTTTTAATATATATTAAGTTTGTGACATAGCTGCTGCTATTTTTAACTTAAATGGGAGTGATTACTTTTAGTTAAAATGTTTTGTATTTACATATGCCAAAAGTATTTTTGATTTGTGTTTATTCCAATATAAGCAAAATCTATTACCAAGACGAGGAAGGAATCAATTAAACAAAATTGAATTTTTAAATTAAACAGAATATTGCCGTAACTTTATTTGAATCACGTAACACACCTAATTGCGTAACATCACCTAATAGTAAAACCTGTAGCTCCTGCTGTAACATTAACTTGTTTCTTGTCATTGTAGTATATTCCAACCGTTCAATAAAATAAAATTACTCTGTACTACACAGCATTTGTAATCAGTGCACCAGCATATCTTTGAATATTTGAGGATATACCACTGAATTAGAGAGAGTTATTTCTCTAATTCAGTGGGATATACTCCATAGGCTCCATAAACCAATGAACTCTAAACCAGACTTTCAGTTCATTGCCATAAACAGACATGCTTCATAGAAAATAATAATGAATGAAAGATGTATTATGGTCTTTGCTTTGACGTTTGACAGCATGATTGCAAATTTGTGACTTATTTTTATAAAAAAGTTGAGTGAAAAAGTTTTTACCGAACATTAATTAAAATGTCCAAAGAATTTAAATTAAGTGCAAGTCTTTTTGGACACTCCATGGATATTAGAGCTGTAGCAGTAACATCAAATAATGACATTATTAGTGGTTCCAGAGATAGAACCGTTAAATATTGGAAATATAATCCGTAAGAAATCCTTTTTGGGAAAAATTAATATTTATTATATACATTTTTTTAGATTACAAAATATGTATTATGATGTTATGACATACAAAAGTCATGAGAATTTTGTAGGAAGCGTCTTATATTTAGAACCCAGTACGGATTTCCCTGATGGTCTAGTTGTTAGTGGTGGCTATGATGCTACAATATTTATATATAAACCTGGAGAACCCTTTCCTACATATACATATAAGGGTGAACACACAAATACAGGTAAGGAAATATATTATTGCCTAAAACTGATATAATTAGTTTATTTTTAGTATGTGCCCTCACAAAGGGAAAGGAGGAGAATTCCTTCTTTAGTGCTTCTTGGGATATGACGGCAAGATATTGGTGTATATTGAAGTCTCCTAAAAAATCAGTCACTACATTTTCTGGACATGAAGCTGCTGTATGGCATGTTAGACAGATAAGTAATGGCAATGTTATTACAGCCTCAGCAGATAAGACTATCGGAGTGTGGGGTTTCAATGGCCAAAGATTGGGTACTTTAAAAGGTATGTTGAATATGTGATATATACTTTAAAAGATGTGTTAATGAATTGCAGTTCTATCCACACATTAGAAGTCCTAACCACATAAATAAATTAGAACTGGTCTAAAATATTTTTTTTTCCACTTAGTACTTGAACATTATATTTGTTTAAAGGATTATAATATTCTAGGTCACAGTGATGCTGTAAGGTGCCTAGAAGATTTTCCTGAACTAAATTATTTTATCAGTGTAGCTAATGATGCCTCTATAAAAGTTTGGTCTTACTCAGGGGAGAACACTAATACTTATTATGGACATACCAATTATATTTATAGGTACTTATTAGAATTTTTCTTAATTTTTTATTAATGAACTTATAAGAGGTAGTTTATCAATTTATAAATGAAAACTAATTATTTCTCCCAGGTTAATGGTTTACACTTTTATAAATTATTACTATTTCTTATAGCATTGCTAGATGCAAGCCTCATGGTGATGATAGTTTTGTGAGTTCCGATGAAGACAGAAGTGTTCGATTTTGGAAAAATGGTGTAAATACTCAAACTATTGATCTTCCAGCACAATCTGTTTGGTGTGTAGCTTGCCTACCAAATGGAGATATTGTAACAGGGTCAAGGTAATTTTTTTGTCAGTATATATTATAGATGAAAACTTGTACTATTAGGTGTTTCGCTAAAATGAAATATTAACAAATGATATTAAAGCACATGCAAGAAATGTATTGAAATAATGATTTCTATGATTATTTATTGTAGTGATGGAATTATACGAATTTTTACGCAAGATGAAGGTAGAATAGCAGATGAAACAAGTTTAGTTAAATTTAATGAGGAAGTAAATGCTCTAAAGCAACAAAGTCTGAAAGAAATTGGAGGTGTTAAAGTATCAGAGTAAGTTCACTAACTGAATTCTTAAATATTGAGTACAACTAACAATTCATTATGATGATACTTGAAGAAAATTGAATTTTAGATATTCTAAAAATTATTATTTCAGAATTTAAAATTTAAATACCGGTTGGTTTTTTCAAAATATATTAAGGAAAATGTAATAATTTAATTTTAAAGTTATAATTGTGTATTGTATCTTTAGTATAAATGGATTCTAGAATGACTGAGTTCTCATAATGCATTCTAGTATAGTTTATATGCAAAATAGTTTTTCAGAAAATGCAAACTAATGCTTTTGAATAAAAATAATTTGTGTTTAGTCAAAGTCTCCTAAATGTTTACATTTATAGCTTAAATTGGATCCACTTTTCACATATCCAATTACCATTTTTGCGTCTTGATACTTTAATAATTTAATTGCAAAGTCCAGTTTAACTTAATAATAGTAAAGATCAAACTTAATCTACATAAATAATAATAATAATAATAGAATATAAACCTAGTTTACCTGGAAAAGAAGCATTGTATGATCCAGGCAAGCGAGGTGGCCAAATGAAAATGATCCGTGAAAACAATACTGTCGTGGCTTATACATGGGTGGAAGATGGAGGAAATAGCCATTGGGAGAAAGTTGGAGATGTGTTAGGGGGAACAGACAAAGATGATAGTGGTAGAACAATATATGAAGGCCAGGTAGATACTTTTGTTTATGGTATTTTTTTTAACTAATATAACTTTCATACTTTTTTATTTCCTTTAACAATTCTGGTTTTATCTAATTGATTCTCAACTATAGAGTCACAACTGCAACTATTAAATTGAGTTAATTTAGGTTTTCCCATTTAAATCAAAATCACTGAAAATAGCTACCTACATATGACTCATGTATATAATATACCAAGAACAGTGTAGTGCGGCTGCACTTGCTGTTAAAATTAATTATTGTCTGTATCCATTATTTAGTTTCTCCATCCTATCCATACAACACTATAGTTTGTATAATGATACTTTGCGTGTGCGTCACAGGTAACAATTGTATGAATCAATCAATTGACATTTTTGAACAGTGTCGTGTTGAAAACACATTTTAGTAAAAGTTAGTACAATACAAATCCGTCAACCTATGACAGAGTAATGAAAAGGTTCTCCACAAAAACATTCGATGGAAGTGATATTTCCATAAAAATAAATGAAATAAATTCGACAAAAATCAAAATTAATGGAACAAATATGAAATAAGTTTTACAGAAATATTGAGATGCCAATGAATCAAATTATACAATAAAGTTAAGACGTGACTTCATAATTGCATTTTGTTTGGCGAATTATTAACTGTCTATGCCGTACGTAGGTGATTGAAACATATGTCGCTAGACATACGTGCTGGTAATTGTGGCATATTAGTAACAATTGCGAGTGGTGTAGCATGTCATCCGTGCGTCATCACTAAATTGATACACACGTAAAAATCCATTATACAAATTGTATATCCATAGTATATCTTTTGGGAAAGGGTTAGAACTTTTGATGCAGCAACATAAACAGGACATCAATTTTCGACAAATACTGAAAGAATATGCATTGCTTGACATGCCACTCAAGCGTGCATTATCAGGAGATGGTAAACACTTAGTTTTATCATCTGATGCGCCAAAACTTGATTGGCAAAATGTTCATTGAGTAATTTATGATCTTTTGGTGTTTGTGGAAAACTGATCTCCTGTCTTCCTAAGATATTTATTTATGTCTGGTAGATAACAATAGATTCATGTACATATTTTTTACAATAATAGTATGTCTAGAGGGCAAAAAATAATGCAGGTAGTGCTTTAAAGTAATCCAAAGTAGAAGTTAAGGGTTATTTTGTTTCATATTTAGTTAGGTATTTTAAGCAAGTGCTTTTAGCGGTTATAAAGTTGAATTATTTATTTTAATTCAGATCCCTTTTTACATTTACTGAAACCTTCCTCACTTCTAAACCTTTTTAGAATATGTAATATGATTCAAAAATTTGTTCAAAAGTCTTGTATTTCTTATCATTGCATCAGTTATTGGAGTTTTGTTTAGTTTATGGCCTTCATTTTCTTTAAATTTATTTTGATTTGTGGTTACCCACAACTCAGGCGTATATCTGTTTTTTAATATTTTACACTATAATTGAAATTTCAAGAAACATTTACAATTATTTTAATTAGAAGTGAATATTGATTGTAGGACAACTAATAAATACAAAAATAAATGTACTAAATTTTATTTTGAATCATAAAAGCAGTTCTAAAAAGTTGCAGTAATCTCTGTTTGGATTTATAATTTCAGAAATCTGAGTTACCTTTTTCTTGCATTTAGATGATGATATGATCAATATAACTTATCGCAGTATATTAATCTGTATTTGCTCTTTTATGTTATTTATATCTAGTTATAAAGTATTATATTTTTATATAAAAATTTACATTGGAGTCCTAAGAATTGTCAAATATTACTATTATCTAATCATAATCAGTAATAATGATTTTCTTCTATGAATAGTTAACAAGAGTAACATGAAAAACCCTACTATATATTTCTATTAAAACTCCAGAAATACTGACATTGAATGCATGTTTAAAATGTGGTCGCAGTTGAGGCACTGAACTTGCATCATAAATGTCCAATGGGAAATAAAAAATTAATGAAATCCAGTGTGTTAAGTAACTGAAATTTACCAGTGTCATTTTCCAGGCATATGATTTTGTGTTTTCTGTTGATGTAGAAGATGGAAAACCTCCATTAAAACTTCCATATAACAAAGGTGACGACCCTTATCAAGCTGCTCACAAATTCCTGTCAAAGAACATGCTGCCAGCAGAATACTTAGAGCAAGTAAGATAAGCAAAATAGATGAAATTATGTTGTAAATGTTATGTGTGTTACAGGTTGTTGACTTTATTTTAAAAAATAGTAAGGAACAGTATGTCCCTCCGACAAGTGGTGTATATCAAGATCCATTTACCGGAGGTTCCCGATACACTCCTTCCTATAATTCCGGTAATCAAGGGCAGTCCGGAATGAATTTAGATCCTTTTACAGGTAATTGTGATCCTAACAATTTCAATAACAGCTTGATATACTTCAGTAACAGTAATACAGTATATACGTGCTTATATAAAATCTTGCTCATTGAATTTTGTAGGTGGAAGTAGTTACTCTACGGCCGTGGGTAAAACTAACAATGTACAACCAGCTTCATCGGGTGCAAACACCGATCCATTTACTGGTAGCTCAAGTTACACATCATTAAGTCAGTCTTCGAGCAACACGTTCTTTCCCATCACAGCTTACCGCTCTTTTGATATGGGAGATGCTGGGGTTATTCTGAAAAAGCTTAAGGAATTTAACAATAAGTGCGGTGATGGAAATAACGCGGTAGAAGATAATGACTTAGAGAAAGTGATAGAACTGTGTGCTGGTGTGCCAAGTGATCCTCTCTCATTTGATTTGCTGTTTAAATTGTTTGACTGGTCAGATGGTGAGTTATATTAATAATTCTTAAATAGAACTTAAGTCCTGTGCCTGAGAATTTAATTTTATTTATTATTTAAATTAAATTGAAATAAACACGAAAACATTATTTGTAGCCTTCACAATTATAGTCTGTTAAGTAAGAGCGTGTACGGCGTTATTCATAAAAAATTTATTCAACAAAATTTTTTTTCACATACATACATTTGACATGTTCCAAGGCGACCAAGGCAATGCGCAATTATGTTAATAATGAGTCCAATCACCACCAGTATCGATAATTGCTTGGCATCTCTACGGCATACTATCCACCAAATTTTCGGCGTGTTCGAGGGGAAGTACCTTCCAAAAATGTTGAATTTCTCCGGAGAGCTGCTTCAAAGTAAACACACATTTTCCTCGAAGCTTCTACTTGATGTAGGTCCAGACATTTTCAATGGGATTAGCATCAGGCAATAGTGAAGGCCAATCAAGTGTGATGATGCCATTTTCCCGTTCCCAGTCAGTGCAGAGTCGGCTCCGGTGTTTAGGATCATTGTCCTCCAGCAAGATCCATTCTTCGTCTTTTGTGATGAATTGACGTTCGGCAGTCGGTAACAAGGCTTTTTGGTAAATTTTGACCGTCTTGCGAGCATTGAGGTTGTCAGTAAAGAGGCGCAAAACGTCAAAAGCCTTCTCCGAGAAGCAGCCCCAAAGATGCACCTTGATTGGATGTTTGACGGTGCACTGAACGAACTGGTTTGGGGAGGAACACCATGCCCATGGAATAATTACAAAACCGCAAATAGAAGCTTCATCAGAAAAAATTACGTTACTCCAGTCACGAGCAATGTTTTCCTGGGCCCAGGAGTGTCATTTCGCAGCGTGTTTTTCGGACAGCAGCGGTTTCTTTAATGCTCTACGCCATTTCAAATTATTTGCACACAATTGTTTACGAATAGTAACGTGCGATACGTCCAGTCCTTTTTGCTTCAATTTCGCTTGACCTTGACGCAAAGACAAGCCAGGACTCCGCGAAAACAATGTCACGATCTGTTTTCAATTCTTTTTGGTCACTTTTCCTATTGAACCACGATCTGGAAGGTCGTTGACATTTTTTGATTCTTTAAATCGATTCACCCACTTCTTTTTTAATGTACTTGGCCACCACTGCATACGACATTTTTGGCCCTTTTGGGTGCATGCAAGGAAACACGGCTTTGAAACGTTTCGCGTACACGTCACTCATCGCGGTTTCTGTGTTTTTCTGACAAAAGATCGACATAGACTGAAATTTTTTCATCAATGCGCCAAAGCCGGAAGTTCCCTGAACCTGATTTGAAAAAAAATAAGTTTATATAACTTACTGACTGCGAGTAATGCCATACACGCTCTTACTTAACAGACTGAAAAATACAGGGTTTCAAATATGGAAATAATAGTCAATATCACTTTTATTGCAGTCAACATTATTATAGATAGAATATTATTTCTTCAAAATATAAATTATCTTAATGATAGTTATAACGTAAAATTACATGTGTAATAAATAAAGCTGTTCATTTGGATGTCTTATCAGTGGCAGCACCACATATAAGTAACTACATATAAATTATAATTTATAAAATATGTAATATTTACTCAGCATTAAAAATCCGGATTGGTTCAGTATGGAACATAAACAAAACAGTATGGAAGCATGTAGCATAAACCTATGTAGGTATGTCTCTGTAAAAAGTTGTTTCTGTAAAAGATAGTTCTTATATAAAAAATAACCATTTCACATCTGAAGATGTAACATGTGCATAGCCAAAGTGGCCTTTCAAATTAATTAATGGATTCTAATCAGCATCTAACAATATTACCAGTCATGTAAGAATCACAGTTCTCAAGAACAGGGACACTGTTTATGAACACTGCTACTGCTCTTTACCTGTCTGCAAGTGGAAATTTTTATAATGTAGTTAATATCAGGATTGTTTTAATAGTGTATCGTTTATTGGCCAGTAAATATTGCAGATGACAGGTAAAGTGGACTAAGTATACGTACTTGGTTATATTACTTTGACTACAGAATATTTTTTAGAATCGGTTGTCTCGTCCACGACTAACCGTATTCTTTTATTGTGTACTTGTGATTGAATATTATTTGATCTAAGTATTTTTCACATAATTTCAAATAATTTTCCACTCGTCCATTCATAAATCCTATGCCTTTTTTTATTCATCTATCCATTTTCTTGTAAAAGTATGGATATCATACCAGGTCTCTTTCAAATAATAAAGCTGTCTTCCTTCCCTAAATTAATTAAAGTAATCTATATGCCATTTTACAAGTCGGTTTTTCTATTACACTTGCTTGCTTCTTTTGTATTTGCACTTTGAATTTAATTCCCATTTTTATGACAAGAATATGATCGTTTCCTACCAGCTTATTTCATAAATCAAATTCTCTGTTTTCAACAAATTCTCAATTGTCAATTTCATTACCTCTGACAAATAGGCTGTCTTCTTTTATTCAGCTTTCTCTTTTACTTCCTATGTAGAAACCAAGAAGACTAGTTCTCTAGTCTTCTTGGTAGAAACAATGAAACTGTTTTCTGTGCTTTTTTTGAACAAATGCTTTCTTCTTAATTGCTCAGGACTTTTAGGTTCTATCTTCTAAATTGTCACCATCTAGTTTTGTATTTGTAGAGGATTGAGGGCTTTCCCATGAGTTTGCAACATTTTTAATTCAATATTATTGAATGTTGTGTTAATAAATCACAACACAACCCTAATTAAAATTATTTAATAATCAATAGAATATTAAACAGGGTGTGTTTAAATGAAGAAACAAAAATAATTCCAGTTAAAAATAAGATGATTTAAGTAAAAGAACCTTATATGAAAATTGCAGCCCTGGTGAGATATACCCACTTAAAGTGTAGGCTTATATTCACATTTTAATTTTTTTTTATGAAATGGAGAATACTGGAGATATTTTTCACATCTGGCCATTATTTTTTTGGTCTGGTCATTCTAACACTTTGGAAAAACATGACAGAGTCGACCCCTTTCCAATATTCCATTATAACAATTTTTAATTTGTGGGAAATTAGTTAGCTAAAAATTTGTATTAGGAAGATTGATTTAATCTGCAACTTTTTTATCTCTTGCCATTTTGTGATTAAACTGATAGTTTTCTAGTAAAAAAATAAAACAGGTTGTCGCTCGATAAAGGGGCAATTGAGAAAATTTTTGAAAAATGTATAGTAGGCGGTTATTTATTATATTATTAATAAATCTACTTTTTATTAACAAATAATTAGTAGCAATTGATTAGTTTACTGTCAGAATAAACATGGCAATTACTAATGATGAATATGTTGACATGCTTCAAGCATTTTAAATGATGAGATACATCATCGCTCAAAATCCTTTTTACTCGAAAACTATCAGTTTAATCACAAAACTACATGAGATACAAAAGGTGCCAAACAAATTCAGTCTTTCTAATACAAATTATTAACTAACTAATTCCTTTATACAAATAAATTCTAATGAAATATTGGAAAGTGATCGACTCTTTTATCCCTCTCTAAAGTCAGATAATGACCGAAGAAAATAATGACTATATGTCTTTTTATTAGTAGGTGCTTATATTTAATTTCATGTTTCCGGCATTCTCTATGTTATGGGAAAAAATTAAAATGTGAATTTCAGCCCCCAGTTTCAGGTATATAAGGTAGTTTCACTTCAATGGTCTAATTTTTGAATCTCCATTCACTGGAACCATTTTTACTACTTCATTTAAAAACACTATGTATATTATAATATACTAGAATGGTATGTACATAGGTATAACTAGAGCACTGTTGTGTGCGATAAGAAAATGTTTACCCTACTTGCATCTCACCCAGTGAAAAATCACAAGTTGGTTTTCATCGCAAATTATACACACTACATCAGCTATATATCTTTTCAGATATAATTTTCCCCGTTCTGGATGTTGTAAGGCTTGCAGTAAGGGGCAAGAAGAATAATGAAGTAATAACAAATATGAACAATGGGATAATCATGGAGAAACTTAAAAGTTACATTGGAGAAAATTGTAAAGTGGTGAATAATATGATTGTGTCACTTAGGACTATTTGCAATTTGTGTTTACACACTCCAGGAGAAAATTTAGTTTATGACAATAGATTTGATATATTAGAAAATGTTACGTCTTTGGGGCAACTTAATAAAAGCTCGCAAGTAAGTATACACCATTTGTTTTACAAGTAAATGTTATCGATATATTAGAAAACTAATGTTTATAGTGGTTAATTAATAATTATTAAAACTACTTAGGGGACTTATACTTTCAAGTAATATTTATGTTGTTGTAATAATAATAATAGGGATCCCAGAGGTCCTTAATAAGCAATTCAAGAGAAGTGTCAGAAAAACCTATCCAATAATTCATCCACTATATCTACTTATATAAGGTAAATTTCATGAACTGACAATATTAGAGCATAAGTATCAACATTGTCGTTTAATATGATACTAGTGTCTTTATAGTCAAATTAGAAAATATATAGCAAAGTTAAATTCATTTCTAAAATGGCTGTTGAACGTCATTTGAGTACAATAAGCATTAATTACATTTCATACTATAGCCATAGACTTAATACAATAAAATGTTTATCAGCCATTTTAAAAATGATTGCCATAGATGAAAAGAGAAATGGAAATGGGGGTCAAGGGGAATGAGCTGTGATAACAAAATATACAGGGTGCGTTTTAAGATTTAAGTCACTTTCGGTGGAAAAATTATTCCTTTGGATTAAAAAAGACACGCATTACAAGAGTCTACCAAACTTAAAAATATCTTTTTAACTAACCATACTATGGGGTGTTACATGTCTCCTGTTTCACCCGGTATGATAGTTTTTGCATTTTGAATTCATGCTGTAACCTTGTTAAATATACAGGGTGTCTTACCAGGAACTGCATCAATCGATATAGGGAAAAGTACGCACTAGACAACTTTGAGAATTTGGGAAGATACTAACAGCACTGTGGCCAATTTAACTAAAATAATTACAAGCATCTGAAACTTCCGGTTATACTTATACCAGCTTGCTTATATTAAATGGAACACCCTATATATCTTAGGGTTTTCGAAAAGAACATAAAATTCTGAGTCAAAAACATGTAGGATACCCTATGCCTAAACCCAGCCGTTTTAGAGATATTTGAAATTAAAAAAAAAAATTTACAGGTGTAATGGTTTACATTAACGTTTATAACTTTCTTCGTGCAAAAGATACTAATTTGTTTTTTGGGCATCTAGAAAGAATACAAGGAGAGCTGCACTCTACAATTGAATTACATTCAAGAATCGTATACCAAGTGTTCCATTTTTGACGTTACATTTTGTAAACTTCAAACCGCGAAAACTCGTTTAGGTCAAATGGAATACCCTATATTTTTTTACATCAAGTTATTTGTGACTTAAACCCCCATAATGCCTATATTAGAAAAAAAGCAATTTAATTTTACATAACTTGATGTAAAAAATATAGGGTATTCCATTTGACCTAAACAAGTTTTCGCAGTTTGAAGTTTACAAAATGTAACGTCAAAAATGGAACACTTGGTATATCATTCTTGAATGTAATTCAATTGTAGAGTGCAGCTCTCCTTGTGTTCTTTCTACATGCCAAAAAGCAAATTAGTATCTTTTACACGAAGAAACTTATAAAGGTTACTGTAAACCATTACACCTGTAATTTTTTTTTTTTTTTTAATTTCAAATATCTCTAAAACGGCTGGGTTTGGGCATAGGTTATTCTACATGTTTTTAACTCAGAATTTTATGCTCTTTTCGAAAACCTTAAAATACATAGGGTGTTCTATTTAAAACAAGCAAGTTGGTATCGACTTCCGGTATAACCGGAAGTAATGTAATTATGTAAAGATGCTTGTAATTATTTTAGTTAAATTGGCCACATTGCCATTAGTATCTTCCCAAATTTTCAAAATTCTCTAGTGCATACTTTTCCCTATATCGATCGATGCAGTTCCTGGTGAGACACCCCGTATATTATAGGTATAATTTTTATGTGTATTTAATTTAATTTTTGTCAAAATGTGTTTACTCATTATGTATACCTAGTAAGTGAATATATTATTTATAGAAACATTTTTTTCTACAAATTTAATTATGTTGAAATATTGATTATTATTTAAGGAATTTTACAAATGTTGCGGTTTTTACTTTTATTTTTGTACCATAATGTATTTAATATACCCATAATTAGGTGAATACACGTTTTTTTTATAGGAAATGATAGAATTGAGCGCCCATATCGCATAACATTTGTTTGTTTAGGTCTAAACTATCAACTATTACAATATTGACAGTTATACTTCTTACACCTTTTATAGTAATATACCTTTATTTCTGCTGACTTTAATTCTGCCTTTGGTATTTGTAACACTACCCTCGGGCCTTACTGCCCATTGTTGTAATTCTTTTCTTTTAGGTAGCCTTGTCGACGTGCTTATTAAATCTAACAATATTGACCATTAAAAGAAATGACGACATAGGTTTTTCAATTTTTGCTCAAGTTTTGCCAGACATTTTAACAAAACTTACCGATCCAGAATCCCAATTCAGAGCATATGTTGCCATTGGAACGCTGCTGAAATCTTCGAATTCACACCAGCAGGCAATACGTGCCAAGATCAATGAGAATGAAAACTTTATAACTACTCTCCAGTTACATAGGTTCTCCGGTCAAAGTGATTTGGAAAACAAGAGAATGACGTGTGTTAAACAGTTGATGGATATTCTATAATTTAATTGTGTTTGTCTTGTTTAGGTTAACCTATTGTAGCTATAATACTTTTGCTTTCTTGAATAAAGGCACTTACTTTTACAACCGGTTATTTACATGTTTGTAAGATTTTTCGTCGTATACCCAGTGAAGATTTGAATACATTTTTACATAAAGTTCTAATTTTCAGAACAAAATATTTACATATGTCTAAGTGCCTTTATTTTTAAAACAGCCTAAAATATATGTTCCAAACATGATCTGTTCTTTTATTTCACATCTACTTTGATTCCACTGAAATAAGGGCTTGTCTTTTTGTCTTTGAGACTGTACGTGGGAGGAAAAATTAATGGGTATTCTGCAAAATATAGGCATATCCTGGAGAAGGCAAATAAGCAACTACCTCTTCTGGAGACTGTTGCGGATCAGACCTCCCCTGTTTTTCTGTTTGAGAAGAATTATCAGATTGGACCGAATTTCGATGACTCCCTAAAACTGGACATCCCAGTCTTATCCCTATGATGATGGTTCAAGGATCCTGGGAAGATATAGATATGGAGTCTCTAAACATTTAAACGTCCAATTCAGTGAGTGTGTGGATGTTCACACTAGGGTATTCCAAGCTGATGTTATGGGATTCTAGGTGACCAGAGGAATTACATTATTATTATATTAACGTCACATTAATAGCTCTAAATAATTGCAGGGTGGATTCCAGGCTGGTTCTGCAATGTAGTCATTAAATGTACTATAGCAAATAAACCGTCACTTTATTTTGGGTGAATCGTCGTGGGAATCATGGAAATAAGGTTGATACCATGACATGTGAAAGTTCTATTTGCGAAGCCACTTGATAAAAGTCTATACATTGAAGTGCCACAAAAACAAGGGTCAAAATAAGTAGTTGTAGACAGGCAAACCTACTATGAATTACACCTTGCAGCAAATTACTGCTTGAATCTGTCTCGCACAAACTTGCCAATCATAATAGGAATGCTGATGAGTCATTGCAGGCTAAACAAACATCTGAGATGTTTGCCGACAAAATGACAATTCTAATTAAGGTAGCCCGATATGATAGCCTGTGTGCATCTGGACTCTGTATAACCATGTGTGTATCTGTAAACGTGTGCATCTGTATAACCTCTCCACTTATAAAATCCATTGAATCAAATAAGTTTTTAGTTCCCCCATTTCAGCAACATACTAGTAGACAGTATTCTTAATTTAAAAAATTACTAGTGTGTTGAAATAAGTATTCAAGTTAGGAATTTAACCACTGCTTCTTTTAATATAATTGAAACATTAAAAACTATTTAAAATATAAATATTCTACAACATAGGTACCATAAAGATAATTTTCACATACATACTGTTCAGCAATGCATATATTTCCTTAATAAAATAAGGATTCCAAGAAAGCATGTCTTTATAACCAATTTATTATTCTATAGAACTATTTATTATTCTTTCTTAGCTGTTGAAAGTTGCTAAAGATACAACAATCTTTTTAAACCATTATTTAACATTGGCAAATTTTCTACTCCTGTTTTTGTCGACTTTATTAAAACCTGCGTTACATTTGCTACATATTACATTTCTCTTGCTCACAATTGACTGCAAAAAGCTAGTAGTTTTCATTGTATAGATGGGACTATACTATGAAAACTTAATAGTTTTCATAGTATAGTTCCATCTATGCAATACGTTTCAATAGTAATCTATTGAAACGTCCCGTACCCGGGCTATAAGATCACGCGGTATTTTCCAATTTTTCATTTCATTAATTCGTATTCTAAAATTTTCTCTAAATTATTTTCAGTTCATTTATTAATTAGTAAAAAGATTTAGGCACATTTTAAATTAATTTTCAGAGGGAAATTTTAGAGAAAATATTCAATACAAAATATCCAGATCATAAAAGCAGAATATTTGAGTAAAAATGCATCTCGGCTGCAAACTTCAATCCCTTACCGGATGTTCAGGCAAGCGATGCAGTTAGTCCGAGAAACGACTATCACCCTTATGCGTCAAGGTTTCATATAGGGACTGAGTCGAGAGGACGCGACCAGATATTTACGAAACTAAAGACAATGTCGACTTAGAGAAATTGCATATGTTGGTATGTTGCGTGCTAGCTGTTTTCATCATACCGGGGTTTTCGGGAATATGCGTTCTCGCTCACATGACGCCGAGATTTTGCTTAAATACCGAGGTAAGAAGACAGTTTCAAATCAATTCAAGAAGATGCTGCTGGAAGTATTCCGGGAAGAGGAAGCTGGAAGTAATCAGGGAAGAGGACTATGGAAGTAATCCGGGAAGAGGAGGCTGGAAGTAATCCAGGAAGAGGACACCGAAGAAGAGCCGGGAAGATTCGAAAACGTTCAACCCAAGTAGAGGCCGCTGGGGGTCATCCGGGAAGAGGATACTGGAAGTAATCCGGGAAGAGGATGCCGATGAAGACCAGAAGAACCGAAGACTGGGGGCCTGGAAGATCCGAAGACGCGAGTAGCTGAAGTGCCGGAGCATAGAAGACCGCCGATCCGAAATTCATATTTCGTATCCACTACCTCACCGCCTCGGAAGGGTCTCGCCGTTCGAACTACGCAGCACACTAGGGAAGTACGGGGCCGGCTTTTCGTAGGCTTTGGGCGGTCGTCCCGTCGTCCACTGAGTCGTCTGGAGCCCTCCGTCATGGGCGTCACAGGGAGCGGGGGTTGCGCACCTGGGGGAGAAGTCTCCGACGCCGTGTCTATCGGCTCCTTGCTAGGTGAGGGCATTTAATCATTCGTATTTCCAGTAATAGTCAAATTATCGCGAACACGCATTAGCGGCAAAGAGGGGGGATTTACTTAATTAATGAATATATTATAAAATTTATTGCATTTTATAGAACATCTGTTGGCGTCTCCATCCGGGGGCATTGACATGTCTAGGGTCGACCACAACTTAAAATTATATTAGCAGTTACTACAGGTGAACATCGTTCGGCGGTTTCGTATTATCGTTGGTGTTTACCTGTGGTTTAAAATGATAAGGATAATTAGTGCTTAGCGCTCTAGGGTGCGTACTTTGTCATCACAGAAGGTTAAATCGTCGCATCGGCTAGTGTCTCCACTCGGGTAACCCAGAGCGAGGGGGTACATGACACGAAGCTATTACAGAGACAATGTCTCACCTATACAGAGTGTTGGCGAGAGGAGTCCCTGTCCGTATATTGCAGAGTTTTGCGTATGCCCGCCATTGCTCAAATTATACCTTTACTGAGGTGATTTGGTACCCAACCTATGGCAACAAGCCAGTTGCTAACTGCGAGTTCGTGGTTGGGCTTAGATTTGTTAATGTCTCCCCAGTGGGGAAACTCACAGAGTGCTTGGCGAGAGGAGTCCCTCTCGGTGTATCGCAGAGTTCTGCATACGCCGGCCATTGTTTAAATTAAACGGAAGTTTCCGTTACAAAGGACATAGCTCTGTTGTTTATCAAGAACATTATTTCCACCTATCCAAGTTTGAATAATAAATGTAAATTGAAGTAGATTCTGAGTTTCCTTTTATTGCCTTCTTCTAATATTAAATCAAATAGGATAAATCAGACAGAAATTCAAATAAGTAAAATCCTAAATTAGATTAATCAGAGCAGATCATAATTAAGAAAATTGAAACAAGTAATGCCAAACTTTATATAAAGAATATGGGGAGTAAGAATTAAAAACATAACGTAGCAAGGTTCCTACCACTAGACAAAATTAAATGATCAGGCCAAATCTTCGAACTCGTACATCCACTCTTTGGGGGGGGGGGGTCAACCAGGGGCAGCAGGGGTTTGTTGGTATCATATTCTGCATGTGTGATATCAATATAACCTCTGAGGGGAGAACGTTCTTGCTAGAGGGCATATTTAGTTTGAGGTTCCATAAGACGAGAGTAAAATAGTGGGGTATGGGGTATTTCCCTGGTGCGGTAGTGACCAGGATTTTTATAGTGGGATTTATTTAAAAAAGGCATAAGATACGTCCTGGGAAAGAGAGTGGGAGTAGGGAACGTTTCACTATTTTACTAGCAAATGAGGTGTTTAAAAAAAAGTTCCTGTCACAAATATATTTGCACCAAATAAATTTTCTTTATTATTTAATATCAATAATCTGGAAATCTTGTCAAATCTCCACCCTTGCAGTGTAGTTTTATATACCATCCAAGAACTAGTTATGTCTTGAATGGATATTCAGGAGGTCTTATATAAAATGTATATGAATTTTCTATCTACTTCCCTAACCCGATATGGATAGTCTCGATTGACATGCAGTACACAAGATATGTACTGTTTTGAAGGTAATCATATACTTGGTGTTAGTTCATTTTCCTTTATATAATTGTAAATGTGACCCTAAATCCAGGGAAACTAACTACTAGTGGGTAAAGGAAATTAAAGCTCATGTCTATTAGATTTAAAAATAACTAAGCCGGTCTATATATACAATTTGTATACATTTAATTAACACTACAAAATATTAATATGAAATTTAATCATGTAATTGTTCTTGCTCCTCCAATCTTTTTTTTTCTACAGCTTTGACTCTTAATCGTCTTTCACGTTCATATTCTTTCATTCGCAACAAAAAACTAAAAGCAAATTATGTTTTAATATACAAGTATGATTTATAAATTAGTTAACTCACTCTTCATTTTGACAGTTAAGATAAGTATGTTTCTCATGCGCGCAATTGACTGCAAAAGGCCAATTATCTTTCCTACAAACTCTATATTTTAGTAATAAATGAGCGCAGTAATCACGCACATCAAGTGGAATCTTTGCTGATCTCAGTTCTTCTTCGGAGGCAATCATAACTAAAAATAAGATGTGATTTGTACTTATACATTTAAATGATTTATATTATCGATGTATAATACCTCTTTTTTTACGACCATTTGGGAAACCCACATTTGAGTCGAATGTTGGTTCTTCTAATGGGCTTGGAGTTATTTCTGGATGGAAATATAAATCAAAGCCATTTTGAGGGATATGTCCCATTCCATTACCCATTTTTCTAAGTTGGAGGCGAATAAATATTGAAGCGAAAGTACGTTAGGTTAACTCTAGGTTATGTAAGCATTTGACATTAGCCACATTATTTTTATACATAATATCAGTAGCTGCGTTCGTTTCGTATGCTACATTATTAAGTACTAAGCAATTGGAACGGATATATTAGATTATATGTATTATGATTCTTATCAGAAAGAACGGGTGATAAGAAGGCTAAAGAGGAATGAAAATAAAACGGCAAAGGAAAGTAGTAAAAAGTGTTCTTCAAAACTAAACTAAATCCAACTTAAATTCTTATTGTGAACATTTATGAGCCATTACTTTAACTCTGCACATTATTTTGAATATTATATTATTATTATGTATTTTCTATTTAGTAACATCTATATTTTGTTATTTACCTAGAACGTCCACTATGTTGTGAATTGATTACCTAGATATTCATTATGGGAAAGTGTTAGTTTATTAATGATTCATTAGTGCAAGACCTTAGGGTTACTGGAGGACAGATTCATTTTAATGTGATAAAAAGTTACCTTTAATGACCCAATATGAACGATTTTCAGGGTTACTTTACAGTATGCGCTCTTTAACACAGTACGTAATCAATTTATCGTCAAATATTGATTACATAATCCATTACTTATTCTTATTCCTAATATTGTTGAAAAAAAACTTTTACTAGGATCAATTTATCGCACTCGACTTTTATCAAGACGTATATATGGTAAAAAATAGAATAACAAATATATTATACAATATACTTTTGGATACATTTCAAAATATAGCTACCTCATAATGTTTCGGCAATATTCTAGATTAGTATTTCTAAAGAAACACACAAGGGATATTGAAAATAATCTCGGTATAAACCATATATTTCTATTTATTTTATTTTCGATTAAGATTATTTGTTTTTGAATCCTTAGTAAAATTTGAAATATGATATTCTTTTTTATTCTTTTTATGGGTTCAATAAATTTTAATGGTGTACATTTTCTATTTGGTATATATATAGTGGTTTGATTGTACAAATCTGCAATAACCTTTAACGGTTTATGACGTTAATTAAATAGAAAAGTGTAGAAAACTTCGCACAGTAACATCAAGGGCGGAAAATATTTACATACCACAGTTATAAAACATGCATTTTGCATATACATGTATATTATCTTTTGTTTATCCTTCGTTATTTCTATCACCAGAAATTTAAGAATCTGAATCAAATACACTACGATCTTAGCTCTTATAAAGTTGATTAAGCGATAATTAAGATTTATAAAGTCGTGTGTATATCCTGTAAATCTTATACAATTATCGATCGTAACTTGAGAGAAACATATTCGCCACGACCTTTTCGAAGTGGTAAGTTCTTGTTTTAAATGTTAATGGAAGTACAACGATCTTAATAGGTACCATAGAATTTACTCTAAGTACATTATCACTTTCATATATATTCCGTGATTACCACCATTAATGTGTCGAAAGTTTGTGATCTAAGACATCTTCCATTTAAGGCTTAAGGTGAACAGATTTTAATTACTTAAAAGGGGTCACTTACTTACATGAGAATTTAATGTTGAAAACGTTTTATATAATCTCAATCACCCGATATTAACGTGATTTATTCAGTTATCCCTTCACCCTTTAAGTACTACCAGATAATTTGGTTCACTTGTTCAGTTCGGTTCAAATGTTGCGTTGAAATCGGCACTTTTATTTAGCACTAGAACAATTTATGAATATCAAATTTATACAAAAATAACAAACGACGTTTCTCAACATTAATAACAACACATAATTATGAAAATAACTAATTCATAATAATTAATTAATTAAAGACACTTTTGACATTGATTGCTTTCGGTTCAGACAGAACAATAATTTCAAATTATAAAAGAGTATATTATATTCTATTTAGTGTTTACAGGTTAGAATTCCTGGTTTTAGAAGTACTATTATAATATAGACAACAGAAAGGCAATAATCCTTTTACTTGCTCTGGCCTTGAAATTAATTAATATTCAGTTCAGATGAAGTGAACAAAACTTTTAAGTAACAGGAGAACGGTTCTGAAAATACTCTCATCCCTTCCACATTTTTCGAGACAGCTGCGCGTTTCGTGTTTATGATTGGAAATGTCAGATTTTCATAATAATTGACTGAGTTTTGTATTGTAGTTCTGGAGTGAGAATTAGTGTGTTTGTGTTATAATATACCTATATAAATTTTTTAAATAAACAAAACATGTTAAGAACAATATTACCGTGTATTATTTTAGGTATATTTGCTGGTAAGTGTAATGCAAACGTAATCTAGGTGTCCGCATTCACATAATTATACAACTATTTGAATCTGTTATGTATTTATTTATTACCTATGTATGATAAGGTAATTACCCAGAGGAAGACGTTCATTTGTAATGGGAATTTCCAAATATCCAATAAAATAATGTATAATAGAAGGTGAAGGGTATAATAAATACATACATACATAACATAACAAGAGTTAAATATGTTTAGCTTAGAAATAAGTGTAGGTACATAAATATAAAATTTAATTGTAAAAGCATGTACGATAATGTTAAATATAAAAATATTAAATACATATTAAAAAATACGTAAGTTCTTAAGGTATACATACGTATTAAGTACTTGATTACCACCTTCATATCTACTTCGAAAGATTAATTTCGATTTTACTAAATTATAGATATTTTAGTATTATAATTATTACATGTTTATGTAAGTAAATGTGTTAAAAAATTAGCTAATTATTTAATGTTCTGCGGCTTAATTTGTCAGTTTTCCACATGACATTTGCCACAAACAAACATTTTTTTTTAATTTTTAACGGATTATTTAAATTCTGGCTAAAATAAGCAAATTTTTACGAGCATGTTCTCTTCTAAAGTTAAATGGATATTTTTTCGGTTAATATTGATTTCGTTGAAGAGAATTTGCGTGTTGATGAAAAGATACTGTGTAATTTCCAAGAGTTTTATCAGGCTCATTAACTAGTGTACTGTAAGTTCAAAGAAAAATACGTCACGAGCCCGTACATGCCTTGCCAATTGCTGTTCATATAAATTATATTATTGACACAGTTTCCGACATTATATGTCACCAAATTGCGTGAATGCACTTAGATCTACAATATTATGTAGTTACTATTATTGAAGTACAAATTATTCCGATTTTATGATGTAAATATGACTTTACATTTTAATAATTCCGTAATTATGCTGTAATATTCTTCGAATCGTGTCGGGACTCACACTTTACGAAAATGTGCTCTCAACTTTTGTAGTTATGGTTTGTATAATTATTCTTTGCGTGTGCGTCACAGGTAACAATCGTATGAACCAATCAACTGACGTTTTTGAACAGTGTCGTGCCGAAAACACACTTTAGGATAACAGTTAGTACAATACAAATCCGTCAACCTATGACAGAGTAATGAAAAGGTTCTCCACAAAAACATTCAATGGATGTGATATTTCCATCAAAATAAATGAAATAAATTCAACAAAAATCAAAATACACGAAACAAAAAAGAAATAAATTTTACAGAAGTTTTGAAACGCCAATGAATCAAATTATACAATAAAGCTAAGACGTGACTTCATAATTGCATATTGTTCAGCAAATTATTAACTGTCTATGCCGTACGTAGTTGATTGAAACATATGTCGCTAGGCATACGTGCTGGGAATTGTGGCATATTAGTAACAATTGCGAATAGTGTATCATATGATCCGTGCGTCGTCACTAAATTGATACACGCACAAAGATCCATTATACAAATTGTAGTTGTGGTTCACTTACAATTAGTCTAAGATTTTGTTGTATTAATATTTGTCTTTCTTCTCTAACATTAGACTTTTTAGGTCGCCTTGTATGTTTGCGGTTAACAAGATTAATTTCATTTTTAAACTTTTTTATAATACTTTGGACGGTTGCAAAACTTCTATTAACTGTTTTTCCTATCTCAGTCTTATAATTTCTCTTTAGATACCGTCGTTTCTTTTGTTTTCGGTCCCATCTACATTTTCTATTATACTTTTAAGTTAACACCCATCTATTGACTGCCAGTGAAAACTATAAACGTTTAGCGTATTATATAAAGGTATCAGATGCATTTTTATGACGTCGCAAATGAGTACGTGCTATTTTATTGTAACGTGTAATTACAATGTACGTGTAATTTTATTTGCTTATCTTATAAATAAAAGGTGGTCCAACCAAAACGCACGACGTTAATTGTAAATAAAACAAAAAGTGTTCAGAGAATTATCTTAATATTTTTTATTGTGATAGAAGGATCTATGACAATTATGTGTGAAACAAAATATCGGCCAAATGCTCGCCACGGCTTCGGTGGCATACCTCTATCCGATGATCCATATTTTCAATGACTTTGAGACATAATTGAGGTTCAATGTCATTAATGTGCCAAATTATCTCATCCTTTAGCTCTTGAATTGTTCTTGGCTTATTGACGTACACTTTTTCTTTTAAATATCCCCAAAGAAAGAAGTCCAACGGTGTCAAATCACATGATCGTGGCGGTCTATTAACATCGCCACGACGTGAGATAACACGGCCATTAAATTTCTCGCGCAAAAGTGCCATTGTTTCGTTGGCTGTGTGGCAAGTGGTACCATCCTGTTGGAACCACATATCGTCAGGTCCATATCCTCAATTTCTGGCCACAAGAAGTCCGTTATCATCTCGCGATAGCGAACACCATTCACGGTAACTGCTTGGCCGACCTCATTTTCGAAGAAGTACGGCCCGATGACGCCGCCAGCCCATAAACCGCACCAAACAGCCACTCTTTGTGGATGCATCGGCTTTTCAACAATCACTCGTGGATTCTCATTTGCCCAAATGC
The DNA here is from genome assembly GCA_037954035.1 of Rosalia funebris. NCBI lineage: Eukaryota > Metazoa > Arthropoda > Insecta > Coleoptera > Cerambycidae > Rosalia > Rosalia funebris. The sequence goes on from JAZFAV010000039.1 coordinate 6,550,305, forward strand.
GGCAATTCTGCTTGTTAACGAATCCACTGAGGTGAAAATGTGCCTCGTCGCTGAAAATGATTTTCTTTGTAAAGTCACCATTCACTTCTGTATGTTCAACCAACCATTCGGCGTATTGACGACGATTGAAATAGTCAGTAGGCTTCAGCTCTTGAGTCAATTGAACCTTGTAAGCAAGCGTGTAATTTCAAATCTTTATTCAAAATTCGCATCAGTGATGTTCCTGAGATGTTCAATTGTTGGGCACGACGACGAGTCGAGCTTGACGGCTCTTCTGCTACACTATCGCGAGCAACAGCAATGTTTTCTGCAGAACGAACTGGGCGAGCATGCACAGGTGTTTTCACATTTCCTACAGACCCGGTTTGCTGAAATTTGCGCACAATTCTCCCGATTGTGGACACATTTGGTCGATTATGTTGACCAAAAAAGTCACGAAGTGCACGAAATGCATTTTGATTTGAACGCCCATTTTCGTAAAAGGCTTCAACAATCTTAACGCGCTGCTCAATTGTGTACCTCTCCATGGTTGAATTTGTCAAACACTGAAACAAAGAAATGTCAAATTAAGTTGGGCAAAAAACTTGACGTTAAGGTGTGACTCACAATTAATATCGTGCATTATGGTTGGACCACCTTTATTTTGATGCAAATTTGTAACCGATGACATTTAAAAAAATATTTTAATACAGATAAATTGTAGATGTTATAATTGATAAGCACATAATCAGATATTTTTAGAATAAAATTGTAATACGCATAGTGGCTTTCAAAACTATTCATACCTTTGGCGATAATATCCATGGCGTTATCTAATATTTTCTACTTTGCAAATTCTGCATTATAGTGTACACTGGTTGTTCCTTCCACATATGGACAATACACATGCAAAAAATTAAATTAGAGACAATAAATACACTATTGCAAAGTTGACTTTCATTGGTTTAAAATTGGTTTAAAAGCCCCCTGGCACTGCGGTAGTTCACTGGTAATTTACTGTACAAAGGGCGCTAGTTGTCTTGAAAATTCCGGTAAATTTGAACATAAATGTTTCTAAATTTTAATATATACATAACGGATGATGTATAATTAATAACAAAATTAATTTATAGGAAAATTATCTGAGCCACAATGTATTACGTAACTATTATTATTGTTTACCGTATAGGTGAAATTAAATTAGGTTAATTTGCAATTACAAAAAATATGTTTTCTTGTGTTCCTGCAATAATTTTTTATTTACACGTAATATGTACACATACTTATATAATCTGTCTGAAAGTGCTGAAACTTATTCTATGAATATTTCTGTTACAAATAACAGAAATCATTTCAAAATATTAATTCACAGAGGCAAATAATATAAGTTTGTAGTATATATTACATAAATTATAATATTGTAAATTGGGAGTAATCAAAGTATCGTTGAAGGGAAAATGAAGCTATTAATTTCACTGCACTTTACTGAAAACATAACACGCCACAACATTTCCAAGCGAGTCTTTGACAAATTTTTACATGGCAGTGCTCCCTTCTTTAAGTGGGCAACTTTATATGGTCCCTGTGGAAGAGAAAAGGTGTATGTAGACTAATGCAATTATATTCATTAATTCGATTGAAATAACAATACAAACAAATGTTTTTAAAACACTGAATTATTCTTCTGTTAGTTACATGTCATTATGATTTTTACACAAATGATTTTTGATGAGTTAAATAATTCCGAACAGCACTTTGCCACAGTTCTCTTTTTTCTTCGTTTGAAGGTACTCTGAAATAATGCGCTTTTTCGCCTTTTACGGAACGTTTTTTTTTCGTAATTGCATGCGGGCACTATGCAACGTCATCTCACACGACGCATTTTGTTTTTTACTTTTGGCGGATCCTCCATTTTACACTATTATATTTATACACTGCAGATCGATTACAACTCGCGATTGTGCGTTTGTTTACATATGCGCGAGGTTATGTTTACTGTTACTGTTGTTGTTCCTCCTTTCTCTTACGCCCCTCGCGTAAGAGAAAGGAGTAAACGAGACTGCAAGACCACTAGCACCCCTGGCGGCCTCTGTACACGTAATTGCAAGATCGCACTACGTGTCATATAGGGAGTGCCATCCCCCTGATCGAAAGTCACAAAACTATTCGTAGTAATCGTAGTACGGCTACTAGCGTTAAGTTATTGGGCAGTACCATCTATCGACGAGTCTTAGAATTAGTTGGTTGGCTGGGAATCCCCAGAAATACGTAGTTAGGTTAGTTTCTGATAATATACATAAAGCTATCAACATGGGGTGTAAAAAATATGAAACTACAGCAAAGGAACAAGAATAAGTATTTCAGTGGCATAAGGATGAAACGTCATATAGTGAAATTGGAAAATTAATAGGATGAAGTAAGTCAACTATAAAGTATATTGTTAAAAAAATACAAAGAGAATGGGCAGCAATAAATTACAACTACAAGACGGGAAGGCGGAGGATTTTATCAGAACGTGAAAAACGATACTTAACATATGAGATTAAGAAACAGCCCTTTATTTCGGCTGTTCAATTAGCCAAGTCCAATTAGTTTTGCTTGGTTCATCCACTACGTAAAATTGGTACTATTTAGGCGAAGAAAGAAGAGTCGCTAATGTCCCCTAACGATGAGATTTAAAATAAAATTGGGCCAAATTCAAACTTCTGTGAATAGAAAATGATTATTTTTGATTTTATGAATCAGAATACAAATATCTTAGTTATTTTTAAAACATATCAGATGTCATCTATGTTTTGTTATTGGCTGTGTAATAAAAAGGAATACTTTAGAGGTTATTAAAGCAGGAGATTTTGCCTTATCAATGACAAATAATTTTCTCTTTTCTGTGCCTGTCATATTGGCGCAGATAAAACCGTTATTCTTTATTTGCATCCAACATTTTTCTTTTTGAAACTTAACAGTGCGATTAGGGACAAGTTTATAAGAAAGTCTAGATTCATCACCGTTAAAAATGTCATGGTCGTAATAACCTATCTGTACTTCAGGCCAAACGTTTTCCAGCCAGTCCTTTCTGCAGGAATAGTTGTAGCTTCTCCGTGCCTTAGTCAAAGATATCTGATATTTCTTCTTAAATCGGGCAGCTTTTTGAACAAACAGTCGCCTCATTATTATGTGATAATTTGGTTTTTGCAATAGTGCAAGAAAAATGTTCTAATTTTTCTTGCAATATTGGCCCACTTATGGCTTCTATATGGTGTATCTTGAATTGGAACTATATAATTTGAATTGCCTGCCATTTGTGTTCTGTCAAAGATAGAGCGTCAATATTTAACGACTATCATCTACAAACCACACGACGCCAATATGCTACGATTAATAGTTCAACAACGGATAGTTTGTGTACAACTATTTTATGAAAGTGAGTGATCATTTAAAGTTTAATTAAGAAAAATTCGCACAAAATTAGGACAAAATGAAACGCCTACAGAGTTAACAGTTCGTAACTTAATGAAGAGATTTGAAGAGATGGGTTCTGTTACTGAAAAGGCAACACGAATACGTCCTCGTCGTGGTCGATCAGATGAAGATATTACTGCAGCGAGAGAGAGTGTACGGTAGCATCTAAACGGGAGTATCAATTCGACGTCGTGCACAACAATCGAATCTGTCAAGAGCCACCACGCATCGGAGTTTAAAGAAACATCTGCATTTGTCGGCATACAAAATTCAGTTGATACAACAATTAAAAGTTACAGCCGTTTATAATGTCGTACATTTGTTAATTCGATGTTAGAAGCGAAAGATGGTGATGCTGATTGTTGCAACAACATTTTGAATTTTGCTGACAACAGCTAGCAACAATCAATGACCTCAAAACAAACATTCAATGTATTATTCGGGAAATAGAGCCAGTTTTAAATGCCCGTGTTACAGCCAATTTTGCTAAATGAATGACCTTATGCCAGATGAGTCGAGGCAGCCATATAAACGATATTCTTTTCCATTTGTAGCCGTATCGTCTCCATTTTATATTGAAGAACAAAAAACGTCAGTTTGTTAAATATTATTAGTTTTATTCATAAATCACTTCTATAATTCCAAATGAGACATTCTATGTATTTTGACTTTTGTATTTCAGGCACGCAATTTTCTTTTTAACTTGGAGATGTTGGAATTTAAAGTTCTTTTAAATTTATCTCTTATCAGTTTTTCTAAATAGTGGAAACGGTAGAACTCGGTAAACTGTAATTTCGACAAATATCACCATTATATGCACTATTGGCAATTTCGTCGATTATTTTTATTTTTTGTTCTAATGTAAGGTACCTTCTTTTACCCGACATAACGATGAATACTTATTAACTAAAAATAACTAGCACCTATTTACACATATTTACTGAATTTTTTTTTTGTTGATACTGTTTTGAAAAACTTCAATCTGATCGTTCAACAAGCAAATTATGACAAGAGGGTATCTAACCGTTCATTGTAATGTCCGACTGTATGTATATAATCTCTGCCTTTAGTACAACCATAATTCGTTTAAATGAAGCAAATCAGCAGTTCTGGAATGAAAATGATCTCGTTATAACAGAAGTACTCGTAATATGCAGGCTCATTTATCCAAAATGAAAATATACAGAGTTTAATGATGGATTATTGGTAACTTTAGAAAATACTCATTAAAGCCGAACGCTCATTTTAAGCTGCAGTCGCTGTAAGCAGACTCGACTGTATAATAATTAAAAGTTTTGCTTTCGAGAGGATTTAATAAAATAACATTTAATAAAGTAGTCTTTGTTATTTCTATCATCATTCAATCTACTCTAATTGTTATTTCTTTCTAATTTAGCAGGTTTATTAAATATAGAGATGGGGAAATATTTATAGAGATCTATAGAAATATTTCAAAATATCAGGTTGGATGTACCGAATAAACATCAAACAGGATATTATAGCAATTAGGGAAGTGATGTGGACCTTGAAAATGTTCGCATATTAAAGCAATAACTAATTTTGGAAATCACTAGTTAATGACCGTTCAATTTAATGCATTGTATGTTGATTTATGGCTTTATAAATAGTATCATCTAGCAATTTTTGAAACAGAAATTGACTTTTCATTAAACGGAATGTGCTACAATGATGTTGACTATTGTACATAAATCACTAGAGCCGCTCGTTTTGTCAGCATACCAGAGGCGTCACCTTCGCGACTTCGCAATAATTCAGGTAATGTTAAATAATGAAATAACAATAAGCACCTAATAACAATATTATACGTTATAATTTATACAACGCTGTAAAGCACTTACCCTCCTAAACAGTGTTATCAGCTGGATTAGTTCGGTTAAATATCTGTAGTTTAGGTACTTTTTCTACCGTTAGCTTCAGCGAGCGATGTTTGCTGTGGTGAAAAAGTGTTCGTATACGAAGAGAACGACTGTTCGACATCTAGTGATGAAATACGGATATAATTAAATGTTGGTCTAACTGTTATGAATAGTTCGTAATTCTGCTTCAACTTGAGGATCTTGAAGTATTGTTTAACTTTCCTTAATAGCAACTACCTATTTAGGGTAAAATTGTAACTCTATAGATTTTATTTTGTGGAAATGCCCAAAATAATAAAACGATGTCTGTAACCAGGTTTACCAGGGGGTAAGAATTGGCTGTGGTGGTTCAAGGATATCGGGACACGGGACATGTCTATAAAATTCTCGAATAAGGAAAGTTTTAAAAAAGATTGAACACGCAGGAGCACATTTATAATATTTGGGAAACACGGCTTTTATAGATATTAATCCATTTACCTCGAATAATATCTTCGAATTTTTTTCAGTTGCAAGGTGTAACGCATGAATGGAATATGTAAAAAGTTACCATCTTCTGTTTAAGAAAGCTGCCTACAGAACGCATGATTGGGTACCATTAAGTAGTACCATTCAGTAGTACCATGTAGTCACAAACATGAACAGTTGATATTTTGAACGTTGCAATTTTTTTAATAAATTCTAAAAAAAAAAACACCACCCTCGTAACTGCTTCGTCAGTGTATTTTTGTAATCGTGTACTAGCTAGTAAGAATGAACATGCTAGTTTTAGACGTATCAGTATACAATATGTACTATAACATTAAGAACGGATTTTTTACACTCCATTGTTTCGCATACACAACAGTTTCTGATAATGTAATTCATATTTCGTAGTGTTTTCGACTTATTTCCGCACAGAATATACATACGCCTGCAATAATTTCCGGCCTGGTAACTTTATGGTGGGATTATATTTATTCTACAAGTGTCGATATATCTGTTTATTGTAAATTACACGACTTCAACATAAAAAATAAGTTAAACATAAATTCAGTCCTCAGTTTTAGACCACTTTTTATATTAGTGTTGTGCACTCTTTACATATTTCCTACAGTCTGTTTTGTCCCAACTCAACAAGGGTTTTTCGCAAACTAAACATATTATTTTTACACCATAATATTTTCTGTCTGTAGAAGTCTGTCTGTAAATTCCTATATAAGCTTATTTACTTTGATCAACAAGTGATCGTTTTCTAGTCCTATGTAAATTTGATATGAATTAGCATTTTGAAACGTAAAAATATTCGCATTAAAATGTACAGTGCAGCACCAAACTACTGCGAAAGTCGATCATTCGAGCGGAGACGCTGATTCACCGACTTACCTTCTCTGTATGTGCGCACATATGGCGGCAATGCGCCGCCGACATCATCGGGCGGCTCTATTCATTATATTTTATTTAGTGGGATAATATCCGCAGATTATAATTTAGAAACGACTAGCCTTTTCATAATGTATATTTATTTGTTGTATATTTATTTTTTTATTACACCATTTTCTAGTATATGTAACAAGTTTTTATTTAGTTTAAGTTTTTATGGGCTATAGAAAACAAGGGATTATAACTAACGTCATCAATTTTGCAACATATCAATCTGGCAAATTGTTACCATAAATTTCTCAACAGTTTATGTGGTCCGTATCGAAAATTTAGATTGTACGATAAATTGCGACATTGTGATAATTTATCATCGTCTCATACTGGTATAACTAACGAAGAGGTAATAACGGTTGCTGTGATTCAAGAGCAGGAAAATAATTTTAAATTATTTTTTAGTAAAATTCATGGAAACCAGAATTTTTACAATCTATTCTATACGTATCCATTGTAAAAATATCTATTTTTACAATGGATACGTATGTTCAAAAGTAGAATTGTCAGTTCATTTTATCAGTCATGAATATTTTTATGATTAATTTAGATTATAGATGATTTGCGAGGTAGCTTAAATAATAACACAATAGATCTATTTATGTTCATCTGTTGTAATTCAATATTTTCTCGTTAATTAAATAAAAGATGCAATATTGTAGTTAATTAAATAAAAGAGCATGTTCATCGTTTGATCGATATAATATTTTATGAATTTATTTTGCCATAATTGTGACTCCTCTATCATGTTATGTACCTATATATTTTATGTAAGCACGAGGCAAGTATACTACAAAGTATTACAAAGTTGTGGTATTTGACAGTTTTATGTCTTGGCTAGTTTCCTAGTCTTGACTGTAAACACTTTAGCAATAAAGCCCTTCCTTAAAATTACAGGAGTATCAGAATGAGTATAATTATTCTATTTATACATTTATTATATATGCTTGCATCTTAGTCAAGATTAATGAACGTTATTGAATATTACATAACTCCGTGGTATCCCAAATCAATGACTAAATGGAATCTGTAAATCATCAACTATGTACGCATTAAATTTGTTTTCTATATTACTGAATAATTTTGGTATTTGTTTAAGTTGAGCGAGGTTGTATTCCTAAGTTAAGATAGTTGTTATGAATTTCAGCTGCACTAAATACATATACGTTTGAGTTATATATTGATAAAAATTATAGATCTATCTACTTTTATTCTAAATAAAATATAAGACATTTATGAGCGCACTTGTTAGAAGGCTTACCTAGCGATAGTCAATTGACAATTATAGGATAAGATGTGTGAGGCTGGGAGCCAAATAGTATATTATGTACATCCGACCCCTCCTGTAAACATAATAAACAATTTGTTACCTCGTGTAATGTGTAATTGACCATGTAAAATAGTTGATAAAATCATCATAGTACTACAACTGACGTTAAACACTTGTCAATTTTTGACATCATGCGGCAACATAATATATAGCAACCGCTCTAAATGTTCAGGTATTACCACGTTTCTGGAGGCAAGCATGGATCGGGTCTCCCCCATTATCTTTTTAAAAAGAAGTATCCAGTTGGACTGAATTTGGATGACGCTCTGAAACAGGATATTTCGGTCTATACCGATAGTTCAAGAATGCTAGGAAGGTTTTTGCTAGGAATGCTAATAATGCTGGGATTTTCTCTAAGGATCTAAATCTCCAAATCAGTGAGTTACTGGGCATTAATACAGATTATTCCAAGAGGTTATCGGGGTCCTATTGGCGACAGTAGAAATTACCAATCAGGGGATTAGTAGTAATATCGTTGGCATATTCATAGGCAGTATTCATAGGGTCATATTGATGACCCTAAACAATTGCATGACTACCTTCAGGTTGAAAGCTGTAATGTAAAGAATTATTAAAAATGTTCAAGGGTCATGTCATAGAGGATAAATAAACGATGTCACTTTATGTTAAGTAAGGGAATGCAGGAAATCGTGGAAAGACAGCCGAAATTGCGCTCAGCGAAATCATTCACCGCAGAGTCAGTCAGGTGGGTTAAAACTAGCAGATGTAAACAAGCAAGAATACTTTTAACAACACCTTGCAGCAAACTAGCAAAATACTGTTACAATCTGTGGCGTACAAATTTTCGAATCCTAATAGGGTTGTTGATGGAACATAAACATTGCTTGCTAAATAAGCATCTCCATGTTATGGGCTGCTCCTCACTCATTCCTACGTGTAGAGGATGCAATCTGAAAGATGAAACTGCGGCACATATCCTAAAGACCTTCAACAAGGATATATTTTGGAAATCTATTGTCTATAAAACATCGATCTCTGTCAGCTACCACTGAGTGCATTTCTTCTATGCATCCAAACAGTGTGATAGTTGAGAAAGATGTTTGCGACTAATTGGCAGCTCTAATGGAGGTAGCACAATTGGCCCGGTATGATGGCATGTACCCATGTGGACTCTGTCCACTCGAATGTTTAGGTTTTGGTTCTACGTCTATTACTAAATAACCATTTATACAGTGAGCACGTAAAGATGGGAATAAATTCGATAAAATCGTTAGTGGGAAACAAAATTCTCGGACAGGTCTATCTTATTTTTTAAAGCGCATTATTTCGTATACGTATGTTTTTTGAAGTCATTGCTGTTGATAATGAGAACACCTTTATCTGACTGTCATTTAACAGAGTATGTTTTTTTATGTATGCGTAAAATTTTGTGGTAAGTTATATAGCAATTGTTCTGAAAACAAAAAAATATTTTAGCAAATTAATCAGAACCATGTATGAAAAATAATTCATTCAAACAAAGACCATTAAATTAAGTGTAGAAATTGTTTGCCATTTACCTCTTGATAATGTGCATGTCGAAACTGAAATATTTGTAATACGCTTTAATTAGTCTTAATTCGTGCCTAATTATTTAATGCCTTAGCATTAAGATAAGTCAAGTCAGTTAAAATATACCTGAGATTCAAGGTAATCCTACAAAACAGGCCAGAAGTTAGATCCAGAAGTCCAGTCGATAAAAACTCAATTCGTGAATAACGTGGAAACATATTGACTATTCTCGAATTTAAGGGATTTTATTATTTGTATGCAATGCCACAAGTGAGGAAATTATGTGCTGTAGTAACAACTCCAAATACTTTTAGCAGTTAATGCACCGTCAAAGAAATGGTCCTACAATTGTGGTATCAATAATTCCTGACGACATTGACTTTCCCTGGGAATTGTTGGCTATTCACTGAGTCATTAGAACAAAAAGTGGCCTCGTTAGAGAATAGAATCTGGTTTGGGAATTAAAGATTATTGTTACGCTGCTCCTTATCAAATTGTTGTGTAACCAAATATAAAGACAAATGACAAACGCAAGTAACCCCAAGTAATTGTAACCCAATGTAAAAATAATACATCTAAGAATGAGTACAAGACATCTCAAAAAACAAGTCTCAAGATCATATCAAGCAATGTAAAAACAATGATAAAATTTAGAAAGCAAAAAGTAGGATTCTCAAAAAAGTAGCTAAAACCAGTGTGCCAGAACTTAAGAATGAAAATACATGTTGGTTTAAAAATTAAATTAATGAATTTATCAAAAACAGTTGTTATGTAACTTACTTACTGTAAATGTGCTCACTTAAGTGGTATTAGCAGATAAGGGTGTAGCCATTTAAAATAATTGTCAGTGGTATAATTTCAACAAGTATAACGTCAAACAATTATACGAATATTGAAAAAATGTGTCTAAAAATCAAAATCGACCAGTCTGAGCATTTTCTCTATTTTCCCGAATGTTCTTATCGAGTTTTTTTCTGATATCACTTCGCAAAATTAAATTCTGCGATTGGGATCATCGTTTGTGAGCTGGTGAACCATTTACCATTGGTAAAGGTAAAATGTTTATTCGTTTAAAACCCTTTGCACGGTTTCTGCAGATACTCCATAAACAGCTATAGCTTGAGATGTAGATCGTGTGTCTAAATAACTTTTTACGTGATTTCTATCAGGAAAAATTAGACAGCTTCAAAATGAGGTGTTACTTACATACTGTTGCCATTTAAAAATAATTTTCAAAATGACGTCGCTACGCCATCTTTGATGATTTTGATTGAAAAACATATTTAACATTTTAATGTATGTATGTCAATTGTAGTTCTTTTCAGTCTCTCAGTTTCAAAGTTAAACGGCGGAAAGGGATTTTAGATGCGCACTATATAATCCATAATGGCGGTAATTGTCGTTAATTAGAGTTGGACCCATTTGTTGGAACTCATTTGTTTTCTGTAAAAGCTTTATGATGCAAACCAAATGCTTGTTTCTTGCATACGAGTGGATTTGAAACCCATTTCAGAATACCCCTGAAGGTTTATCTATTCAAGAAAAGTACCATACTTCGTGAGTTTCAATTTGCCAATAAGTCAGTTTGAGTTTTGAGCCGGTATTAATAATGAATTTTCTGCATTTAAGAACAAATATCTTCGTATATTTTTGACACTTTGACGTACATATAATTTTGCTGCATTAAAAACACAATATAAATCTCGGATCAATATAAAAAATTGCTATTAAACAGAAACCAATCCAGGATATTCAGCCATGCTACAAATTCAGCTAGCGTCAATAATATAGCTAGTGCCTTGATGGAATTTCAAAATCCAAACATACTGATAATTCAAACTGAAATACCACCAATGTGAATATATGAAATATATAATGTGCCATATTTAAAAACACATTGAAATGATAATACATTTAAAAGTGCCTCTCTTAATTTCCCAAACCGTTTTTAAAAATATTCTTGTCTAAAAGGCATATTTTGGAAAGTAAAGCGAACCGCTATTTCTACCTAACCATGTACATATATACCAAACTTACTCATTATAAAAAAATAAGTAATAAGTTGATGGATAATTTAAAATTGATTTCCTTGAATTGCAGATTGATTTCAATCGTAAGAGTTTGTTTGTGTTCTTTAGAATTAATTGATAATTTTATCATTTTAATTTCACTGTTACCATGTCTTATAGTGGATCCTTATGTAACTATCTGAATTCTTGTTCTAGTTGTGACAAATGGCCAAACAGCAGATAACACAAAAATATTGGAATACTTTCGCCAAAAATGTTTCCAGAACGGTAGGAGCGAGCAGGTTTTCAACAAACTGAACGCCGATACGACAGAATTTGCGAATTACTTCAACCACATCTCCACGCTGATACCAAACGGAATGGACGTTTTTTGTAATCGTGAACGAGCGCAAATTTCAGCCAGAATCAATGATGTTTCGAACGATCTGAGACCGTGTTTGTCACAACAGGAGCAATTTTTGGCTGGTTTTATGAATACCAGTTTTAATGAATTCATACATTTTCTATGCCACAAGGACGCAAAATATACGAAACGTAAGTATAGAATATTATTTATTTTGTAAAATTAGTGTGTTGTATTAATTTTATATCCAGTACGGAATATTTTGTAAAATAGCAGCCATATAGGGTATATAGAGAGATGAGGAGGGGGTAAGAAGCCTCCGCTACTATAAGCGAGGCAGTAATAATACATTACTGCATTAATAATATGTATTTCTACAGCTATTTTATTTATTTTATTAAAACCCGATTACCATTCCACTTATCATTTTTTAACTGATATTGAAATCAGGGGCGGCTGGTGGTCGAAAGCATAGGGGTTCACAAAATCAAGAACATGCAAATTTTGCATGTTCACACATGTTTGCACACGCAGTAGAAATCCATTATTTTTTGTTTGTACAGTCACTATTCACCTAATGTCTAAACTGTATTACAGTGCTTGAACGTAAAGTCAATTCTTCTATTCTTGCTCTCAGCAAACCTAGGTATAACAGCTTCGTTGAAGTCTGGCAAACCTTGTATAAATGTTTTCTCAATAGACAACATTGCTAAGGCCGTCAGTTTTTCTTGATTTATAGAACTCCGTAAAAATGTTTTTATTCGCTTAGTGTTGAAAAACTTTGAATAATCATTTTTTTCATACATTTGCTTTTTAAACTTTGTTAAATCTCTAGATTTGGACTTTGTAGTCTGCGTCAAATTAAGTTCCGTTTTGGTCTGCCCGCATTTTTAATTTAAATTTTTTGCTCATAACATTAATTAAGAATTAAAATTGTCTTTCAAATATTATACGGTAAAACTGTTCGTATCCATAATGTCTAATTAAATTTTAGTTATGGTCCATATGTATTTATATCGATATTTATTTAATGCCGTAATAACGTAAGAATACTATAAAATAACCGCACGTAGTTCACTGAACGCCTAATAGCGTTGTAGTGTAATATTCACAACACAATCTAGCCTCTGGTTCACATCAAGTTTGTGCTCCATTTTATCGGAAATATTGTATAACCCCCGTCACCCGCCAAGTCTCAGATGCCCACAAACTCGACGTAAATCACGCCCATTTGTAGCACGTGCTCCGTCGTTGTCACCATGACAATGAGACAGACAATATAACAAACCGAGTCCCAAATAAAATAAACATGCGGCACGTTGCATTCCACAAATTCAAATAATAACACTAATAAAATAACGTTTAGATATTTGTATTAGGGTCTCGTAATAGATTTTATTTATTAATACAAAGTATATTTTACATTTATTGTAATGTTTGAATTATAATTTGCTTTGGGGGTTTACGTGCTCATGTGCTCTTATACAGAAACCGCCACTGATTGATAAATCTCCCTCTCCTTCTTTATTTTCAATGCGAACCTGTATTGAAGGTTATTTTTTGTGTAGGGTCTTTCAATAGGGACGTTCAAAATTTATTGGGTTATAGCGACCATGTTGCTAAAAGCAACATCTGTCAAATTCGTTGTGAATTGTTCAATAGTGTATGGCAAATCACCATGGAAGGTTATAGCGTTCAACAACGTGTGCAAATCATCAAATTTTATTTTCAAAAACAGTGCTCCACTCGAGAAATGTTCCGTGCATTAATGTGACTTTTATCCTCGTCACAACCGTCCCATCAAGTCGACTATTCGACGTTTGGTTACCAAATTCGAGTCAACCGGTTTGATAAATAATTAGCCAACACCCGACCGTCACCGAAACGCAAGGTCTGCTGAAAACATCGCTGCTATGCATGAGAGTGGGCAAACGGGAAACGGGAACGGGAAAACCCGAGGCAGTCAATTTCTCGTAGTTCACAAGCACTTTGCCTTTCTGCGATTTCAACTTGGGACTTGGGCCTGCACCCGTATAAAATCCAACTGACCCAGGAACTTAGGGTAAACAACCATAGACAACGCCATGTGTTTGCTGATTGGGCTCTGGAGCAGTTGAAAGTTCACCCAAATTTCGCCAAAAAATCATCTATAGCTACGAGGCCCATTTTTGGGTGAGATGGATAGGTGAACAAACAAAATTGTCGGATTTGAGACGATACCAATCCACACGAGATACACCACAACCAAATGCATCCCGAGAAAGTCACTGTTTGGTGCGGATTTTAGTTTGGCGGAATTATCGGTCCGTACTTCTTTCAAAACGAAACTGGCATTGCCATAGCTGTCAACGGCGAGCGCTACTGATCGATTATAAGCAACTTCCTGTGGCCTAAACTGGATGATATGGATACCGATGACATGTGGTGCTAATAGGACGACGCTACATGCCACACAGCGCATGCTACATTGGACATTCTGCACGAGTCATTTTTGAAGGCACGATTAACTCGCGCAATGACGACGTAAACTGGCCACCGAGATCGTGCGATTTAACGCCTTCAGACTTCTTCCTTTGAGGCTATCTTAAATCGCAGGTTCATGCAAATAAACCGCAAACAGTTGATGCCCTCACAGTCAATATAACGGACGCCATTCAGCAAATTCAGCCAGATTTATGCGACAAAGTCATCGAAGATTGGACCTGCCGAATACGTGCCACCAAGCAAATCCACAGCGGACGTTTGAACGACGTTACATTCCATACTTAATGCCATAAAATATTCTCACACAACTTGTTTTATTTATGTTTAAAAATCGAGCACCCTTATTGAAAGACCCTTTAGATATATGTCATCTTAACTTCAGCTTACTACCAAAACATCGAGCCCATTAGGGCAGGGGCATTTTACCCCCTTCTCATCCGGCTATACATACCCTTTCAGCTGAGCCTGGTAAACGCTTTGCTGTTATATCCCCGCTATTCCACTTAGATAAATTGCTGGGAGGAGTTCCAATAAAAATAATTCAGGCTCGACACAAGGGCTCTATTTTCGTTGAGCAAACAAAACAATACATCCTATAAATAAAAAATAACCTTAAGATAATTAAATAAGTAATACCCTACCTTTTCATTAAATACGATCGGTTTTACATTGTCTGAAAGTGAGATAACCTAAATCCAGATAAAAAGATCCAGATATTAACTACCAATGACGTACGTTATAACTTGTAATAAGGATTCAGAAAATAATATCTTGCGTCTAAACTAATCACTATCAGTGTCAATTATTTAAAATAAAATAGAAAGTATATTTGATCACGGTATTATAGAAAGCATAAAAATCGATTCTTTAAACGTGCGAAAGTGTATTAGGATATAAATAAACAACGTAATCAAATATAAAATGCATCATATAATCATATGCCGACATTTTAGATTTATCAAATTTATTATCTTAAATTTCCATATACATATGTATGTAGCACGTGTGTGACTGTTTATTAATTATTCCACTGAATAGTATTTTATTTCTCGTGGGTATTTACGTATAATAAGGTGATAAATCATGTTGATAAAATTCATAAAATGGTATTAATAGCTTTCATGCTGAAAAGTCAACCGGTGTGCTTTTGTACATATCCACAAATCGCCTGCTAGTGCAAATTATGTTTACCCACGGTGATTAAAATTCGGCAGGTCTTGTATTTCATATTGGCGCTATTCCCCCGCATCCACAAACATGTAATTGAGGGGCCTGGAAGTAAAATGGTTTAAGTGCATTTTTGGTAGGTCTGAGATAAATGGCTTTAAAGTTAACTTGAATTACAAAATTCCAGAAATAAGTTTAGAAAACCGTGTTAATATTTTAGTTTTATTTAAAGATGAAAAAACATTACCAAGAGAAAATATTTTTTTATATTTTGCTTTTTTATTTTCATTTTTGCAAAAATACACTTGAACCATTATTAATGTTAAAAAAAATTATTGGTAAAATGATTCAAGTGCAATTACTGTACTAATTACTGTACTATAGACTTTATTTCTAAACATGTAAGTAACTTTTATAAATTTTTTTTTTATTCGTAATCAGAATCTAATATTACGATGCTGTCTTCATCATTTTCTTCATCTGAATCGGCTGGTCTTAGTTGGGGTTGATTTAGATCAGGCTCTTTTTGGCTCAATGTCATGGTCTGGGTTTGTTTCTCTTTTCTATTATTTGTTGATGCTTTTCTATCGTGCCTTATGCTTTCATAAAAGGTGTGGTGAATTGGCGGAATGTAATCCAATAAGGTAAACCAATTTTTGTACTTGGCGGTTTTAATTTTTATTGAAGTTGCATTCAAAGGCTTGAGTATTGAAAACTTAGAAGATGGACGCCCAACTTTTAAGGTTGCCATCATGCAACTGTCAAACTCTACATCAACGTTTAGGGTACTTTTGTATCTAAACGATAGTCTTTCACTTTTGTAATAAGCAAACCAACAAATTTCTCTCCATTTTAAGGGGTACTTAAAATGGAGAGAAAATCAAAAAATCATTACTTTTTTTAGGATCGTTCATAATTTCATTAAACGGCGAAAAAGAATAAAAATCATCTTTGTTTATATTATACACAATAAAGTTGGACGATGTGCCTCTTATTACAGTCTCCCAATCTGTTGAGATAAAAACTTGAGGGATTTGCCTTTTTTTCTTCTCAATTAGCCCAAAACTACGGTCATACTCCATGTAAGTGTGGCCGGGTTCAAGGAACTTGTGGTGAATCTCAGTTATATTTTTGTGGCTTGAACAATAAAACTAAATAGTTTAGAAATGTTTTTATTCTGTCTTCCACATGAGTCGCTGTATGCAAAAATCTTCGTTACTGTTGATGGGAGACCTTGAATAAATTTTATTAAGCATGAGCCTATCTCCTGTGAACCCCTAGATGCAATAGTTTCGTTCCATATAAACATATGACTTTTTCCAGCCAGGAAATCGAAGACACAGAAATTATACGTCCATAATTGGCGAAGATAAAAGATTTTAGAAGTGGTTAACGACGGCGTCGGCAATGCCTGTTGCAAGTCAAAACATACTACAGCAGTATTTTTAGAATTTTTATTTTCAGCAATATCAGCTTTTTTGGCTTCTGTTGCTTTCTGGGTTTTTCTTCACGTCTTCATTTGTAGAGTGTTTTATTAGATGTTGTAGATTGCCACAACGACTACAGGTGTCACTATAGGGCTTGTGGAACCCTAAATTGAATTCCGTATTGAAAATGAACCTATAATAGGATTCCTTTACCACTTCTAAATTTGCTTATTACGAACAAACAGTACGAACACTGCAAATATATGATTTTAACTAAGAAAATTTAACTGAAAACACATTAACACAGGTCAAATTTGGTCAACACATTAACACATTTGGTCGTCTGTGCGTCAAACATTAAAACAAGCTGTCAACACTTTAGAAGTAAAATGGTTCAAGAGAACTTGAATCCTTTTACCAAATACTTTGTTAGTGAATATTTTTATACGTTTTTAAAGACTACAAGAGATGTCGCCAGGGGACATGAAATGTGCTTGAATCATTTTACCTCCAAGTTGGGATATACTTTAGGTGTGGTATTCGACATTTAGACCATTTATTTAAAAATGTGCACTTGAACCCCTTTACTTCCAGGCCCCTCAGTTATGATGTTCGATATTGTTGTTCTTATCCACAAACACAGGAATATGTATCAGATACTTTCTTTTACGATGGACAAAATTTGATAAAAATTGATATATATGAATTATCAGTCCAAAAATGTATAAAATCTGAAAAAACTGTAAGGCATCCCTTTACGGCGGCGGCCAAAATTCCATAAAAATTGTTTTATAGATAATGTTTTAAAATGTAACACCGAACGTTGTAAGAAAATGGAATTAGATGAAATTTTGGCCCTGTTCAAAGACGATAAAATCTAAAAACAATACGATGTAGAGCAGATATCTTCAGTGGAAATAGTAGTAAATAGGTATATATTTACGAAAAAAGTGTCATTCACTTCAATGTGCCTATTAAGGGGCTGTTTTAAAATCCAACTGAATATTGTAAGTAAAACGAATTAGATGAATTTTTAGCTATGCTCAAAACCGAGTAAAATCTAAAAAACACGATGCGGAGCAGATATCTTCAGTCAAGATGGTAGTCAGGTAGGCGTATATTCATGAAAAAGGTATCATTTCAATGTATCTATTAAGAAGACGTTTTAAAACGCAACTGAACTTTGTAACCAATCGGATTAGATGAGTTTTTGGCCATGTTCTAAATCAAAGAAAATCTGAAAAATACGATGCAGAACTGAAGAGAGTTTTTCAGTGAAAATGGTAATCAAGTAGACTTATTTTCACAAAAAAGTCAATTCAATTTGCCCATCGAAGGGATGTTTTAAAATCTACCTAAATTTTGTTAGAAAATCGAATTAGATGAATTTTTGGCTATGTTCAAAGACGAATGAAATTTTAAAAACACTATGTAGGGCAGATGTGTTCAATGGTGGGCGTGTTGAATGTATTAAATGCATAGCGCACTTACGCATGGATGGCATTTAAACATTTAACGTCGAAAATTTTGAACGCCTTGAAGCCGATGAACTCGTGGAATGAATGTATTTTTTTTCAGATTTTGTACGTTTTTGAAGTTTTGTCCGTCGTAAAATGAAGTATCTTTTAAAAAGCCATAACTTAAATTGATCTATCGAACAGTTTTAATTCTGGTATTTGATTCAATAATCTTGCAATATATGTCAATATTTGTTTGAAATAATTTTATTATTTATAATTACGTATATGATTATTTTAAATGTAAAAACTGATTTAATTCAATTTACATCAAGTCTGTATGCACATTATCTTTTTCAGGTTTCTTCAGTCCTGAAGCTGAGCAATGTCGTAACACATTATTTAATTCGCAAGAAAGTGGCATCAACTCCTGCTTCAACAGAATATTCCCTCCACGCTCTCACGCAGTCACGAAACAAGAAGTGTGCAGGTAAATTTCATATATTAACTGTTTCTAATTGTACAAAAAAATGATTATTAAAGCGAATAAATTGTATTGTGATAGTAGCTTGTTGCAAAAATTACACAGCTCTAGAAATCAACGTACAATTCTCACACTGTAACACTTTTACAATGCTAACTACTGTATTTTGTTATTGCATACACATCTATATTAATTAATTGCTTAACTGAACGTACACAACAAGTAATTTTAGACACTGACTTATCTGATGTGTTGCCAGTACATGTAGGTGTGCCACATGGAGCCATTCTCGAACCACTATTGTTTCCTATATACATTTTAGATTTTATGGAGTATATAAACAATTGTGTAATTCATTATTATGCTGATGGTTACCAACTATACAATAATTCTTCTGTTGAACATTTAATTGTAGCAAATTGTAGCAGCAACAATGACTTACATACTTTATTAAACATATGTGCTCAAAATTTCAATTAAAACCAACATTTATTATATTTGGTGCCAAAAAAAAGAGAACTGTAACATTGGGGATTACTCTTACGTTGGGTAGTACCGTTTTAGATGTTACTAGCGAATGTAAAAATTTAGATTCCTGGCTTGATAGAAAACTAAAATTTACTAAACATGTAAATAGTTTGTGCTATACGTATAAAGGCAACTTGATCCACATACGAACATCATGAATAGAGCTGTATAATCGGTGCCGCGGACATGTGGCTTGCGTATGGGAAGGTGTAGCGGGGGCTTCGAGCACGTGACACAGAGTTCAGTTCACGTAGATTTTCCACTTTTTCACGTGCAGATGGTACATACCTGCGCACTGTCGCTCGAGTCGGTAATGGTTACTTAGGATTGTATTTCTTCCAAAAGTCCTTACATGCTGCTGTGTCAAGTAATATAAGTGGTAAATGACAGGTAATTAACATGAGATGTAGATCAAAAATGAACTCCGCTTTCCATGGCAGGCCCTTTTTTATAATAATATGTTCCGTACTATTTATATATCATTTCTTTTGCAGTCTCAACACAATAAATCTTTTTCACAAACTTTACACACTATTTTTGCCCCATCATACATCAAATCTGGAAAGTCCCGAATAAACTTATTCACATTGTTGTTGGCAAGCGGCCGTTTTTTCGTCTTTGGCACTGTGGACATTTTTTTATAACGCACGCTGTATAAATTATGTATGTAATTACGATCGCAAAGTGATTTACTTCTTTCGCGAAGCAGACGCACACAGTCTCAATGTTAAACGTAACTGGATACCTAGCACAAATAGAGTGTTTTGTGATACCTAGTTTATTTCCAGCGTGAATTGAACCCTGCGTCACGTGCTCGAGGCCCCCTCTACAGCTTCCCATACGCAAACCACATCTCTGCGGCACCGATTATACAGCTCTAAATATGAATTAAAAATTAGTTTATGTAATTCTGTAATATCTTCTAAATTATCATATTGTGACTGTATCTTTGGACCGGTTTTTCTAAATACCGATGTAAGCTGTCTATAGCGAATTCAAAACAGTTTCTTTATGTGTTAAAAAATATGAACGTGGCATAAGCATATTAATATTCAGAGTAATAACGGAGTAAATCCTACCTAAATTTAATTAATACACGAAAACTACATTTATTATGTTCCACACACAAAATTCTAAAATCACATATTTCAGAATATGTGTACAAGAAACTACATAAGCTTTCATAAAAGCACAACTAAATTATAAGTACGCCATTCTCGTTTTCTAAAAATTCCACGCCACGCCACTGTCTTATGCACTAGAATTTTATTTTATCATGCCTGCAAAGAGTATAGTTCTTTACTTAAACTGTATTTAAAAACTACACTTTGATGAATAAAGAAATATCGTTTGTATAGTTTTATGATGCAGGTATTAATTGAGAGCTTTATCATATCTTATACTAAGCCATTATATTAGTTTGTTTGTTTTTTGTTTTAGTAGTTTTATTGTTATACAGTAATTCAATGTCAATTATGTTTGAAGTAGGACTACTAGAATGATTACTTTTATTTTAATGTTTACTTTTTATGTGGCGTCAAGTTGAAAAAGAAACAGTTTTATACTGACACTTCATCCATTTACCTATTTGTTTTTTTTTTGTATACATAATATTAATACTTATAATTGTGTGGGTGAATAAATGCAGACATTTTATTATTATTATATCATTATGTTTTTTTTTCAAATTAACATACATGTCTTGCCCTAACGAAATATCGAAGTATGTTTATGTAGTGGTGCAAGTTTAGGAAATATTTCGATATCCAGTGCTTTCGTAAAGTAATGAATAAATTCGTAAAAAATTTAAGGAATAACTTTTGGGAACAAACTCGGACCCGTAAAATTTTATTTTTAGTTGCGCATTTTTTAAAATACAATTTTTACATACAAGGTGATTCGTGTAGGTATGACGTCATCTATATATTTTTATAATGGCAAGCCCCCCCCCCCCCCCTTTTTATTACAGAATATGAGCACATTTTTTTACTTACGTTATGGTAATAATTACGTTAGCCTAAGTATAGATTAGATAACAAAAATGATGAAAAATATATTTCAATTTCAGAATACAAAATTTAATGACAATGATTATTTAAATAATCAAAGTAAATCTTCAAATTTAACACCGTTAGCTTCCTGACAGTAGCCTTAGCGACTGATGGGAGATTTCTAGGTCCCTATTTCTTTGACTTGAACCTATCTGGCGCAAGATTTTCTTCGAGGCGACCTGTTTCCTGCGCTAATAACATTATATCTAGATGTAGAGGATCTGATAATTTCAAACGAACTCAAAAAAGTAATTTCCAATTAAGCAACACCAGTCAGCGTTTATATAGATGAGATTTCAAATCGCTGGATAGGGAGAAGGGGGCCGAGTGGCCAGTCAGATCGCAGATTTACACCTCTAGATTACTTTTTGTGGGGATATGTAAAAGCAAAGTATACCATAATCGGATAATTTAGAAGATTTAAAAGAAATAATTCGTCACGAAATACAACGTATGTTTCCTGAAGTTATTGAAATATTCAGATTTATTAATCATCTTGGCTACTGTCAGGTAGCACATTTTGAACATTTAATTTAGTTAATTCTTTAAATAATCATTACCATTAATTTTAGTATTATGAAATTGCGGTATTTGAAGTAAGTACATTGTTGATATGATTAATATATTATGATTATTAAGTTCACAATAAATAAGAATCATGAATATAAAATATTACTGCGTTCACTACTTACCCAACCAGTAACTTATAAGTCGGAAATCGAGAAAGGAACCACCAAGCCGCCAAGCGGCTATCAAAGTAGTTCCCGAATAGCAAAGCTATTACATAATCGCTCTAGGAAACAACTACTCCTCGGGCTAAAGCCTCGCCAGGCATTGAATTACACCCAGAAGCGATCCTCGACCCCTTTCTCGTATTTCTGCACGATCAGATAAGGTTTCAAAAAATAAAACCCGCTACAGGTAGAATTCGACATTAGTCCCGGATCGGAACCGAACGACATACAGCTGTTTCGAACTTGTTAGTTCTCATCAGTGCCGCATACGGTACGCCGATTCAGGACAAATGCCGAATGAACTTTATGGCCTATACATCTTTATCGATACGATCTCTGTCAGTAACTTATAAGTCGGAAATCGAGAAAGGAACCACCAAGCCGCCAAGCGGCTATCAAAGTAGTTCCCGAATAGCAGACAGAGATCGTATCGATAAAGATGTATAGGCCATAAAGTTCATTCGGCATTTGTCCTGAATCGGCGTACCGTATGCGGCACTGATGAGAACTAACAAGTTCGAAACAGCTGTATGTCGTTCGGTTCCGATCCGGGACAAATGTCGAATCCTACCTGTGGCGGGTTTTATTTTTTGAAACCTTATCTGATCGTGCAGAAACACGAGAAAGGGGTCGAGGATCGCTTCTGGGTGTAATTCAATGCCTGGCGGGGCTTTAGCTCGAGGAGAAGTTGTTTCCTAGAGCGATTATGTAATAGCTTTGCTATTCGGGAACTACTTTGATAGCCGCTTGGCGGCTTGGTGGTTCCTTTCTCGATTTCCGAGTTACAAGTTACTGGCAGAGATCGTTTCGATAAAGATGTATAGGCCATAAAGTTCATTCGGCATTTGTCCTGAATCGGCGTACCGTATGCGGCACTGATGAAAACTAACAAGTTCGAAACAGCTGTATGTCGTTCGGTTCCGATCCGGGACAAATGTCGAATCCTACCTGTGGCGGGTTTTATTTTTTGAAATACTTACCCAACGATATCTTAACTATTAAAATTTCTATTATCGATAAATAAAAACAATCAACAATTTTGCAATATAAAAAAGGAAGAACGGAAGATTTCTGTAAACACCCTTAATAATTTTAGTTGATAACTTAAGCCGTTAATTAAATTAACTTTAGAATTTGACAGTTACTTATTTGGCATCTTACTACTCTGAAGCCTTATAGTCCAAGAATAAGCCGTTGCGTTGGGACATGTCATGCAGCTGTCAAAAGTATTGTTAATATAAAATCCGGTTTCATTAGGTTGCTATGAAATGGTACATTATTTATAATCTAATTGTATATAAAATTTAAAGTATTATGTATCTCAATTGTGTAAGTGAAATTTTACAATAACGAAAAATTTTGTGTTAATCCTACTGTTTCGCTTGCATAGGTATTTTTTGTATTAAAAACTGATTATAATCGATTGATTTTGGTTAATACAATGTACATACTTGGTAGTCTCTTTCCTCATTTCAATTCCATTTGCGATTCGCTTTCTCTCGTCAAAGTTTAGTTCAAATAATCGATGATGTTAATATACGTGAACGTTATTGAAGGTCATCTGCATTGGTACAGCAGCGCGTTCTCTTATTGTATCACTATTCCACTAGTTTCAACTCAACTTATTCGATTAATTGACCCTGAAATGAAGTACGAAATAAATAAAATTAATTAGGTACTATTCATTTCATCCCTATTTGCCAAATAAAATACTCTCTTATCTTGCCGATAAACGAAATAGTCTACCTGAGCCTAGCCATAAAAACAAGCCACGGTATGTTTTGGGATTTTTTATTTGGCAAATAGCGATGAAATAAACTATATGTAAATGATTTTATTAAATGTTAATATTGGTTTATATAGTAGTTTGTTATGTAGAATTGACATTGAAGTAAAGGATGGTCCAACCAAAACGCACGATGTTAATTGTAAATAAAACAAAAAGTTTTCAGAGAATTATCTTAATATTTTTTATTATGATAGAAGGATCTATGACAATTATGTGTGAAACAAAATATCGGCCAAATGCTCGTCACGGCTTCGGTGGCATACCTCTATCCGATGGTCCATATTTTCAATGACTCTGAGACATAATTGAGGTTCAATGTCGTTAATGTGCCGAATTATCTCATCCTTTAGCTCTTGAATTGTTCTTGGCTTATTGACGTACACTTTTTCTTTTAAATATCCCCAAAGAAAGAAGTCCAACGGTGTCAAATCACATGATCGTGGCGGCCAATTAACATCGCCACGACGTGAGATAACACGGCCATTGAATTTCTCGCGCAAATGTGCCATTGTTTCGTTAGCTGTGTGGCAAGTGGCACCATCCTGTTGGAACCACATATCGTCCAGGTCCATATCCTTAATTTCTGGCTACAAGAAGTCCGTTATCATCTCGCGATAGCGAGCGCCAGTCACGGTAACTGCTTGGCCGACCTCATTTTCGAAGAAGTACGGCCCGATGACGCCGCCAGCCCATAAACCGCACCAAACAGTCACTCTCTGTAGATGCATCGGCTTTTCAACAATCACTCGTGGATTCTCATTAGCCCAAATGCGGCAATTCTGCTTGTTAAGGAATCCACTGAGGTGAAAGTGTGCCTCGTCGCTGAAAATGATTTTCTGTGTAAAGTCACCATTCACTTCTGTCTGTTAAACCAACCATTCGGCGTATTGACGACGCTTGAAATGGTCAGTAGGTTTCAGCTCTTGAGTCAATTGAACCTTGTAAGCGTGTAAATTCAAATCTTTATTTAAAATCCGCATCAGTGATGTTTGTGAGATGTTCAATTGTTGGGCACGACGACGAGTCGAGGTTGACGGCTCTTCTGCTACACTATCGCGAACAACAGCAATGTTTTCCGCAGAACGAACTGGGCGAGCATGCACAGGTGTTTTCACATTTCCTACAGACCCGGTTTGCTGAAATTTGCGCACAATTCTCCCGATTGGGGACACATTTGGTCGATTATGCTGACCAAAAAAGTCACGAAGTGCACGAAATGCATTTTGATTTGAACGCCCATTTTCGTAAAAGGCTTCAACAATCTTAACGCGCTGCTCAATTGTGTACCCCTCCATGGTTGAATTTGTCAAACAATGAAACAAAGAAATGTCAAATTAAGTTGGACAAAAAACTTGACGTTAAGATGTGACTCACAATTAACATCGTGCATTATGGTTGGACCACCCTTTATATTGATGATTTACAGAAAATAATGTGGTATATAGTTTCTGTCGTAAGGGGTTGATATAGTTTCTATCTTAAGGGGTTGAGGAATACGATAGTACAAACGAATATGGTAGCACCATGTAATCAGGAATTGTCGGTTTTTTAAGAATAATTTCAACAATACAAGTAGTTGCTATTTTGCTGCGAATTACTGCACCATTTCAATAAAATTCATCAGTTTATATCAGTCAATAAAGTTCATCAGACAATGTTTTTCAAAACATTTCTAGTGAACGTAGTATGACGCCGTTTATCATAGTTTAAGTTAATTTTAAGTTAAGTTTTAATTTTCTTTGTAACACGAATACCTTTCGCGTCATTTAAAGTTTGTACCACGTTTTACGCGTGATCTACTCCTTGCATGTATTTACATAAGAATATTGAACATTTTGTAACATCTTTTTAGATTTTTTTTTTGGTTGTTACTCCTTTATCGTCAAATTGTAAGGACTTTGGGTTTAAGGACAAATTTTGCAAATAATAAAACGCGCATCTGCCCATGTTCCTCATCATGTAGAGAATTGTGGACGTTCAGAAATACCAATGAAATACCAATGAAATGTTTATGAAAGTGGTTTTAGGAGATTTGAGAAATCTGAAACGTATAAATGTATGTAATAGGTATTAAATTATGACACATAGTTTTGAAGGAACAGAACTACAAAAAGCATGACTGCAGGTAACTTATGGTAGGTAACGGTTGAAATTTATATAATGTAGTTAATATCACATGCTGAATTACTTCGTTTGTGCGAATATCTAATCTTTTACTGGCAAAAGGAAATACGCAGATGACGCTCGAAGTGGATCATGTGTACATACCGCAACGTTGACCACATAATATTCATCCACGGTCAGTGGGCAGTAACCACAGTTTTTTTTTTATCGTATATTTGGGATTTAATATTACTTTGAAGTCTTCCACGTATAGATGGTAGATGTGTTTGCAACGTACTTCGGCTAGGAAATTTCCATGTAGGCTTTGTTTGGTTCAAAACTGTCGAAATGGTTCTTTATTTACTATAAATAATGGCATATTACACAAATACGGCATATAAATTAAGATAATTAAGAGCTAAATTCTGCATGAGGTCTCTAGCAGTTTTTATTCATGTGTCAACTCAGATAATTTCCATATGAACCTTTCATATTGTGGGCGGACAGTAGCGTGTTAGTGCTAACTTTCAGGGGTGGGGCATAGGAACCTCATGATTTTTTAACCGAAATAACATTGATAATATAAAAGTTTTTATTCAGCGTTTTCTATCACGCCAAAGGTAATTTCATGCCATTTTATTTTTTTTAAATTGAACGTCTGAACGAGATGAGCTCCGTTATTGTATGCACATTGTTTTAATCGACCTTGAATATTTCTTTTTATTCTCTGTATCATTACGTGATGAATCAGTGGAATCTCATCTCTGATAGGGATGAAAATGAAAATCCTCATGGAAAATTCTACGGAGGTTTTGGCTTGAAATTTATAAGGTGTATCTTGTCTCCTGGCCGAATAAGGTGGGATCTGTTAGATTGCTTCTCTAACATTTTTGATGACCTCTGGAGTTCACAGTATACGAATAGAACCCGGTGGTGTTTTCTCAACAGAACCACTCTGTCAAAAACTAATGCATCCATAACTGTGAGGTGTTACAGCTAGGATTGACATGGAACGGAATTTCGAAATGTATACGAAATTATTGCCGAATTTCAATAAATGCGCCATTAAAAAAAATCGAAAGAAAAACGAACTCACAATACTGTCCAGTTCACACCTCTATGTCGACTGAAACGACATCAGGTGATCTCTCTCCTCCCTTATATTGGACATCATCAGTTCACGCAGTCGCCGGTAAACAGAAACTGAAAAAAACATCAGGTTCCTATGCCCCATTCCGTATAATATTAACAAAACAAAAACCGAATACTTTATGGAGTTTCCAGTGTTTTTATTACTAGCTATATAAGATTTCTTTTGATCATCAATAGTTGAATATTTAATCTCAATATAAATGAAAGAAAATTTTACAACAAGAGTAAAAGAAAATTTTAACATAAAACCCGTGCGCGCGCCATGCTTCATGCGCCAATAAAGTTAGTATATTTATATAAACTCTAAATGATCAGTTATTTGCCTCTTATTGTTCGATTTCTATTTTTAAGAAACAGTATGGTTTGCGGCATATCATTGCCGCATTGGGATCTCCATTTCGAATGTGGCAAAATGGTATTGATTTGGGTGAAAAAAAAAAAAAAACTATAAGAGAAAGCAATTAAATTGCCACATTGTTCATGGTTAGACATTAGAAGAATGATTAAACCTACTGCATTACGTTGTTTCAGCCTAAACTAAAAAGTGGAACATATTTAGTCTGTTATGTATGTTTGAGGGGGAGTAGGGAAATATTATAATAGTACACCAAAACAAAGATTACATGAAATAACAAAAATGAGATAGTAGAAATGTAAATAACAATTAAAGGTCATAAAATCTTGGAACCTTAATGGACATATGATTCAACGAAAATTTTTCATTTTTATTAGTGAATTATTCAATATTTTAAAAATTAACCGCTTCCATCGCGAAAGAGAGAACCTACAACATACAGAAATACCAACCAACCAAATATTCCATAACTATGAGTTGCTATTAATAATTTTGTTTTAAATGTTCCCATTTAACTATTTCTTATGTTTCGTTAAACCTAATTAAACAAAATATGTACATTTGTATAAATGTACATTTTTTATAATATGTATATGTACTAAGCATATGATAGGTCGAGGCAAAATTCCATCTTCATAACGTTGGTATAATTAAAACGTGTTTCAATTATACCAACACACAAAAAGGTGATGCGAAAATTGTAGGTCTATAATTATAATTAATAATTTCTCTAAGACCTTTAAAATTGTCATATAGTTCGGCGTATTTTCATGAAAAAAATAGCATCACAGGATATCAAGACTTCATTAAAATCAGGTTAATGTTAAGAAACCTGTTTTGTATAACTTAGTTTATTTTTATTGCAATATTCGATCATTCTCAAGTATATGTAATCTACACAGATTTTACGAAAGTTTTTGATAGCATGTGATATAATTTTCAAAATAAAAAAAATAGGATTTTCACTAATGTAATACTTGACATACTGATATAATTCTGTAGTACATATTTTGAAAACATACATCCGTATATTAAATACAGTAGTCGGCAATCAAAACATATATATTGACATCAGACGCACTTCAAGGGTCTGTGTTAGAAACCGTATTATTTAATAGTTTTATAAATTACGTTGTTAATAAATTGCGTGTATTTCACCTCTTACATCGATGACATGAAAATATATGTCGGAGACAACCCTCTGTATAAACCCATGCCACCCCGGTTATCGAGATAGGAATGCATGGAATGCAGACATAAACACGGTTACGAGAAGACGTAAACATTACCATAAATGGTCATGTCGAATGTGTGACGGAGCTAGCGGTGGAACCTATTTCTCCCGCGGGCAGAACAAAACCGAGTTGAGGGTCCCGTGTATGAATTCAGTTAGAAAAGACTCGAGATAGCGAGACGAGGTATCACGGGACTATTGGTGGCGGATTGCTTAGCTCCTTTCGTGCAATTTAATTATCGTTTTAATGATCTGACATTTTAGTTTTAATATTTACTAACTATTGATTTCGTTTGTTTTGTTTAGTGACTTTTATATTATTTCATCGTTATTGTTTAATAAATTATTAAGTGTAATAAAGTGTGTCAAAATGCGACCAAAGTCCAGTAAATCTGCCCCAAAGCAGATTCTTTCCTGCTCGCCTCCGACATATATAATAATATTAATATCGTAGTGTTAATGACTTATTATTAGTAGTATTATAGCTCTACAAGAAGATCTCAATAAGCTATATAATTGTGATAGGATGTAATATTAATAAATTGCAGTTAAATATGTATTAACAAATATAACGCTTTTACTTATTCTGTCTAATATAAGAGTACCATATATAATTATTTTTGAAATGATTCGGTTTTCAGCAGATCATGGACATTTCGAGGCCTTGATGTAACTTTTGGCTTTAATATACATATAAATGCTATTATTAATGATAATTATAAGACACTAAGGATTTGTATTTAGTAATTCTCATGATTTTAACAAAATACAAACACTAAAATTACTTTTTGTAAAATCTAAAATAGAGTATTCATTATTTGGTCCCCTAAATTACAATGTATGTACATAAATGAAATATAAAGAGAAAAATTAGAGAAAATACAAACGCGATTTTTATAACTTATCTTTTAAAGAAGACTGCGTCTACTCTGTCATTGGGTTCCCTCAGTCTAAGTTATTAAGCAGATTTTCTCTTTTGAGTTTAGAGACTTGTAGGATTATTTCACAACAAATTCTAAATTATAGTTTTTACATAATTTTCACACATTTCGTTGTATTTTACACTTTTATTTCATATTTTACACACAAGTGGTAAATATTTGTTTAGATAAGTAAAGACAAATAAGTAAAATGTTATATTTGTGTGTAAAATACGAAATAAAAGTGTAAAATACAACGAAATGTGTGAAAATTTGTGAAAATTATAATAGATTCCAAGATATGCATTTATCACTTTTTATCAGCTCTTACAGTTTTCGAGTTGTGGGCTAATATATTATATGAAGTATAAAATTTAATATCCGGTTTAACCCCTTAAACGACTTTAAGACCAGATAGCAAAAACACCTTTACTTTCGGTCCCTCTGTAAACACATGAAATTGCATTGAAATCCAAGGCGGTCACCTGGGGCTTTCCTTGGCACGTTTCAATGTCAATTCAAACAGTTTTATTTAGTTTTGATATACGGCTACAGCATTTTAACCGTCTGAAATTGATGGGTCGCACAACAGAGGATGGCATTGAAATTTAAAAGCTGGGGAAGCTCAGGGAAAAGAGGTGGAACACTACAGGGATTTTGAAGTTGCTCCTCGAAAACTAAATGTTCGCGACTGAGTTTCTACTCAAAATAACGTTTTTTATAAGTTATTCTGATTGACAAGCTGTGAAACGAAACCACTGCATACTATTTTGTTTAAAATATTTACTAGCATTGCGTTTATTTTCAGTAACATAGGCATCGCAAAGGAGTGCATCCGTCGTAGCGTGAGTGAGTTATGTCCCAACGACAGGAACTACCAGGAGCTCCACCAGAAGTTATTTCAATATATAAGCAAACCTTGTTCTGGTTGTTCCTACTACGTCAATACATTATTGTTAATGATGTCTCTAATTTTATGTTATATATTTAGCCGTTAAGTTTTTGATAGATGGATGAAAGAAATTTTGGATGCTTCTCATTTGATGATGGTATTCGTTATTGTTGATATTGTTTTGTTTTATATTGTTTTGAACTTTGTTGAACTCGAATATTTTTATATACCTTTTAATTTTAGAATTTACCAAGGATTATTGCTTAATAACTTTTTTTAAATATAAATAATTAAGTTTCATAATTACATGGATTAGTTTGGTATGATGCTAAAACAACTAATATAATTCAATAATTAGAACAATTAATAGTAAACACTACCGGAAGTTGTATTATATTAGTAGCACTTGCGTATTCCAGGATAGATATACACAGTCGGTAAGTACGTACATTATTGTTGGCCTATATGTGTGTGGGACAAAGTAAGTTAATAGACACCAGTAACGACAGAGAGAGACGGTTAGATTTTACATTGTTTTACGATCTTCAGTGACAAATGATCCACGTGCTTAAAGTGAGAGTAAGTGGGACAAGAACAACCAAGAGTAGGTTCGGATAGTCTGCGATGCGATATATAATATACGATGTCGGTTAATAATTATTCGCACTGTATAGGGTATACGTCGCATTTGTAATGTGAAGCAAATGTTTACGTGGCTTGAACTTTTTATAATTAGTTAATACACTTAAAAAGGGTGTATGAAAATAATTGCATTTATTTTCCATTTTTGTATATACCGAGTGTATTAGAGAGTTTGAAAAATAAAACTGGAACTCTAAAAAATAAAACTTAAATTCTAATAAATATATCAACATAAAACATAGTAAAGTAAATGAAAGAAGTAAAAACACTTATTTAATTAGCGGCTCGCAAATGACCCCCTTGCTTGCCCCGCTTCGCAATAACTTAATCTATATAAAAATTACTCTTTACATGTAGTAATATATTAGGAGAAATAGTATGGAGGATTTTTTGCAATTCTGCTTCTCTGACCTTTAAATTGTCTACGCGGTTTTTCATGTGTATGTCCGTAAATTGTCTATTTTAGATATCTCCTAGCCCATGTTTGAGCTGTTTTATTTTGTCCAGGCGAAATAGAATAGAATAAGTACATTAAATAATAATTGTAAAAACGGACACTAGGCGGATTGGGGAAAGGGCTACACGTGCCTTTTGCATTATCGGTGTGGACGTGCATCTTCACATGTAGGTGTATAACCTGTGGAATTAATTTATCCTATTTTAATCCTATCCTTTCATGCCAGTGATAAAGATGGAGCGCATCTAATGTAAGACCAATCAAAATAATATCCATTTTAATGGCGTTTGGCAATTACTGATATGTTATTTCTCTGTTATTGAACTCAAGCATGGAACACTTTGATTTTCCGACTGTGTATGCACTTGCAGTATATAATTTTTGAAATCTCATTTTCTGCGTAATAACATAAATTCTCATTGTCGTCAATTAAAGAAAATTGTATTACAAAACGTATTTTTTTTACTCGTTCAGAATTCCTTTTCTAATAATAAACAAACAGGCGTCATATTTGCTAGGTATCATAAATTTATATTTATCTTTTTATCTACTAATGGGAACCCGCCTGTGATGATTTATATTCAAAATATTGATCTGATAACTTGAAATGCATTATTAGTTAATACTATAAAACATGCTGGTTTTCGAGAAAAAATAATCTTAAGTTGGATAATTAATATATTTTAATATTATGGTTAAATCGTGGTCTCAACAAGACAGGAAACTGTCTTCTTGAGTCAAAATAAGTCATCATGAAAAAAATCATGATCTGACCATTAAATATGGTCCTACAATTGATATTTACTTACTATTCATTTCATGGCTATTTGCCAAATAAAAAACTCTCTTATATTGCCGATAAACGGAACAGTCTACCTGAAGTATAGCCATAAAAACAAGCCACGGTATGTTTTGAGATTTTTTATTTGGCAAATAGCGATGAAATAAACTATACATGTTATTTACACATATCACTTTTAAAATTGTATATAAATTTTATATTTTACATATTATATAAATAATAATTAAAACATTTATAATCATGTATGCAACTGATACAGTATTAAAAAAAAATGGCGATGTGTATATTGGGCCAGTGGCGGCAAACCATAGTACATAGGTTTGCAGAGCTAGCAAGAACTTTTCAAGCCACTGTTATGTAATTAACAGTTTAGTAATAACTAGTGAATTAACAAACGCATTGTAGGAGATATCTAATCCCTTCAGTCTGACACGAGGCCATATGTCAGACACGTTTTTAGTATCGGAAAATTGAACAACTTTGTCCTTTATAGGACAATAGTCGTCGACTATGTAGTGTAAAGTGAAACTTGTGTAAAAATCATCTTTTGTAAAACTAGAAATGTTAAAGAAATAATAACAATGTTCCATCACCAAAAACTGAAGCTAAAATTCAAGTTCAGTCACCCAAAGAATGGGAGTTTTAGGTGCACTCAAGTAGGGGGTTAGTGACTCGGTACATTGCATGATTATCTAAAAATTATTGAATCTATGGCATTGGTGTTATTAGAAAGAGTTGGTTTAATTAAATTTGTAAGAAGAGGGATGAATAAATATCAGTCATACATAGTGTAGAACATAAAATATAATTAACTGAATATCAAATAAATTCTTACTGGTGCATGATGCAAGACGTCTGCCCCTACATTAACCACAAGCAGCCACTGGTTAGTATTAGCTGCTGAGTGAAGCTGTGCAATTTGGTATAAATTTAGATTAAGCACAGGGTACATTGTCAATAACATGATTGTTTCAAATAAGTTAATATAAAGTAACACCAAACTTTCCAAATTAAATATCCTAATTTTAATTTTTTTATTGCAACATTATCAGGAGTTGACCTTGTTAATTTCTAATCTAATTGAACTAACCCAACGTTGTTTAGATCCTAATTTAAACAATACACATCGTTTTATATAGGTACAAGTTTAGTATCTATATAAAACAATATGTATTGTTACTATAAATATTGTATTTTCTAATTTGTTTGTATGTATATGTGTTTTATGTTTTATAAGGTATTATAATATGTATATTTTAGAAACATATATTTATTTTACATATGTATTAAGATGGGTAACAATAGACGGAATGTACTACTTCCTTTTATTTTATGAATTTATTTATTTTGTAATTATATCGTAGTACTTTTTTTTGTAAATACCAATATTAGCATATGATGCAAAATTACATTTGGTTTAAGAAAATTCAAACATTATTTGATAAGATGAATTAATATAGATATTATTTTACTAAATTGAATTTATTTGAAATTAGACAATAAATTACCAGTGTAATTATTTCCTCTGGTATTTTATTAAGTTGTGTTGAATAGACATGTGTGTTTTAGTTAATTTTCTTACAAATGTACCAAATGCGATATTTTTCAATTTGAAAATGTATCCATTGAATTCGTTTGTAGTTATCCAGTCCATCTAACTTATTTTTTGTTAGTATAAATGTTGTTGGGAATTAAATCTCGGAATGTTAAAGAATGAATGAATGGTAAATACTCAACAAGGTAAAGAAAGTATTATTGATCATCCAAAATTTCATTTCATAATAATATGTAACAAATATTAAGATAATCTCAGATACCTGCAAATTATAATATGCCTCGGCAATATTTATGTTTACTTAGCATGTTACTTATTGATATACATATAATATACAAATGTCTTATATAAAACGTTTAAAATGCCACCTATTTTTATATTTCGCAATTATTATATACATCTTTGATATGCAAATATATGTACATATTTATTCCAATAAAATTTTACTTTCCAGCTTACTTTCTGTTTTATTGATTGGTCTTCGAATTTGTTGAATGAGATCGAATGGGGTCCTTTGACAGTTTCAAAATTGGTGATTAAAGGTTGGTTTTAAAAAACTTTTAGTTTTTTAGAAATGATCTAGATTATCTTTTATTTTTTCTCAAATAATTGTCCTTCAGGAAACTATTTATTTGTTAAGCTATCCCTCAAAATAATTCTATACATCCTAGAAAATGTACTGTTCCTTTAGCCACTACCAATTATATTTTAAATTCATTATTTATATTAATTTCTTTGTAAATTCTTTTCTCGCTGTAATTTCAAGAATTCGCAAACAATCTTTACATATAAATATAGTAATTATTATTTCAGTATTGTTTGATTATGAGGATGTAAACCACCTTTGACCTAAAGTTATTTTTCGGCCTTATTTTAGAAATTATGAAAAATGGACAGATCGGTTTCTAATCTAAACATATTTTAAGCGAATCTAAATCTACAAGGTGTCTCATGTAAGCGCAGAACAAGAGTTACGTTTTTCAATGGCACATCCCCATTGTTTTAATATTATTGAATGTTCTTTGATGAGGCGATTTCAACAACCTGTAACACTTGAGTAGGCCATTTGCAAAATGCGCTAAAACCGTAAGAAAACCGTAAAAAAACTGTCAGATTTGACTCGAGCTACACCTACAATTTTGTGTTAAAAAATCGCAAAAAGTCATTAGGATTGTGCTGCAAGGTCATTATTATCCTTATTATATTGTGCTGAACATTATCCCAATTCAACAAAAATTGTTATTTCACATTTTAATCTGGAATTAGCGCGTTTTGCTTCAGCAATGAGTTTTTAGAGCTTTCTGCATCAGGAGGGTGAGCCATTTGCAACATTCAACTGTAGAAAAAGTAAGTATCTATATCTAATGAAAGTAGTGTAGTACACTATTGTACACTGTAGAACACCCAACTTTAAAAACTTTGCAATAACTCTTCAATTTAAAAACTTTGTAAAACGCAAATAAAAAAGGTCCTAAATCATTTCTTCAAAATCACTTTCCATCAAATCGAAGTCCATCTCTACTACTTGTCTATTGTTAAGCAAATGTGTCTGGAGTTCCTTGCATTTCTTTCTCAGGGACAATGTTATCAACATAATAATATTGAAAGAATGACCATGGAGGTTGAAACACGTGCAATAAAACGAAAAATAAGCAGTCTGAAAAAAAGGATTGGAAGGAGTCGTTCTGATTATTTAGCGCGTTTTGCTTCTGTATGCTTCTGCGCTGCCATTACTATTAATAACTTTTAGCGCTTCTTGTATCACGAATGTTTTTAGCTCACTGCGTCAGGACCATCACTGTTTTTAGCGCGTTCCGGCACAGCTACCAAACTTCAACCTCATTCTTCAATGGTTTTTAACGCGTTTTGACACAGGAAAGCATGACTGGGATATAGGGGACGCCATTCTGAACCCAGCCATACCAGAAACTCATTTTTTTTCAAAAAATCGATTTAGTGCGTTTTGCCACTGGCGTCACTTATGCCTTAAATGCATAGGATAAATGTATGGAAGATCATAATGCTTGGCTACTAGGATATGTGTAGAAGTCAAGTAGAAGTTGCTAATGTTTATAGTCAGGAAGTATCCTGATTTGCTCAAAATTTTACAAAAGATCGTGTCTAATATTCATGCATAGTCTAGGAGACTTGGAAATATTAAGTCACTAAAAAGAAAAATTCATTTCATACAAGGCCATCTGAAAGAAAAAAAATTATAATGCTTTAAGATAATCCTGTCCAAAGTTCACTTTAAATTACTCTAGAAAACAATATTTGGCCAAACTAACAGGACAAGATCAATATCTTAGAGTTAATTTCTGCGAAGAAATAATAAACAAATTGGATAGAAGCCGGGTAGGTGTTGGTTCCTTTCACTTTTCAGACGATTGATCTTTCACGTTGAACAGGCTTCAATAGAGGATCCTCATTGGACGCGCGAGATATACACGAAACATTCTTAGAAGGTTAATATTTGGGCAGGGACATCGATAATTTTTTTTACTATGCAGTCTGTTACTACATAAAAATAGGCATATTTGCTAGCATGTGAAATGACGTGAGGGGGTTGTGCCCAACGATGCATATTCCCATATGGTTTACATTAAATATATCTTATGAACTATTTTACCCGATCCAATAGGACTTGAACTTTAACGAAGTTCTAGTGCAAACTAGAACGGGTGGGTCGGCTTGCGCGTTTTAATGATTTTAGGAGCCGTACCATGGGTTTAACCATAGTGGGGGAGGGGGGGTTCTTACTGAAAAACCAGACTAAGACAAGTCCCTGAAGGGGGGCAGCAGCTCTTTCAGTAGTCAGTAGTAGCAGTGACAGAAACCGTGGGGGTTGGTATGGTGCTATGACACACACGACTGCGATGTGGAAGGCAAGAGGAAACCACCACATTATAATCCTCAGAACAACTAACAAAAGGCTTATCCCAAATAATGATGGCGTCTCCTGGGGCAAAAAATACCGGAGGTAAAATAGTCCTCCGTTCGGATCTCCGGGTGAGGACTGTTCCGGGAGACGTGTTCGAGTGCAATAGTAGGGTTAGTAAGAAGTGTAGCATTTCACAAGTCGGAGCGTGGAATGTCAGAAGCATGAGACTGACAGGGAAGCTAGAGAATCTGAAGATAGAAATGAATAGGTTACAATTAGCGAAATGCGTAGGTTAGCACAAGATAGGAGAAGCTGGAGGTTAGCGTCCAACCAGTCTTAGGACTGATGACCTCATGATGATGATGATGAACTATTTTACATGCCACAAAGTTCATTCATGTTTCACTTATTAATTGTACGATAAATCCAGTGGAGTCTTTCGTTTATTCGCTTAGTTTGTTCACCCTTCTCCAATACATTTATTGCAAGTACATTCAAGTGGCTTTTTAGCCTCGGGATATACTCGTACTTTACACTACACTCGACGTTCACTCCAGTCGGCATCTCCAGATGATTTTGTATAAGTCCCTGTTTGTTATGAACCATGGAGCGTCCGTTATTGCACGTAATACCTTTGATTCGTACCTGTCGATGATGGATATATTTAATTTTGACGCTGTACCCCAGAACTGCAATCCATACGTCTAAACTCGTTTAAAAATTGCATTATATACTAACAATTTGTTGGTGATGGTAAATGTTATTGGTTAAATTTTTATTGATGGGAATTTGATGGCCGAAGAAAATTAATATCTCATACAAGATCGTATTTCTGTTGGTAATGTTTAATTTTAATTAAACGGACAAATTTTGCATCCAAATGCATTACATACGCCCTACCAAATGGATAGTGTTTCTATCGTTCAACGGTTATTGCCATGCAACGATTATTTCGCCCGTATTTCGAAGTAGGTGGACATGGAAGAACACTTGAAAGAAAAAAACTTTAATCTCGTTATGAATTAAATATTTTAAGAGGGCAAGTTCATGGCTAAAAAAATAATCGTCCGGAAGACCTCGGAGAATTCGGATATCAGAATATACTGTAGCAGGGAGACAGGCCTCTAACAGATCGCTTTTTGTTTGTAAGTTTTGCATTCGGACATAAAGTTTCATCTATACAAAATTATGATCATCCAGGAACTTAGAAACGTGATTGTCTCAGCCGCTAAGCTGCCTGCCAGGCCATGTTGCAAAATGTTCCCATTGACGTTGTTGTGCTACCTACCGATGAAGATCATTTTCATCTGTAGGGCTGCGTCAATAAGCTGAATTTTCGGTATTGGATAGCAGAAGATCCGCGACAAAACCGCGAAGTTTGATGTGTGATTTTGGAATAATTGGGCCATACTTTGTTGAGGAAGAAGATGAATGTACCCTTCCATCCCTCTGTAGAGATATTGAAAATTTTGTTGGAACCGAGACCAAATCACCTTAGAAATGATTTAAACGAAATGGGGCTATCACGCACGTGGTAAGAGTATCTATGGAAGTAAATATTTTTCCAGAACAACCATCTCACCACATAAAGATATTCCATGGCCTGCTCAATCACAAAATTTATCACTTTGTAACTTCGTCTTTCAGAGATACTTGCAGGTATATAGTGTATTGTGGGCAGCCCACAATACACTGAACTGTATGCTGTGTCATATACTATTTTGCAATATATTTAAGAATTGATACATAAAAGGTCCTTATTAGTAATAATTGTCCTTATTGCTTATTGTATTTGTGGTTAAGGTAAGTCCGAACATTGAAGTAGAAATCACTTTTCGAAAGAAAAAAAAAATACCATACGATTAATAATATAAGATTTATTACTACATTTCATTACTACTATTCACTGGAATAATCTTGAGGAGTATAATTTAAAAGGGATTTTTCACTAGGATAATCTTTGGTGACGCATAATTTTAAAAATAAATTTTGTAAATAAAACATATCCAATACTATATACAAATACCACAAACTATTCCAGAATTCAGCAAAGACCAGCTGGAAGCTGCAGAGTGTAGAATATGTATCATTACTTTTTCGTTTACGTTTTCACCATGGACAAAAATAAGGGTATAATAATAACATAAGAAAGGATATTAAAATAACAAAATATAACAAAATAATAAAATATAAATATAACAAAATTCGGTAACTTTGAACAAAGTTGTAAGTACATATATAATAAAATAAATGTCAACATTAAAGAAGTTATGAAAGTTATTTGGAAAAACAGCTAATTATCTGTTTATTATTTGATTCATGATTTATTACGAATTTTTTAAATAAAATCTGAATAAAACATTTACTTTTCACAACCAAAGGTTTTAACAGTCCACAATCACTAACTAAAATATTTTAAAACAAAATGCATATATTTATTATTATAATTTTTTTGCATGAAATTTTATCATAGGCGAGACTAAACTAACCACGCAAAGAGTTTACCTCTATGTGTCTGATTGGTTTAAGGTAAATACGAAGCTGTCTTTAAACGAGAAAATGTCAGACTTAAACCTAGCATTCTATTAAAACTAATATAAGAAGGAAGACTTGTCTCGTGAAAATTCGGATATGTTCGTTTTTCAACATTGTCGTTACTTGAAGTGTGCTAATACCATATAAATTTAAAACTGAACTTTTGACCGTTCTGTTTATACAAGGTTATGTTTGGTTACGGTTAGCAATTAAATATTAAAATTAATGTGTATGATTATAATATTATAATAGTAAATAGTAATTATAAATATTAGAATTACGATTATATAAATAAAACTATATACTAAGATAACGCCAACTAAAAATATAATAATTTTTAAGTACTTAGGTGGGTCGCCCTTGATAATTTTATTCATTGACCTAATTCTGGGAAAACGTAGCCATTATTGTTATTTGATATGTTCATTGGGGGTGACTTTGACAATAAAAATTATTGCGGTTTAACTGATTAGTAATTTCAGAAAAGTATATTGACTAGATCACATTTTAGAAAAAATGCATATTTCATGTCCATTAAAATTTTATTTGTAACATTCACAGGCATGTTACTAAAAATGAAATTCCTAGAGGTGTAATATACAAATAACTGAAAAGGGAGTTAAAATTCGGCAAACCTAACAAACACTTCAAGTATTTGGTCAAAGAGAGCTATGATTCTGACAGCTATCCATTAAAATTTTCCGAGGTTAATCCCATCAGAATGGGGATGATAAATTCTAATTTACAAATATTTTTATAGCTTACACATTTTTTCTGTTACTCTTGACATAGCACACTTGCGCACTTAATTTTTTAACGAAGCTATTTGTTACTACCCTATTATGCCTATTAACTACCCTATTATTCTATATATGTGTCTCTAGTTCTAATTAAATAAAAGAAAAAGTTAAAGGAAAATTAATAGGTATTCACTTTGCTTTAACTTCTTTTTATAAGAATGTCTACATATACGTATATATAGACATTCTTTTCACATAAAGCATTGTATTCTTCATTATTGCTATTAAATATCTCTTCATTATAAAGTTAATATAAAATATTAAACACAAATCTTAAAAATGAATATAAAATATTTCTCCTTAAATTAAATAACAAATCAGTCTTTGGTAACTCAGTTTAAATAATCTATTATAATATATTATAATATTCTTATAGTTTAACAACAACGTGTCATTTTAAAAATTACGTAAAGGGTAAATTATTTATTATATTTAGTCAATTATTACAAAAAAAAAAGTTTCTGTCAAAAGACATATGTTGCATTCCTTTAAATATGTTAATGTGTTTCGATTTTAAATATGTTTTATACCGTGTTTACATCGTAAAGTATAGGATAATCCAAAGCTACTAGAACTGTAACATAAGCAGAAATACAATATGAAATGTACAGCAGTGTTTCCAAAGTAACACTGCTGTACTTTGATAACGTTTTGTCAAGTGTCCTCAAGGAAGGATTAGTTCAATTAATATGAAATATATCTTCTAATTTTATATTTTTATGGTCAAATTGATTAGTCTTACCAAAGACTTATAATCTTTAAGACGTTGCCAACTCAGTAAATAAATTTCCAAAATTATGAAAGGGTAAATTATATATATATATATATATATATATATATATATATATATATATATATATATATATATATATATATATATATATATATATATTCGTTATTTTTCTAATGTACTTTATTACTTTTCTAATTCTTGATATATTACCTAAATTATCTATAACTCTAATAATAATCAATAAACAATAATGGATGCATCAAAAATTCATAATGCAATTTACAACACACTGTTATAGTATCTTTTGTATTTATTAACCAGTAAAACAATTTGTAAATTTAATACATTTAATCGTGATCGTGGAGTCTATACACTATATTTTAAATATGCAATAATTCTAAAAATACTATGGTATGTAACCCTAACTTAATGTATTGCAATGGTTCACGGAACTGAGAATAATGATATAACGAAAAAATACTAGCAAAAAACGGGGGTCAATGTATCAAGTAATTTTCCTAGTTCCTCAAATAAATGACATTAAAATGCCTTCACCATTACTTAATGCTAAATTATTCTATTAGGTACTGGTATACAGTTTCAGTTAAGTATGGTATGTAAATAAAACCATTTGATATGCGTTTAGTAGTCTATTAGTTAACATTATTATTTCACGGTCAACGGAACAAATTTGAATACGAATTGGTATTACGTCGAAATACCATTATATAATTCCCAAATAAAAAAGAGTGTATTTTAAAGAAAAAAGTAAAACACCTTTCCTGGTGTAATATAATCATCTCGGCCATATGGCAGTTCACAACAGCTTTCGGGTGGATTCTTATCTAAGCCAAAGGTAGAGCGGAACATCTGCCGTCTGTCTCTGATTTGGGTATAAATGATTCTTAACAATTTTCATTTCAATGGCCAGTCATCCACCAGAAAGAAGATAGTAATTAACGCTGATGTTTGGCTTGTGTAACAACTTGTGATAATGATCTGTTTGTTCATTAGATTGGCTACCAAGTGCCTAGTTATGATCTTAAGAAGAACTATTAAACGAATATAAATCTATATTTCAACAATTTAACAAAAATACCATACAGTGTGTATCTAAAATCCCTTTAATTTTGGAAGCGAGAAACCTAAAAGACAAAATTGGTACACATATTAAAGAGTAAAAATAGTGTTTTAGTCTAAAACTTTAGTCTACAGTACTAACTCTGTTAGACAAATTTTAGTATATAATTCAGCGCTCGTCGTCGCCATATAGTCAGGAGCTGCTTTGACCTAATTGTTTAGTCCTTATTGTATAAGACATTTGCAGATGGTGTGGAGATATCTCCCCACTTCAGTAGTTTGTACAAATCACCATTTGTTAAGTAAAGCTTTGCATTGTATTGATGATATCAAGTTTTCTTTCGATTTGGATCGTTTTCGAAACTGTCGAGAGATGGTGCTTGTTACGTTCTACTGTGGTAGAACTTACCGGCATCTACAAGATGTGAGCCTCGTTTGTCAAAGGTATACTCACTTACACTGCACTGACGAGACCCAATATAAGGTCGAAACCGGTCTGCAGTTAGTGGTATCTTGAGATAGTGGATTTTCATTTTGTGGTTTTTAAGAAATCTAAATATTAGCACTGTATTTTAGTGCTAATCCTGTTAGACAAAATACAGCAAATTTCGCCATGCTCGTCGTCGGCATATAGCCAGAAGAATAGCTTCTTTGGCCTAATTTGTTTAGCCCTTATTGTATAAAGCATTTGGTGATGGTGTGAAGATATATCCCCACTTCAATAGTTTCTAAAGTGACATCTATCAAAAATGGTATTGCGGCGTAATTTTTTGCGGAAAATTACATATTCTTAAATGGTAATTAGAGACTAAAAGAAACTTACATGTAGCTGAGATAATTTTTGATGAGAGATATTCCGATTGTACTATCGCTAAAGCATACTTATCACATATACTGTAGATGTTTCAGAGAAGAAGTAGTATTCAGGATGAAAACATAATTGGATGCCCAGACATTGCAGAAAACCAACAAATAAATATTGTCAGAAATAGAAATATTGAAATAATTGTGAAATCCACACAATGTACATCTCAAACTGCAGCTGTTTGTGGAGTATCTACAAAGACGATACAAAGTGTTTTAAAT
Organism: Rosalia funebris; assembly: GCA_037954035.1. Classification (NCBI taxonomy): domain Eukaryota; kingdom Metazoa; phylum Arthropoda; class Insecta; order Coleoptera; family Cerambycidae; genus Rosalia; species Rosalia funebris. The sequence goes on from JAZFAV010000039.1 coordinate 6,593,596, forward strand.
AAACAATAATTTCATTCTTACAAACTGTAAAATTAACTGTAAAAAAAATGTACAAATGGTTCACCAGCTACTAGGAAATGATCCCGATCGCAAATTTCAATTTTGTGAAATATCAGCAGAAATAGCCCGCGAACTTGGATATTTAAACACAGTTTGTTTTACTGATAAATCCACGTTTTTCCTAAATGGTAATGTGTAATGAATACTCAGAATGTAAGGCATTGGAGTGATACCAATCCTTAAATTTTTCGTGAGAGCTATACATAATTTTCAAAAAACGTTAACGTATGAGCAGGAATACTGCGTAATCACAGTGTTTTTAAATCGAAATTTAACGAGAGAGGTGTATCTGGACATATGGATAATTTTGGAGATTCTAGAGGAGCGTCCTGGAGTAGAGCAACGGATCTATTTTTAGAGATCTGGAAATAACTTTTGGAAATAGGAACTTCTGGAAATACCAGGATGAGTACCATCATGATGAAAAGTTATTGTTAAATAGTCCACACATTGTGACGCAGTAAGAGTTTATCACAACTAACAGTATCCGAATAGATGGATTGAACGCTGTACAGTAGAGTAGCCTGCTCGGCCACTTGATCTAACATCCTTTTTTTTTAAATGGGACAACATAAAATCTAAGGAAACACTTGAACGAGTGAGAAGAGTTTTTTAACAGGATACTGTGTATCTATTGTGGGTATTTAAAGATATCTACTACTTCTATAGGATAGGAGAAAGGTACTACTTCTTTCTCCTATCATTTTATTATTTGTGAAATAAATTTATTGTTTTCAATTAACCTAAAATTTATATTTAATGTTAACACAAAATTCGGACCTGCAAAAATTTCTGGGACATTTTACAGGGTGTCAAGGCCTAAAAAGTTTAATGGTATGCCAATATAAGGTTTAATAGATTTTCAAGAATCAAAACATAGATATCAAAATAAAACCAACGGTTGAATATATATTTAAGCCGATTCCAAGTAATATGTAACTCGCATATTGTTACCATTGAAAAATGATTTTCAAAATGGTACCACAACTACAACTCCATTATTATCATACTTTGATGTATATATTCCATGTTCGTTCTTTTAGGTCTTTCAGTTCAAAACTCAAGGGGGGTAGGTGCTTTAGACATGTGCTGTGTACTCTTTGATATACTAAAAATTAATTATTATGAAGTTTAATATGTTTGCTAATTTGCGGAAACTTACATAAGTTGTGAAACAAAAGTATGGAATATATATTATTTCATACTTTTACCTATATACCTATTAAATAACGTAATATCTAACTATACCGTCTACCTATACCGTGTCTAAATGTATGACAGCACTGCCACACCACTAAATTGTAAGTATATTAGGCAGAAAAAAAGGATATCGACCCCAATGAGGCTGATGCCAAACGTAGGCGGCCCACGAATTCAGAAGAGATTGGTGTTAAATGGTGTTGTCCAATAAATATTGCTTTATGGAGCACCCGTTTGGCACGGTGTGTTAAGTATTAAAATATACAGTAATATGCCAAAGACATAGTAAAGACCCAAAGAAAAATGCTAAAAGCAAAAAAAAGAGTAACAAGTGCATACAGGACAACGTCGACAAAGGCGCTACAAGTGGTTGCTGGAGTACCTCCCATAGAATTGTTAGCGCAATTTCATGACGGAGGAAATGGTCATACTATACAACGTAAAAAGGAGGAAAGAGAAAATACTTTAGAAAAATGGCAAAGAACATGGAACGAAGATGTAAATGTGGCTCAATGGACTAAGAAGTTCATACCAAATATAAGCTCTGGCTGAAATGCAAACATAAGACAACGGACTACTTCCTAACCCAGATACTGACAGGGTATGGATGCTTCCGGAGTTATCTCTATCGAATGGGAAAGGTAAGGGACGATAACTGTATATATTGCGGAAATAGAGATACCCCCGAACATACCTTCTTCGTATGCCCGAGATGGGAAAGCAAAAGACAGGTTGCGTGGACAATGCTCGAACTTGTACCAGTTGCAGAAAACATAATAGAATTAATGACGGAAAAAACAAGCAAATAATTCATACGCTGGCAAGAGAAATAATGGGAAAAAAAGAACAGGAGGAAAGGGTAAATCGGAGCAGATAAATATAGGAAAACACAGCTGCAACCTGAAGTAATGTCGAAAGACGGTTCCGGGTAGCAGAAAGGGAGGCTAAAAAGGGAGGGGTTTTAGCCGGTAAGAGTCCGGCACTACTGGAAGCGATAGAACCGAAGCTCCGGTGTCCATGATGGATTTCCCCTCTCAAAAAAAAATATTAGGCAGTATAACTAAATATTCATTAAATAATGATAACAGCAATTGACATATTTCTTTCTATTAAACTAGAAATAAGAAATACCTACAAAGGTAGGGCATGTTTATCTTCCCGTGTAATTACCTATACAATATTATATTATTTAAATATATTACTATTAATGGTGACTGTCATTAATGAATATTCTTTGAGGCGATTCAAAAAAATATAAACTTAATGTTTAGATAAAAAATATACATAGACGAGTATTATGACCATCTATCTGTTAAGAAGTAACGCATCTATCTGTTAAGAAGTAACGCATCTTCCGTCGCAGAGGGTTTTAAAGACGGTATTCGCCGCATGAAATGTCCGCTAAGCACAGGTATGGATAGAAACTACGTGAAGGAAAATATTTACAAAAAATTTATTTTCTTAATTCATTGTTGATAAGGAACGAATCAGCCTCAAAACGTTTAAAATTTTATTTTCAAATGGACATCCTTTCTGAAATTGAAATACCTTTGTCAAATGACGGTGTCGAGCACTCTTTCCGTATTTTACGATATACTTTTGGAATTTGGATTAGTTGCTAATTTTATGAAATAAGTCTGTTAAATCTTAAAGTTTCAAAATTACTTCGAAATACTAAGTTTCAAAAGTTTTCTAGTTTAGATCTTGTAAGTTATTTGCAAAACTCTTTTTTTATTTGCAAAACTGCCCGTACAAGTTTTCGTCTTAACATAAAAATTATTGTAAGTGAATCTATTTTAACAATAGTGAATTTTGTAGTGTGATTTCTTACTTACTCTTAGATGAGATAGATATATACTGATTGTACAATTTTACATTGATGGAAAGGTAAAGGATGCAACAAAGACCAACAATAGACAATTATGCTTGGAATATTTTAAGTATCTTAGAACACACTAAGCAAATTAAAGTACACGTTACATGTTTTTTATGGTGTTTGGTATTTTCTTACTTTTTTTACCTTCAGGTTTAACTATTCATGTGTATTTAGTAATTATTTATTTGCAGACACGCACCACTCGTACTTCCAACGTTTCCAAGTTATAGTCAACCAAACAGCTATGGCTTCATAAAAAATTAACAAAAAATCAAATTAAGAGATGTCATACTTACACGAGTATGAATAGAAAAATAAAATAGATCAGGATAATTTTATATTGAACTTCTTCAATATAAGTAAATTAAATCTGTGACATATTTGGGTTTAAAACCATTACACATATTGTAAATGCTTGTTAAATTACTGCTACAAAAATAAAACAATACAAAAAAATAATTTGCATAAAAAATAATCACCAACTTTCTCTGTTCTGAAAAATAAATCAAATACTACAGAGGAAAATTTATAAGTGTCAGGCTCAAATAGAAATATAAAAATTAGGAATGTTCATTACGGTGATATAAATCTATATTTTTCCCACCTTTTTAAGATTACACGTTTGTTTGTGGTTAAGTTTGTGTTCTGAATGGAAACAAATAAACACTTACTAATTGAAAATGATTCTTTAGATATCACTTTCTTTACATTTACGAACCTTCCCCATAATAAACATTTTAATAATAAAATATTTCTTGTGATAACTGATTGATTGATTTTTTTTTATTAAGAATGATTGCCTACATCTTTGACCCCGAAATTCGGGTAGTTATATCAGAAAAGATAAACAAAAATTGAATTCCATTTATAAACAGGAGATCACTACGACAATCTACGTGCTCGATGGCAGAGTAACTCTCTTCGTGGAGATTTTTTGAAACAGATTCCATATAGCTTCAGTAGAAAATAATCTACAAAAAAATTTATTTAATCTAATTTATTATCCGATTTTATATCGGGATAGCGTACTAGACCCCTGATTTCGGGGAAAAATAGATGGGTATTCTACCACATATGAAGTATATATAAATAAAATAGTACTGTGGCTATCTATATGGCGAATAAAAGCAAAAATAAGAGACCAGTTTTCAACAAACACAGAAATATTACGCATTTCTCGACGCCCGTTTCGCCAACCAAGTTGGAATAATCTAAAAATGATTATTATTATTATAATATATAGATTTGGGCCTCATCAGCCACTGATCGCATGGGTAGTCCCTTGGCGATCACCTCTTATCCGGGTCATTATCTAAAAGTGCTATCCCATAAGGAGTAATTTAGGCACGTCCCCCGCCTTAAGCCTCGCCTCCTCTAGGATAACAGGGGTCCCTAATATAAGATACCTCTTCTCCTCCAGTGCGGCGTAGGTGTAAAGAAGATGAATTGAGGTTCCCTCGTCTTCTTTACAGTATCTGCAGGCCGGGCTATCAGTCAGCCTCAGCTTGTGCTTATATGCATTCAGGCTACTATGGTGGCCCGTTATGATTCCCACCAGGGTTCTGGCTTTGTGCCTGTTCAATTTAATGAATTCTTGGGCCGATTTCTCAATCTCTGAGTAGGTATTCGATGAAGAGTTTGGTTATTCGACAACCCATTACTCCTCTCCATCTTTTATTGTGCTGGTCTCTTGTCTAGCCATTGATGCGGTCTCTGATCAGATTCCGACTTATTCCCACTGCAGGTTCTGGTCCATAGAGGTTTTCCCTGGTCCCTAGTCTGGCAACGTCATTTGCAATTAGATTTCCCTTAATGTAATTATGCCCAGGTATTCATAAGAGTTCCACCGGTCCCTTCCCTGCCAAGTGGTTCAATGCTTCATAGCAATTATAGACCAGCTTCGACTTTGTCGTTGCTGAATTCAGGGCTGCTAACACTGTCCTACTATCCGAGCAGATACATACTTTCTCCTGAGTCCGATTTTGGTCGGCTCCCAGAACACCGCATGTAATTCCAACTAGCTCGGCCTGGAGTGCGGTAGTGTATTTGCCCAAGGGGAAGGTTTTACCTATCCCGTCGCGTCGCTAATACACCCCCGCACCCGCTCTGTTCCCACTCTTGGCTCCATCCGTGTACCAGATGTCTCCATTGAGCGCCAATCCAGCTCGACCCTCCATCCCGTCGGTCTGACTGGTGAGGGTGATCTTATATTTCTTGTCAAACAGGAAGTGGACACCCTTATTGTCAGAGGGCATCCATAGGAGTCCCTTCTCAGCTAGCTCTCTTGAGAGTCTATTCATGTCCCTTACCTTCCTATTCATGTTTCCCACCCTGTGCATTGCCTTTGCGGCTTCCGCTTTCAGGATGACATCAAGAGGTGGTATCCCCGTCAGTATCCCCTTCGCCTCGATCGGTGTTGATCTTGGGGATCCGGTTATACTTCTAAAAATCAATCATCTTAACTTGTTAAGTCGGTTGACTTCCGACTTTAAACAGGCTCTCTCCCACCAGACTATCCTGCATACGTCAGTATGGGTTTGAGAATTGCCTCATACATCCACTTCATGGTCTCCGGTTTCAAGCCCCAGCTATTACCAATGGCCCTTCTTAGTTGCCAAAGTGTTGTTGTGATCTTGGAACATATATGACTTAGATGTTTTTCCCATAACAGTTTCCCGCCCAAGGTTAACCTAAGTATTTCACTTCGCTATTATAAAAGGTGGTCCAACCAAAACGCACGATGTTAATTGTAAATAAAACAAAAAGTTTTCAGAGAGTTATCTTAATATTTTTTATTATGATAGAAGGATCTATGACAATTATGCGTGAAACAAAATATCGGTCAAATGCTCGCCACGGCTTCGGTGGCATACCTCTATCCGATGGTCCATATTTTCAATGACTCTGAGACATAATTGAGGTTCAATGTCGTTAATGTGCCCAATTATCTCATCCTTTAGCTCTTGAATTGTTCTTGGCTTATTGACGTACACTTTTTCTTTTAAATATCCCCAAAGAAAGAAGTCCAACGGTGTCAAATCACATGATCGTGGCGGCCAATTAACATCGCCACGACGTGAGATAACACGGCCAATGAATTTCTCGCGCAAAAGTGTCATTGTTTCATTGGCTGTGTGGCAAGTGGCACCATCCTATTGGAACCACATATTGTCCACGTCCATATCCTCAATTTTTGGCCACAATTGTTGGGCACCACGACGAGTCGAGGTTGACGGCTCTTCTGCTACACTATCGCGAACAACAGCAATGTTTTCCGCAGAACGAACTGGGCGAGCATGCACAGGTGTTTTAACATTTCCTACAGACCCGGTTTGCTGAAATTTGCGCACAATTCTTCCGATTGTGGACACATTTGGTCGATTATGCTGACCAAAAAAGTAACGAAGTGCACGAAATACATTTTGATTTGAACGCCTATTTTCGTAAAAGGCTTCAACAATCTTAACGCGCTGCTTAATTGTGTACCTCTCCATGGTTGAATTTGTCAAACACTGAAACAAAGAAATGTCAAATTAAGTTGGGCAAAAAACTTGACGTTAAGGTGCGACTCACAATGAACATCGTGCATTATGGTTGGACCACCCTTTAGCTTAGTTCTTAGTTAAAATAGTTCTCATTCATCACTTTTAATTAACTCCCAATTATGCCAACTTGGTAGGTAAAATGTGCCTCGAGAAACGTGTAATCTTTTGCTATCCATGGAAAACTGATCTCGTCTTTTTGTTGCCGCATCGAATGTTCCAGCCCCTTCACAGGATTACGCAATAAATAATAAAGTACTTTTCTCCGCTGCCTATTGAAAACCCTCGAGAAATTAAGTGATAAAATTATTGTAATGCATATTCATTGAATTCAAAATTTTATGCATACGAGTATATTTGTGAAATTGTGTCCTTATGGGTAACGTGCAATTTATGTTTTTTTAAATAACTCTTTTTAGTTGATCTCCGCGAATATAAATATAGTCAGTCATGTTATAAGCGAAGTAACGGCTTCTAAATACTGTATTTACGTTTTTTATCTGTCGGGGCGGGAGGGCTTGTGATAGTAATTAACTACCATTGATTTAGTTTAGATTACAGAAGAAAACTAATAGCACTGTGATAGTCCTCTCACTTACATGAATGTAATAACATTTTTTATTGTCTCTCATTTGGCCTATGGTTAATCAAAAAGCAATTTTATGGTTGTCCCATTGCTATTGTATCCTTCATCAAGAAAATTGTCTGTGAATGACGTGTCAACTCTATTGCCACCGCCTTATGGTGAAAATATATTATTATAAAAACACTACAGTTTGTAAAGAGATATGTAATTTAACTAGTTTTAAAAACTCATCTATTTTAAACTTCCTGTTTGTATCTACGTTATAGATAACAACGCGACGTTCATATCATAATTATAATAAATTATATATTTAAATATATTATAATAGGGATCTCATAGTAATCCATAAACATTAGGAGTGAATTTAGATTATGCAGCTACTGCCAATAAATAATTTTTTAAATACATTTGTTATGCGAGTTAACATTTCTACAGCTGCGCCAACAGCTTGTCATCAATTTACTCATTCTACATTCTTAGATGTATTATCTTCAACTATCCATCTTTTCCATTGTCTTGTTGTGTTAGTGTATTATGAATTGTTCAAAGATTAAAATTCCCACATTCACACAGTTAACTTTCCGTCATCCGTTAAATTCGCACCTATTACTTCTGTAGTCGAATTTAAAGTTGAACTAAACGTAGCTAAATGGCATTATTGTCAAAAAAAAAAGGTTTCTCACGTTTTATAAACATTTCCCAACTCACAAGGCGTTGTCCTGAAATGTTAAATTCTGGTTTAGAATTTTTACTTATACCAAAAACGTACAGAAAAGTTTTTAAAACCATTATTACATTGTGTGTTAGTTCAAAAAATAGTGGGTACATGTCAATGGTAATATTTAGTTCCCTCAATTTATATAAAAGACTAGTCAACCAGAAGGCAGATGTGCAAGATTTTATAAAATAAACTCATTACAAGATCCCAAAGATAAACTATATCCTTCGTGGAATCAGGCACACGGTTGGAATTCTCTCATCATTTTTATACATTTTATGGATGATAAAGGGCCAGGTCCACGTGGAGAATTCGCTGAAGATGTCAAATTGAAGGACGAACCGTGTGGGTCCAGTGAAGGTTAAATTATAGATATTATAAAATAATAACATTACGAGATTCCAAAGATAAAAACGAGTTCCCAAACTATATCACTCGTGGAACCAGACATATGGTTGGAATTTTTTCATCCAGCTGGGTCACATTTTATAGATTTTATGGATGATAAAGGGCCAGGTCCACGTGGAGAATTCGCTGAAGCTGTCAAACTGAAGGACGAACCGTGTGGATCTAGTGAAGGTTAAGTTGTAGATATTGTATATAAATGTAGAACAGCTTAATTTTGAAAAAGTTGGAAAAAAGGACGAAATTCTCTGGAGATAATTCAAAACAGCTTCAGAAATGCCAAATATGAAAGAATGTTACAGGTGGTGAGAATTCAAAATTTGGGAACCCGAGAAGAAACATTAATGCAATATCAGGGTATGTTGTAATAAATCTCCTGAAGCTGTTGATTTATGAGATTAACCATTAACTTTACTCTCGTAAAGGTAACTGTGAGGCGAAACTTAGAGATTAAATTAGGCACGTTTATGGCATCGTGAAATTGGATACGGATTAGAGTATCATAATGCGAAGGGGCTAAAGTTATATTCGTTATTTTTTGAACGACGAACAGAAAAAATCTTCAACATCGTATAAAAAAATCACCAAGACATTACAAATAATTTTCTCTGAGCGCATTTATACGATTTTACAGAAAGTTAAAGAATAATTTGGAAAACATCAACAACTGAATTACCGCATACATATAACCGCATATTTCAAAATAAATTACTTTAATTTGAAATAGCTCCATCATTTCACTTATTTGGATTTTTAAAACCCTCAATTTTAACCAAGTTAATCAAGTTTAACCCTTCGTTATACGCAAAGCGGTTCCCAGGACAGCATTTTCTCGAAAGTTGAATTAGCGCGAGAACCACGCATCTGGGGCCAGGGAGAGCCACTAGTATTCTTATTCCATTGTACTTAGAACATCACAGATAAGGAGTTTTCTCCTCGACTCTCCGGTAGTTGTTGCCAGAACGTTGTTCTAGAATATGTGGTGTATGTCATACTTAAGAAGGCGTGAAATGGAGGGTTATTATTAACTTCTACCGATTTCAAAAATTATTGTAGTTATGGGTGGTCGTGAATTAAAATAATAATCGAAGTAATTTACTTTATATATATATATATATATATATATATATATATATATATATATATATATATATATATATATATATATATATATATTATATGTTAATCATTCTTTGACTGCAAACATTTGTCAAGCAGTTTTATTGAAGTTTTCTTGGTATTGCAATTTTAAGCAATTTTAAATTATGATTTTCACCATAGAGAACAAAAGTTACGTAGATGGATCCTGGTTTTGAACTAATATGATAGTTAGTGGCATTTGGAAATACAGTCAGCATTCAGCTTGAGCAATTTTCGAGAGCACTTGGTTGATTTATCAGTAATGCCAATAATGTTTTATGAGTGCTTTAAATTGTATCGATGTTTCGTGAAACTAAGTTCTGTGAGTTATAAAAAAGATTTTGGTAGACCAATCGTTCGTACAGAGAATAGTGTTAATTATGTTCTTCAACGTATTGAACCAGTGGCGGCGCTAGCATTATATTACAGTTGGGCGAAAATAGGCAGGAAATATCTAGGGTGGGCGAGGGCATTAAATATATTATTTTATGTGCGAATGTGATATAGTGATGTTATAAGAGGTTGGACGAAAAGGACTTTGGGGCGCTCGCCCACTCGTGTCCACCCCTGGCACCGCCACTATATTAAACCAAAGCATTCAAAACCTTCTGCCTCAAAACATCTGCCTCAAGAAATTGAACTTAATGTTAATCACAGAATATGCTTAGTGATTCTAAAAAAAAACTTGGACGTTCATCCACATAAGACGAAATCATACCAAGCCTTTTTATCGACAGACCATCTCAGACGATTGCCTATTGCCACTGGGCTGTTAATTATTTAATGAATGACCTGGTAACTTAACTGTTTTTTTTTGTCGAAGCGTAATTTCATCTTTAGGGCTTCAATTCTCAAAAGAATACCAATATTTTTACTGACTCTGCTACACCTTTACAAGATTATTATTTGGATGACAGTTCTGACAGTATCGTAGAAGAATAAGTAAATCCTTTGTGTTTAATTTCACCGTCAATGAACCGTGATACAGTAGCAACATATTACCTGAGATTGTTTTAATAGCAACACGATGACGAGTTCAAACATAGCTATTTTCAACAATACAGTGCAATAGCGGTCTGAACATTGTGGGTTTTCTCAGCGAGTTTTTTTTATTATTGGCTAGTAAGTTTGCATGCATAATTTGGGACTTTCTGAGGTCTTCTTGTCTAACCTTTATGGAACATTTTGTGTATCTCTACTATAAAAATGGGTTTTTGAACTCCTATAACTAAAATTCTAGAACTATAGTGAAGAATTGTTGAAGAATATGCCATCATAGTGCCAGAAATACTGAAAATGCTTTTAATCATATGAGAAAGGGGTTAAACTTGTGCATTGACTAAACATGGAGAAATTTGCAACAGTTACTTTAATGTTGTTACTGAAAACGATGTTTGTCTTTCATCTTCAGTTTAAAATTTGTAGTTCATTATTGTCTGTATAGAATTAAAAATATATTGTATCTTATTAATGGTGTCGGTATGACACTTAATTTGACGGAATTATTTCAGAAGGACAATACAAGTAAGACAGATTTTCCATTTCACGACTTCCTTTGACCAAGACAATTTTTGATATCGTATAAATGAATCCTTGTATAAGTTACACGAAACTGTTTTTGTAATGTCAATATTATATGGTTGTATTTAAATTAAATAAAATTAGTTAATAAATAAACTCAAATAATTCACGAACAATTCGCGCTGCTAGATATTAGGTACTGATGGTGTCAGCTCATTATGAAACCGACTGGACACTGGAGTGGAATAGAGTCAAGTATAATAAATCCCCTTGCGTTAATAATTTAAATCTCTCTACAGTATCAACCCATATGTGCAGCTACTATAGGACTATAATTACAATTATGTACATTGAAGTCTATTACTGTCATTACTACAACGATTATTTGTAAATGTGTAGAACCCTTATATTTTAAGTATTTGTGTATATTATAACTTTGTTTATTAGGGCTCAGCAAAATAGAATGTAACTAAAGTCAAAACAATATGCAGCTAAATTATTTAAAAATGCATTTAAAAATTCATGTGAAAATTAAATAATGCATGTATTAGGTACAATACAGTACCACTGTATCTGTTAGTTTACTATAAAAAATGCAGTTTCTAATTTCAAATGTTTTGATATATGTATAAATATCCTTAATATGTACAATACAATATTTAATTTCACATATAAAATTTAATAAAGAATGTAGTATTGCGATTTTTAACGAATAGATTTGAAAGAATATAAAATACTGTCATAACTAATATCTGTTGTACAATTGTGCTTTGTATAAAATTATATACTACCATACCCGTTGCATAAATTATATCACAATTTGAAAGGCATTAAAGAAAATATATTTCCATGTTAAACACCACCTCATAATATTGGAATTGTTGCCAAACTGTTAGGGGTTAATTTTGGAGGTTTATCGACGAATATAATAATTGTCGAAGTTTGGAGTATTAGAATGTAAACTAAGGAGCAAACAAAGATAAACGATAGATATTAAATTATAGTTTGCTTATCATAATTTACTTAATATATTTATTTACTATTATATTTACTTAATATAATGAAAAAAATCAGAGAGAACAACTTACTGTCTAAGAAGTCGAGAATTAATTACGAGTGGAATTATGCACTAAAGGCGACGAGGATAATATAATAGGAATAACATAAATTTTTACTGCATTAATTGCATAATTATTGATGTCAAAACGTTTATAAATAAGGTTGGTGATCATAAAATGAGAAATACAGCTTAGCAAGAATAGGAAGAAGTGTGAGATTCTCTGTCTATGCGTAGAAGAAAGAGTGAGGTAGCATTTGGAGGGAGAAGGATGCACTTTACGCGCGACCAGATCGAACTCTGTATACATTCATGTACCTGATATTCACTCTGCAAAGGTCTCAATGCGACTGAATAAAGACCAGGCTATTTATGGCGCACCTCGTGGACGAACGGATATCGCAGTTTTGAGACTTGTTCCTATTTTTGACAATCTGTATATTATATTGATAGTGTAGATTAAATACATTATGGATCCATGTACCGTACGAATTTAAATTAATGAACTGGTTTTGTATGGTTATATACATCTAATAACAATAGTTATTTTCACGGGAAAAGGTCCCTGAAATTAATAATTCGCCAGTAAATCATAAAACAATACAGACCTCGTTCCCCGTTTCAAAAAAGAACCCTCAAATTCATCTTAGTCTCTAAAATATTTACGGGCGTCACAAAAGGGGAAAATAATGTGACACTCCGAACTGTTGTTTTAAGCACTTTCGTCCCATAAAATTGCAATTTATGGCCATTCAAAATAAAGTTTCGGAAAGTGCCCCCGTCTCCCGTAGCAAAGGTAACCTTAAACATCTGCCATCTGCTTCTTCTGCCCTACCTCGAGGACTGAGCTTTAACTTCTTGCACGTTCGATCTTATTCCGTATTCCGTAATTGACCATCGCAAGAAACGGACTGCGGTTTTTAAATTAAATCCAACCTTGTAGTTCGGGTTTTTGGGTGTTGTGTGCTGTGATCTGTTATTGTTCTTCAAGAAACTCTTCTGGAGTCGGTAAGTGTTTTGTGTTAAATAATGTGGTACTTTGTCCCAGTTAGGATTCTAATTTGAAATATAATGTTTAAACCAGATGTCATAATTTATTTTTTTTTGCTTAAATAAAACATTGTTAACGTCCAGTTGGATTACAATAGTAAACAATAAAATATTGTTTACTAATTTGCCCATTATTGAAAGTTGATTATTGAACTGAACTATGATTTACTATTTATATCGTTATTTCGGTGATGAAAACATTACATTTAAATTGCTAATTTAATTTAGATGCTGTTTCATTTTATGGTTCAAATACATCTTCGTTCTTCTTAATGTATTCATCACCATATGAAATTTCAGCCCGAAAAAACTGAATAAAAAGGTGACGGGAAAATACTTTAAAACAGAAATAATTTCATTTATAGTAAACAGTAATACATTGTTTACTAATTTACCGATTATTGATTAAAAGTTGATTAGTGAATTGAACTATGATTTGCTATTAATATAATAATTTCGGTGATGAAAATATGATATTTAAATTGCTAATTTAATTTAGATGCTGTCTCGTTTTATGATTCAAATACATCTTAATTTTTCTTAATCTATTCATGATCATATGAAATTTAAGCCCAAAGAACTGAATAAAAAGTTGACGGAAATTACTTTAAAACAAAAATAATTTAAATTAGTAAATAATAAAACATTGTTTACAAATTCATCGATTATTGACTAAAAGTTGATTATTGAACTGAATTATGATTTGCTATTAATATAATTATTTAGGTGATGAAAATATAATATTTCAATTGTTAATTTAATTTAGATGCTGTTTCGTTTTATGATTCAAATACAGCTTCGTTCTTCTTAATATATTCATCACCATAGGAAGTTTAAGCCCAAGAAATTAATAAAATGGTGACTGAAAAATGCTTTAAAATAAAAATAATTTTAATTAGTAAACGATAAAACATTGTTTCGGTGATGAAAATATAAAAACTGAATAAAAAGGTAACGGAAAAAGGCTTTAAAACAAAAATAATTTAGATTAGTAAACAATAAAACATTGTTTACTAATTTATCGATTATTTATTAAAAGTTGGTGTGATGATAATCTTATTTCATGATAATTCTTAATGATTGAAGTGGTTGAAGTGATATTTATCTAGCTTAAATTTTAGTTTACCATGATACTTTCGTAAATTTTACATATTCTGAATACCATTTATGTCTCTTTATTCAACTTGACCAGCAACAGTTGGAAACCATTAGTGTTGAAGTTTATACTCAATGGAGCCATCACAATTACATATTTGTCAAGGTTCTTATATTTTCTGCGATAGATCGCCAGATTTATGTTTGGCAAACCTGGGACTACGTAAATATACGAAGTTCATTATAGAAGATTTTCTAAAATAATTATCTGACAAGTATTGTACTCCATAAGGTCTTGGCATTTTTCTAGCTGTTCTGAATGCAGTCTACCGGCATGTCTATTATTCTTGTAGATTGTATTTCGAGTGCACTGAATTGCACTGCGGTTGAATATGCGCCTTCTTCAAATATTTTTGTATAATGAAAATACAATGCTATCGAAAATGATCCAACACCCCGTGACTAAAGCTTAATATCTACAATAATTTCTGGTTTTATTTACCTCTGTTTTCTATTGATTTTGCTAATTGATAACATTGTTTATGGTTCTATCAAGTATGCAATTGAGCTTTTATTTTTATAGCTCATTTTCGAAGTAGATGTCGAAATTCATATGGAATGCACATGTATTCCTTATAATCAAACCATCGATCACTTTTATGAGGCTCACATGTTGAATAGATAGACAATTTATATACTTTTTAAATTCTCGGATGTGATGGGTGGATTCGTAAGGTTTATTGTCACATGCATTAATTAATTAATTAATTATCTAATATCTAGGTAAATGAGTACCATGTATCCTTTTAATATTGTACCACCATACTATAAATAATATCTGTATAATCCTTGTTCGGTGTATCATGTTTTCACCAGAACGACAGAAAATGGACGTGTTAAATTATATAAATAATATTTATTAAAGTAGTCGATTGGAGTGGCCTTGAAATGGAACTTTTAGGATATTAAAAATTGTTACTACATGGTAGGATTTTGACGAAAATAACATCGTTAATATATACAAAACTGTAACATTATCCTTAAGCTAAACTTTCTGGCATTCTGAACATTTTTTCACATAATTTCTAAACAAAAATATTACTTCCACATAAATAATACCTTTTTTAGTATTGACATATATCTTTCTTATTATCTATTTCGATTCACTATTACGATTTCGCCAAATCATTTACCGTTAATTAGTAAAGCCCTATTAATGCAATAATTTTAAATGTATTTTAAAACCTTGACAGAAAAAATGCATACATATTAACGAGGGTAGTATGTATAGACATGATCACTGTAACTGTAAATTCAGTCGCATTATATCCGCAAAAAAGGGTGCATATACATTAACTGGTTTTTCATTGCAAAGGTCATTAACCATTGCACTTGCTCAGTTATATTCTGGTTTTAAATATAACATTCATGATACATGATTTACATGAATGAATAGTTATGAAACTACTTAATCTTAACAAGTCTCAACGTGCCCAAACCTGATAGAGTTCGATACGAGTTCTTAATCGGCTTTAAAATAATTATGTCCGCAATTATGACGAAAAATAATAACGACATGAAATGTGTTAAAATTATATTAATAATTATATATATATATATATATATATATATATATATATATATATATATATATATATATATATATATATATATATATATATATATATATATTAATTTTCGTTTATAATTTTTTTTACTAGATGCATATTTACTATACCTACAATGAATCCGAAAAGTTATATTTAAATTCGATAAAATTGGTACTGTCCTTTTTTCTGAAAATCACTAGGGCGTGACAAAACATGTATTTGAAATGTTATTTTGATAGCTAGCCGTTAATTTTTTCGTATAATATTTTTAAAAGCTGTGTCATCGATATTTTTTAATGAAAAGCCTCATTTTTCATTGAGCCATTTAAAAGGCTGACTTTTTTTAAATGGCTTAATGCAGCATATGCAGTAAAGTCAGCGAACATACAGTAAAGTGAAATAAGGGATTAGTCACATAAGAATGTTTGTGAACACGTGAATTTTTGAAATCAACTTTAGTCAATTTTAGGAAATTAAATTTAGTCACAGTGTTGCTATGTTACATTTCGAACATTTAGTGTAAATACATTTTTTTACTGTAAATTACAATAATCATTTAATTTAATTTTTATTTACTTCGTCGAATTATTACAAAAAAACAACTCGAATTTAGTTCTTACGTAACTAATTCCTCTTTTCTTTGCCGACGAAAAGAGTTATCCACGCAATCTATTTTTGACGTTCGGGAACAAATAGAAGCCACTGGGTGTCAAATCAGGATTGTACAACTGGGCGACCCATTAATTAGATTTTTTGAGTGTTCAAATATTCGGTTGTTAGACGAGATGTGTGAGATCTCGCATTGTCATGATGAAGAATGATCCTACGGCACTTGTTTGTTTTCCTTATTTGATCAAATACTTCCGGTAAACAAATGGTTGTGTACAATTCAGAATTGTCCGTTTTACGTTTCTCTAAAGGCACTGCTGCAACATGACCAGTTTTTCCGAAAAAACAGATGACATTTATTTCGAAGTGTTTCGAGCGCGAACAACTTTTGTTATATTTGGTTCATCTTGAAACACCCATACAGTCGACTGCTGTGTACTTTTCGGCTCATACGCATAGATATATTATTTGACACCTGTTACAATGTTACAGTATACGCCTTTTGAAGCACTGCCATTATATTTCTTGAGCATTTATTTGCACCAATCGACACGAGTATCTTTTGGAGATTTCTTCAAATTATGTGGGATCCAACGAGAACAAACCATTTTTAAAGCTAAATGATCATGCAATATTTTATATATGCTAGTGGAACTAATGCATAAGGTTACCTCAGTCACATGATGATCTTGCATTATCAGTTTTTGCACAGCATCAATGTATTCTGGCACAACAACTCATTTTGGACAACCTTCACGACTTTTGTCGGTGAGCGAATGGCGGCCACGATTAAACTCGTTATACCGCCGTTTCACAGTGGCAAAGGATGGGACTTTATCGCCAAAAGTGGAAGTAAGTTGATCGAAAATTTTCACGAGTTAATTCCATTTTTTCGCTGAGATACAATTTTAAAATCACAGTAAATAACACAAATCGCACTTAAATGATAAAACGTTCTGAAGAAGATTATGGTCAAAAATGTCAAACTTTCCATTGGAAACGTCAAACGGCGTCTGACAACTCTCAAGGCTCAAAATATAAATAGTGCCCCTCATAATTGATAGTTTACTATGTAACTCTGAAAATTACAACGAAAGCAAATCAAATTTTGCAACAAAATGCCTATTAGCTGTTGTTAAAAATTAATTAATGATTTTGATAGTACGTAGTAGGTACTGAACTAGAACCATTTTTAAAGTTTTATTGCCATTAATATTCCACTTAATTATCTGTAACTATTAAGTCCGTGACAACTCCTCCAATTGAGTTAATTTCGGGAAAGCTCTACTAATATCAAGGATGGACAAATGTATTCAAATCACTAATTGTACCGGCCCTCGAGGAGCACTCAAAATATACATGCATACGTTATATATACTTACTTATCCACCTACGCAGGAATTAAATGTAAATCGCATGTTATGCTCGTGTAAAATTTACGGTCACGGTTTAAGCTAAGCAACATAATTCCGGTTTATCTGCGAGGAATATCTAAAGTTTAATTTTAAAAGGCACAGTACCGTAACAAGAAGGGAGGACTGGAGAGCTTGTAAATTCGTACATCTCACAATTTAAATAATTAGATGTACTTATATATACGAAAAATGTGTCTACCATTTTTTGCGTGTATATAATCTTTATATATAACCATTACTTCTCCTATTTCTGAGCTTTTCGTAGAAAATAAAGTATATGAAGAAACAGTAAATACGTCAACAACTACTATATCAGTCAATATAACTATTATATGAAATCTAAAATATTTTAATTTGATCTAATTATAATTGCCTTCGAGTGTGGATGAGTACAACAAGAATAATTGACCTATGTACGATACGATAGACTGACCATGTTACCAGCAGTGTTATTTCTTTTTAACATTGAACGATCTTAGGAAATTTTTGGGTAGCTTGATATTGTTGCATTTATAGTTTCATAAAAAGCTTTCAACTTTCAATAAATTTTGGACGTTGCATATAATAAACTATCAATTTATAAACTTAACTTAATGTAGCAGAAGAAACAAACTGATTATCTCTTAACCAAATCAATATACACAGTGAGCAAACAAATGTTGCAACAAAACCAAGTAACGGAATTTTACGTTACTTAGTTATTTGTGTTTGTTAGTCTACATAACTATTTTACTTCTACAGTCACATATTTTCAAAATAAGAGGCGGTCAAGTGAAACGCAATGTATTGAAATTTTTAAGGTGATTTACTATGGAGGCAGGACCTCGTACACATTCTGACGTTTATAAATTTTAATTAGTATCCTGAACGACCCATTACATGGTCAAATATAAATGAAATAGAAACAGTTAGAAATAGAAGCAACTTAGAAATGTTGGTACTATGAGAGACAATTATAAGGTCGTCTGCCATTTCGGAAAATCCTCATCAACTCTCAAAAGCGATTCGCGGCTTGCGATGTATCAGTCATCAATTTTGAAATACCAAAAAGTGGTACTGATACCTATGTATAATTCGTGAAATTCGTTCACGCGCATTGGAAATATGATTTCTATCACATAATAGAATTTTTAGAATAGAGCTAATAATAGAGCTATGTAATAATAATCCCTAATTCTCAAACCAATTTCTTTTCTATGACTTTGTGACTGATAGTCACTTCTTGTTTAAATTACACAGTGAATAGGGAAAATTGTAGGTACCTGGGCTTTGAAAACCCTCACTGAAAGGACACTAGAGAAATCCAAAATGTTGATAGGGTAGAAACTGCTGGTACCACAATGATAGAACTAATTTTTTATGGACGGTGCATTAATTGTTTAAAAGTACTTGGAGTTACTACAACAGTACATAGTTCCTTTAATTGTGGTACTGCGTTCAATATTGAAAATCCCTAAATACAACAACTGCCAATGTGGCACAAACACAATGGTACGCATATACATTATTCATGAATTGGGTGTGACACACAGTCTTTTTTAATAATTCAATTATTAAAATAGGAGCTATTGAGTGGTCAGCTAGATCTTCGGGTCTATCCCCGCTGAACTATTTCTTGGGGGGTTACTTTAAATCCACGGTATATCTTGCAAATATTATTGAGACATTAAGAGGCAGAGTTCGAAGGATGTGAGATTAATTATCTATGAAAAGCTACATAACGCATTACAAGAATTTCAGTATCGACATGCATCGTTGCCATGAAGCGAATGTTAGACAATTTGAACTTAATTGATTGGGTTTTACTTGCATTGATTATTATTTTTCATAAAATTGTTTTGATTAATTTGCAAAAATATTTTTGTTTCTCAAATCAATTGTCACCTCCAACCGAATTTGACACATCATACGTTAAAATATGTTTAACATCATTAGATAAAGCTGTTGTCATTTAAAAAAACTGACGTTGACGTCATAACTCCAACAGTGAGACGTTTAAAAATTCACGCATACCAAAAAATGCGCATTTAAAAAATAAAATAGAGTAATCCGAGAATTTTTTTTTTTTTACTTGCACGATAATGGTTTTATAGAACTTATTCCAATTTCTACATACTCATCGTATATGAGAGTCAATTTAGTTCAGGCTAAAGGTCACTCATTTGGGAAATCTGACCAGCTAGACTTTCTTAAAGAAATCATTAGAAGTTTTAAGGTAACATTAGAAGTTTTCAAGGTGCATATTTTAAGCACTTAGACCATTAAATTTTAAGGTTAAATTTTAGTCCATTAAAAAGAAGAGTTGCTTTATAAATTGCTTTTTAGCATTTGTGTGATAAATTCTGTGTATGATAATATTGTCCTAATAGGGAAGGAAATATCCTAATAAGAAATATTCCAGACAGCAAGACTAACATCCATGTAATATACACTTATTGATACTAGATTCTTTAATTACTTTTTGAGCTGTTATCAAAAAATAATCACATCAACTAGGCGTCACTATATTAGCATTATAATAACGATAAGTGCGACATAGAAGTAGTGAAAATTAATGACTATATAGCACAGAATTTAAGTTTGTTCAATTTAATCTCTTATCAATGACCCTTCGAGGAATACGTTATTGTCTATCGTATTTTTAGTAGAATCAGGAGCAACCCCAATAAGTCTGAAATACTACTGAAGCGTTAAAATGATCCAGTTGCGTTCCCCTACTATAGCTGAAAGATATATTGATGCTGATATCCAAAATAAGATTAAATTTACTAAAACATAGATCTTACAGCAAAATATCACAACTTTAAACAATAAATAAAGCTAAAATTTCAGAAGAAGTTTGTTTCAAAAAATATCTAGGTCCATATCATCAAAACTCGAATTAGGAATTATTTAGTCCATTAGTGTCATTATTCAATAACACCGTTATGATACTGTTAATATCATTAAGGGGCAAATGGAACCTTAATTAAATTGGGAAAAATATTAATAAATTGGGATATATGGATACAATGATATCTCATCCCAGCAAGATGGCGCAATTCCGCACCACAGATAATATATTCCAATATTTTAGAAGTAGGGCTACTGTTCTTGACTCGTTCAATGGATATTTGGTCGTGATTCTAACAAGACGGGTAGGGAAGGTCCAATAAAGTGATCGGTTTTGGATTAAGTGGCCTCATAAAAGAATCAATGGCGTTAAAGCAACACTATTACTTCTGTTATGAGAGCACTTAATCGGCGCTTGGGTATTGGTAGAAGGCGCGATTAGATGATTTGTGTTTACAAGTAACGTAACTGTTTTGTTATAGTATTGAAGCTTCCAATTTACAGAATAAACATTAAACATCCCATTACATGTATACTACATGTATATGTATGTTAATATATTACAAGATATGTGAACGGAAGATAGACTGTGGTATTACAGACTTACACGCTGTTTCCACTAAATTGAACTTATTGAGAAGTTATTATCTCTGAAGAAGTTTAGAAAATAATAAACAAAACGCCGATAAAGCTTTAAAGAAAACAAAAGAAAGTATTTGAATAAAGAACCCTGGACTTTTGTTGTAGTTTTAGTGATCCTCCTTAATCCAAAGAAATTCGTATTTTATTGTTAAAATAATAGGATTTTTTAGATAAAGGGATGTTGCTCTTTCTATTACTGCATTTACGCTTCTACTATACACTCTTGTGGTGAGCTGCGCACATAAAATAAATTCTTACTTTTGAAAAAAGTAATTTCGGAAATATCTGTACGTAAATAGTCTCAAAATTCACGGATATTTTTATGCGATTGAAAAAAATTGTTTTTAAATTTTTTTTGCTGTGTGTGTGTCGTCGGCATTTATTTTTGTTAGCACGATAACTCAACTAAATCGTATCTAAACGATCGGATTTTGACTAATTCTGATCGGGGACGTCTCCCAGACGACACCTATTGATTTTGAGGTGGATAGAACACACCTCACCCTGTCCATGGGCCATGAGAAAGCACGATGGTGGACTATTTGAGAAATTTGTTTTGTTAGTACGATACTCAACTAAATCGTGTCGGATCGATCGGGTTTTGACTGATTGTGATCGAGAGCGTCTCCCAGACGACATTTATTGATTTTGAGGTGGATAGGACACTCCCCACCCCATCCATGGGTCATGAGAAAGCACGACGGTGGACTATTTGAGAAATTCTTTTGTTAACACGATAACTCAATTAAGTCATGTCGGATCGATCGGGTTTTGACTGATTCGGATCGGGGACCTCTCTCAGATGACACCTATTGATTTTGAGGTGGATAGAACATACTCTACCTACCATATTCATGGGTCATGAGACAGCACAATTGTGGACTATTTGAGAAATTTGTTTGTTAGCACGATCACTCAATTAAATCGTGTCGGATCGATCGGGTTTCAACTGATTCTGATTAGAGACATCTACCAGACGACATCTATTGATTTTGAGGTGGATAAGACACACCCCACCCTGTTCATGGGTCATGAGAAAACACGAGGGTGAACTATTTGAAAAAAGTAAAACCGTCGCATAAAACACATATTCTGCATTTATGTGTTGGTTTATTTTTTCTCGGCTACTCAGTTTCGAGATAGAGATGTTCTACGTGCGGAAAAGACCGTTTTAAGGTTTTAAAACTGTTTATTTTTTAGCAATTTCTTGTAAATCCTTTACCATACTAGTGGCTTGATTATAATTTATTACATCTACTTAAGTCACAAAATTGTATATTTTCAAGCCAAACAATTATAAACTATTTATTTATTTCGAAATTGTGATAGAAATAGTGTCATTATCACCTTCAATATTAAATTATCGTCGAGTTCACTAAATTCGTTTAATTCATCATTATCAAAATGAATTTTGTATTTTGACGCATTTCATATAATATATTCTGATGGAAAATAACGTGAGGCCGAGCGTTACCCTTCATAAAAATAATATTGTCTCCGATAAATGGGGTAAATTACATCACATGTTCTTCTACGATGTTTCTACGTAGATATGTGCACTCTTCTCCACCACATAGGAATGAAATCCATGTGACCATCGAAACTTCCTCCCCAGAACATTATTGTTCAATAAAAAAATGAGATCCGCGAAGAGATATTGCAGGCAGCAAGACTTTTTCCTAGCCACCGTACCGCCAGACTCGTTGCCGTCTATTTGGTGAATGAAGATTTACTCTTTTTCCGTCTGAAAACAAAACTGGCTTCCAGTCGTCAGTTTTCTCAATTTACGTGTTCTCTTGCAAAACGCAGTCTAGTCACTCTATGTTCTTCGTTGAGCAGTGGTGCAATAGTGGAATTTCTATTGTTCAATACTCCTTCATTAATCCTTCTTCTGACTATTCGTCCAGAAATTGTTACATTTCGAGCTGCTGCTGGGCTTTGCTTCGCTCTAACCTGGTATAATGTCTTAATTATCTGCAGACTTGTCCCTGATGTTTTACAATAAGTTCATTGAAATGATTAACTGTTCGATTAACTTTTGATTGTCTAACTCCTAACAAATTAGCTACATATCGCTGATTACGTCCCTTGTTAATTAGAGTTACCGCTTTCACTGCTTCATTTTCTCTTAATTTACGTGGACGATTCATTTCTTCTACTCTAAGTGTACTGGACAAAGTGTTTCATTCATTTGATGACATTAAATTAAAAAAAAAATACTAGTGTAACTGAATTTACTGCCTTTTATGAAACATCTTAATCAGCTTTAAATGTATTATTAACACAACAACTACAAAATGTTACTTTACATCTGTCAAACAATTGTTTACATCAATCAATTGTTTATCAATAGTGACACAGGCTACCTACATAAAATGTTTGAGGATGTAAAATTTATAAAAAATAATGAAACGTTGCTGGTGTGTTAATTGAAGGAGTGTATTAAACTAGCATTTAATAACAATTACTTGTAATTAAATTGTTTTTCTTTCAGTGTAGTTCAGTGAGTTAGCCGGCTACCTCACAGATTGAGCATATTCGTTACTTAATTTGGAGAAATATATGTTTTTCAGTGAAACATTCAGAGTTTAGTTAGTTTGCACACTAGTTAGTTTATAAACCATGTAATTTTATACACCAGCCCGCAACATAAGTTACAAATTAAATTAACAACAGCTCCATTTAGATTTAGAACTCTGGAAATCCAAACAATAGTAACCTTGCCATTGATCAGATTGTTGCAGAACATGCATGAAATGTTTGCGTGCAGCCGTTGCCAGAGGCGAAACCCCTGCTAGTTTAAATTCACCTTCGCTGAGGTATTCGCTTAAGTTGAATTGATTTAAAGGATTTTCAACGTAGGGTAAAATGCATGCAGCGACTACATCCCACGACATCAAATTGGTTAGAATTTCATTTACATCATGCGATACGTTTTTTTGTTTTGTTTTGTACATACTTCCTCATGGTAATGTCCCTCTCAGCCGGGCTTTCCGGCAACGAGATAAAGTTATTTTTGCGATTGGTTGAATTTTGAAGTAGTGCTATTAGTATTTGTTATAAGTTGTGGAACGGTTCATATTCGATAAGAGAAAAGTTTATACACCATGAATCATTTAAAATCTTTTATTTCCCAATCTTTGGTACATTGAATATGTGGTATTATAACATATCTATATTTGGAATGAATGAAATTGCGTTTACAATTAAATGAAAAACATTATATTATTAGGTTTAAGATTCTAGTGTTTGTGTTGCTTGTTGTTACACAATATAGATATGTCCATATCTGTTTAAGTATTGTGTATACTAACATCTTATTTACCACTAATAATTTGGATTTTTTGTTTATTATCCAGTATATATTATGAAATTGAAACCAAACTGTTGCTGGAGCAAAAAGCTGAAACAATTTAATTTCCAGTTTAAGTGCATACTAAAGATAATGTAATATTTACGAAAAATATTAATTAAACAATATTTGTCCCATAATATATACAGAGCCTGGTTCAGAGCTGGGCAAATGTACCGGAATACTTGATTTCAGTCTAAACTGGATGAAAAAATGTCTTTGAAAAAGTTTCTCTAGTTCTTTTCATCTGAGTAGATTAAAACTACAAAAACTTGTTAATATGTGATAACTTAGTAATAATAACTTATTAATATACACCTTAATATTATGTTTAATAAATTATGTTTGATACTATTCGAGTAATTAATTAATTAATTAATGTAGAATTAATAAAGGCTGTAAAGTCTCTGTATGATAATACCAGATCTAGAATAAAAATAGGACACAATATAACAACGGGATTTATAGTAACTAAGGGACTTAAACAAGGATGCTGCCTATCTCCTACACTATTTAAGATATATCTAAAACGCGCATTGATGACTTGGAAAAGAAAATGTCACAATATGGGCATACCAATACATGATACATCAATACTATACACATTATCCTTTGCGGATGACCAAGTTGTTATTGCGCAAGATATCGATGATATGGAATATATGACACGCAAATTTATCGAGGAGTATAAATAATGGGGTTTAGAAGTTAATGTGAAGAAAACGGAATACATGTGTATTAGAGGACAACAACAAGATCTACTTCTGTCAACCGGGCAAAACATCAAACACTGCAACGAATATAAGTATCCAGGCATGAAAATATCAAACGACTGGACACTCGATGAAGCGATTTCGGAAAGAAACACTCAAGGAAGGAGAGCAATTACAATGTTGAACAGCATTCTATGGGATAAACAAATAACAAAAGAAAATAAAAGAAGAATCTATAATTCAATAATTAAAAGTATAGTAACCTATAGTTGTGAAGTATGGCCAATAAAAGAAAGAACAGAACGAATGATAAGAACCACAGAAATGGACTTTTGGAGGAGGTCAGTTGGAAAATCAAAGAGAGAAAGGGTAACAAATGAGAGAATAAGAAATATGATGGGAATAACACATGACATTGTAGATGATATAAGAACCAAATAACTCGTATGGTATGAGCATGTTCAGCGAATGCCAAATGACAGAATACCCAAAAAAATTCTAAACTGGAAACCACAAGGAAGAAGAAGGTGAGGAAGACCACGAAAAAGCTGGATAGAGGGCATTGATAATGAAATTCGGGAGAGAGGTCTGGACGAGGACATGTGGAGAAATAGAGAGGAATGGAGATTAGGAATCGGAAGACGGCGAAGGACGTTATAAAGCGATATGATGATGATGAAATTTAAAAAAAATACTAGTGTAACTGAATTTATTGTCTTTTATGAAACATCTTAATCAGCTTTAAATGTATTTTGTAACAAACAATTACAAAATGTTACTTTTCATCTGTCAAACAACTGTTTGAGGAATTGTTTATCAATAGTGACAATAGGCAACCTACATAAAATGTTTAAGGATGTAAAAGGTATAAAAAATAATGAAAAATTGCTGATGTGTTAATTTTATCCAGGAGTGTATTAAGCTAGCATTTAATAACAATTACTTGTAATTAAATTGTTTTTCTTTCAGTGTAGTCCAGTGAATTGACTGGCTATCTCACAGATTGAGCATATTCGTTACTTAATTTGGAGAAATATATGTTTTTCAGTGAAACATTCAGAATTTAGTTAGTTTGCATACTAGTTAGTTTATAAACCATATAATTTTATACACCAGCCCGCAACATAAGTTACAAATTATGAATAATTAACAACAGCTCCATTTAGATTTAGAACTCTGGAAATCCAAACAATAGTAACCTTGCCATTGATCAGATTGTTGCAGAACATGCATGAAATGTTTGCGTGCAGCCGTTGCCAGAGGCGAAACCCCTGCTAGTTTAAATTCACCTTCGCTGAGGTATTCGCTTAAGTTGAATTGATTTAAAGGATTTTCAACGTACGGTAAAATGCATGCAGCGACTGCATCCCACGACATCAAATTGGTTAGAATTTCATTTACATCATGCGATACGTTTTTTTGTTTTGTTTTGTACATACTTCCTCATGGTAATGTCCCTCTCAGCCGGGCTTTCCGGCAACGAGATAAAGTTATTTTTCCGATTGGTTGAATTTTGAAGTAGTGCTATTAGTATTAGTATTTAATAGTATTTGTTATAAGTTGTGGAACGGTTCATATTCGATAAGAGAAAAGTTTATACACCATGAATCATTTAAAATCTTTTATTTCCCAATCTTTGGTACATTGAAGTATGTGGTATTATAACATATCTATATTTGGAATGAATGAAATTGCGTTTACAATTAAATGAAAAACATTATATTATTAGGTTTAAGATTCCAGTGTTTGTGTTGCTTGTTGTTACACAATATAGATATGTCCATATCTGTTTAAGTATTGTGTATACTAACGTCTTATTTACCACTAATAATTTGGATTTTTTGTTTATTATCCAGTATATATTATGAAATTGAGACCAAACTGTTGCTGGAGCAAAAAGCTGAAACAATTTAATTTCCAGTTTAAGTGCATACTAAAGATAATGTAATATTTACGAAAAATATTAATTAAACAATATTTGTCCCATAATATATACAGAGCCTGGTTCAGAGCTGGGCAAATGTGCCGGAATACTTGATTTCAGTTTAAACTGGATGAAAAAATGTCTTTGAAAAAGTTTCTCTAGTTCTTTTCATCTGAGTAGATTAAAACTACAAAAACTTGTTAATATGTGATAACTTAGTAATAATAACTTATTAATATACACCTTAATATTATATTTAATAAATTATGTTTGATACTATTCGAGTAATTAATTAATTAATTAATGTAGAATTAATAAAGGCTGTAAAGTCTCTGTATGATAATACCAGATCTAGAATAAAAATAGGACACAATATAACAACGGGATTTATAGTAACTAAGGGACTTAAACAAGGATGCTGCCTATCTCCTACACTATTTAAGATATATCTAAAACGCGCATTGATGACTTGGAAAATAAAATGTCACAATATGGGCATACCAATACATGATACATCAATACTATACACATTATCCTTTGCGCATGACCAAGTTGTTATTGCGCAAGATATCGATGATATGGAATATATGACACGCAAATTTATCGAGGAGTATAAATAATGGGGTTTAGAAGTTAATGTGAAGAAAACGGAATACATGTGTATTAGAGGACAACAACAAGATCTACTTCTGTCAACCGGGCAAAACATCAAACACTGCAACGAATATAAGTATCCAGGCATGAAAATATCAAACGACTGGACACTCGATGAAGCGATTTCGGAAAGAAACACTCAAGGAAGGAGAGCAATTACAATGTTGAACAGCATTCTATGGGATAAACAAATAACAAAAGAAATTAAAAGAAGAATATATAATTCAATAATTAAAAGTATAGTAACCTATAGTTGTGAAGTATGGCCAATAAAAGAAAGAACAGAACGAATGATAAGAACCACAGAAATGGACTTTTGGAGGAGGTCAGTTGGAAAATCAAAGAGAGAAAGGGTAACAAATGAGAGAATAAGAAATATGATGGGAATAACACATGACATTGTAGATGATATAAGAACCAAATAACTCGTATGGTATGAGCATGTTCAGCGAATGCCAAATGACAGAATACCCAAAAAAATTCTAAACTGGAAACCACAAGGAAGAAGAAGGTGAGGAAGACCACGAAAAAGCTGGATAGAGGGCATTGATAATGAAATTCGGGAGAGAGGTCTGGACGAGGACATGTGGAGAAATAGAGAGGAATGGAGATTAGGAATCGGAAGACGGCGAAGGACGTTATAAAGCGATATGATGATGATGAAATTTTAAAAAAATACTAGTGTAACTGAATTTATTGTCTTTTATGAAACATCTTAATCAGCTTTAAATGTATTTTGTAACAAACAATTACAAAATGTTACTTTTCATCTGTCAAACAACTGTTTGAGGAATTGTTTATCAATAGTGACAATAGGCTACCTACATAAAATGTTTAAGGATGTAAAAGGTATAAAAAATAATGAAAAATTGCTGATGTGTTAATTTTATCCAGGAGTGTATTAAGCTAGCATTTAATAACAATTACTTGTAATTAAATTGTTTTTCTTTCAGTGTAGTCCAGTGAATTGACTGGCTATCTCACAGATTGAGCATATTCGTTACTTAATTTGGAGAAATATATGTTTTTCAGTGAAACATTCAGAATTTAGTTAGTTTGCATACTAGTTAGTTTATAAACCATATAATTTTATACACCAGCCCGCAACATAAGTTACAAATTATGAATAATTAACAACAGCTCCATTTAGATTTAGAACTCTGGAAATCCAAACAATAGTAACCTTGCCATTGATCAGATTGTTGCAGAACATGCATGAAATGTTTGCGTGCAGCCGTTGCCAGAGGCGAAACCCCTGCTAGTTTAAATTCACCTTCGCTGAGGTATTCGCTTAAGTTGAATTGATTTAAAGGATTTTCAACGTACGGTAAAATGCATGCAGCGACTGCATCCCACGACATCAAATTGGTTAGAATTTCATTTACATCATGCGATACGTTTTTTGTTTTGTTTTGTACTTCCTCATGGCGATGTCCCTCTCAGCCGTGCTTTCCGGCAACGAGATAAAGTTATTTTTGCGATTGGTTGAATTTTGGAGTGGTGCTATTAGTATTAGTATTTAATAGTATTTGCTACAAGTTGTGGAATGGTTCATATTTGATAAGAGCGAAAAGTTTATACATCCTGAATCATTTAAAACCTTTTATTTCCCAATCTTTGGTACATTGAAGTATGTGGTATTATATTTGGAATGTATGAAGGTGCGTTTACGATTAAATGAAAAACATTTAGATTTAAGATTCTAGTATTTGCGTTGCTTGTTGTTGTACAATATAGATATGTCCACATCTGTTTAAGTATTGTGTATACTAACGTCTTATTTACCACTAATAATTTAGACTTTTTGTCTATTATCCAGCATAAATTATGGAGCAACAAGCTGAAACGATTTAATTTCCAGTTTAGGTGCATACCAAAGGTAATAGAATGTTTACGAAAAAGATTAAACAAACAATATTTTTTATAATATATAATAAATTTTGTATTTTATTCTTAGTTGAATCATCGTTTTGAAAATGACATAAAAGTGTCGAAACTACAGTCACGATTTTGTGTAAATATAGTGGTATAAAACTTGTTATATACTAGTAGTTGTTTTACTCAATTGCGGCAAGCAATGTTTGTCTCATAATATACTCGTATACAGATTCTCGTTCAGAGCTGGGAAACTATGCGGTAATACTTGATTTCAGGCTAAACTGGATGAAAAAATGTCTTGTTCAAGAGAAAAAAGTTTTTCTTGTTCCTTTCATCTGAGTAGATTAAAACTACAAAAACTTATTAATATGTATTAACTTAATAATAACAACTTATTAATATACACCTTAATATTACATTTAATAAATTATGTTTGATAATAATGTAGTTCTAGTAATTATCTGTATCCCGCTCTTGTAAATTAAAACAATTTTTCATTTTTAATATGTAATAGGTATCTGTACCTAAGTACCCATAGCGGTGAGTACTTATCTAAAATTGAAATACGTGATAATGCAGAAATTATACAACTTAATTAAATTAATCTAAATGTCGAAAATTCTATATCATATACATATATCACCATGATGCATGATCTATCTAAATTCATTCAGGTGCATATTTTAAGTAATGGTTTAGATTACTTACTTTATTAGTACGTAAATATTACCGATTGCAGGTATTTTAATCAATATAATACGATTATGTATGTAAATAAACTAATTAAAAAGAATACATTACGTGCCATCAGTGGAAAATAAAATTTGAAAAAGAAAATATAGTGAATATGAATACGTTTCCATATAAGAAAAATTAAACTGAAATAAGTATATATAGGGTGTCTTAGTTGGAAATATAGGATGTGAATTACACACCGTCTGTGTTCTGTCAAAGATAGGGCGTCAATATATAACGATTGTCATCTACAAACTATAGGATTTCAACAAGCCGCGACTAACAGTTCAACAAGGAATAGTTTGTGTACCACTGTTTCGTGAATGTGAGCGATTATTTAAAGTTACATTAAGAAAAATTCGCATAAAATTAGGACAAAATGAGAAAATGAAGCACTTATAGAGTTGACAGTTCGTAACTTAATCAAGAAATATGAAGAGACGGGTTCTGTTATTAATAAGCCAACACCAGTACATCCTCGTCGTAGTCGGTCAGATAAAAATATTGCTGCAGTGAGAGAAAGTGTACGGGAGTATCCAAAGACAATTGAATTTGTCAAGAACCATCACGCATCAGATTATAAAGAAAAGTCTTCATCTGTCAGCATATGAAATTCAATTGGTATAATAATTAAAAGTTACAGAAGACCATTTACAACGTTATACCTTTGTTAATTGGGTGTTATAAAAGAAGGCGATACTGATTTTTTTGCAAAAAAAAAAATGTGCAGCGATAAGCTGAAGTTTCATCTTGACGGATACGACAGCAAAAAAAATTGTCAAATTTGGGGTGTTGAAAATAAACATAATGTTCACGAAAAAGAAATGCATCCACAGAGTTTCACGGTTTGGTGCGAATTTTGGAGTGATGGAGTAATTGGACCATATTTCTTTGAAAATGAAGTTGGTAATGCTATCACCCTAAATCGGGAACACCATCGTGAGATGTCAAACAATTTTTTTTACCAAAAATGAATTGAATTTGAATAACATGTGGTTTTAGCACGACGGTGCAACGTGTCATACAGCACGTGCAACCATAACTCTGTTGCATACCAAATTTCCTACCATATATACCTATAGTTCCACCCGATAGTATCAATTTGGTACATGGTATTTGTTTATTTATTTAACATCGGTCTAAATATTTTATAAAGAGGGAATGTGTTTATAATTTCTTATTTAATTTGATTTCACGTTTTGTCTTTTAGATGTTGCTTGTTTTAAGTTACAATTCTTGTGCATAGTTTTTTTATCTACTTTTACTTTGGATTTAAAATCGCCTGTAATTCTGTAAATGGTAATAATTTGCTGAAATATGATAATAATAAATGTTTATTTCACAAACTTGTGATATACTTATTCCAAATGAGATAGTTGTACTAGCGACGACATGGCTGATTATACACTCACAACATAACTTAAATAAACTGTTTTAAAACACAGTTTTAAAAACAGTTTTTCCGCGCACAGAACATCTATATCTCGAAACTGAGTGGCCGAGAAAATATAAACCAACACATAAATGATGTGAATATGTGTTTTATGTGACAGTTTTACTTTTTTAAAATAGTCCAACATCGTTCTTTCTCATCACTCATGGACAGGGCGGGACGTGTCCCATCCACCTCAAAATCAATAGGTGCCGTCTAGGAGACGTCGCTGATCAGAATCAGTCAATACCCGATATATCCGATATGATTTAGTTGAGTTATTGTGTTAACAAAAAAAAATTCTCAAATAGTCCTCCGTTGTTCTTTCTCATGGCCCATGGATAGGGTAGGGTGTGTCCTATCCACCTCAAAATCAATAGGTGTCGCCTGGGAGACGTCCCCGATCAGAATCAGTCAAAACCCGATCGATCCGACACGATTTAGTTGAGTTATCGTGCTAACAAGAAATATTAATGCTGACGACAACAACAACGACACACACACGGACAACATTTTTTAAAACCCATTTTTTTTGGGGTTCTTAGGCCGAAAAGCGAAAAATAAACGACGAAAATTTGTTTTCCATTTTTCTTTACACGATTACATTACATTTCCGCTAGTATAGTTGAGTGCGGAAAAGTAAAAAATGACAAATGGGGTAACTTTCTTTAAGTACCTCTTGATTGTTAAATTTTAATATATTAAATGCGAATAGTCAAGTCTTCTTCACTGAAACTTTGACCACTTAATTTTAAATTCCTAATCTGACACATATTTGAGGATTTCCATGTGGTTTATAACCGAATTTTCCATGAATACGGGTGGATGATGTGGCTTGCCACAGGCGTCCCTGTGCGGATTTCAAACTCTCCGTGAGGCATCTGCGTGTGTAAAATTTGCCACAGCTGTTCCGCTCAATTTTATAATTATAAACTCTGTGATAAAATCGTCGTATCGGATTAAAAATGAATACGAATTAATGCATAAAATTTAGATATATCGGCAATTTCCTGTTTGAAACAGTAGCCGCTGGATATTATAATACGGTTCATGAAAAATTACAAACTGTTTATGTGATTTACACAATAAAATTAATGATAGATTTCATAATTACAGCAGACCACGTGTTACGTACAAAAAAATGCATTTATATGCATTGTATCAAAATATGCGACTGCATGTACATAATTTGAATATTATTAAATATTTTTGGGCACCTTGTTAATTGGTGCCAATTAACGACTTTTTTAAAGTATATGTTTATTAATGTTTACAGTGTAGTTTTTTTATAGTTATTTGTAAACTATCAAATAATAACCGGGAATATTTCCCCCATTTCCCACAGCTCCGGTTTAACAGAAGAGGACCTTAACTGGCGAAATTTAAATGAGACACCCTGTATTCTTGTTATTAATGTTATTAATATTAATGTATATTAGCAAATAATAAATAATTTTGTAGAGAAATATAAAACCGTATATCTAAAATCAATAATAACTTATAATCAAATAAATAACCATGTATTTGGTCCATATTGTTATGATGAGAATCTAATTAACAATAATTAAAGACATTAGTAGAAGGTGGTGTTATATAACAAATAAAAAATATTGAGAAATTCGAATTGAAATATTTGTTGTAATTTTTTCTCAAATATTTTATACTTGATATTTAAAATATTGTCAGTGATACTAAACTCTATCAATAAAGCCTATTAACCTCAAGATGCTCAACTTGCAGCATTTTAAGTAAGTATTTTAAGTAGCACCCATATTCCTCGATTTGTGTACATAACTCCTTCTTCCACTCATGTTTTTAATTATTTCCAGTATCCTCCGTCAAATATAAAATGAATTTTTAGATGACTAATGAGTTTTTGATTCTCTTTGCGAGAATGAAATAATTTTTTTTCCATCACGATGCATTATAATTAACGATTTTTAAGTAAGTAATTATATGTCAATTTGTTAGTATTTAACATTTCTTGTACCAATCACTTTCATCTTATTAAAATAATTAAAATAAATGGTTCGCAGTTTGCCTTATATAGTACTGGCTATAGTTATATTTTTGTATATATACGCATTTAATTTTGGCGTGTGTGTTTGGTGGTAATCTTCGAGAACGAAATCTTCGAAACGCAGAACAACGGAAATATACATATAATATTTCCGTTGTTCTGCGTTTCTTCACAACAAATAATTAGTCAAATAAAACACAGTAATGATTTACTTCACTACTGATGTCTTCTAAGCTAAATGTTTTTTAGTCATGTTATCCTTTATATTAAATTTTATATCGGAAGTAATATACGAATATTAATATTATTTATTCCTCTAGAGCAAGTACATAATATTTGAATGAGGTATATATTTCTCAATAACATATCGAAAGAAGTCCTACAAACTATGAATTACATTAAAAATACATTTAAAAATGTTAAAACTATCTAACAAAACTTCTCATTAATTCTAAACGTAAAATTTGTTTAATGTCCTCAGATAATTTGAAGGGGTTCTTAATTCTCTATTCAACATGACACTAAACTAAATTTGAAGCTGGAATAGTTTGAAATAAATATTTAAATTTAGTATCAGCTACTTTGTGATAATAACAGAGGTTTTGTTGAACTTGTTCTAAACCAGTTTATGTGGGATGATTTAACTAATTTCTTATTATTTTTTGAATCACCGGCGACACTGTAGACCGGCCACAAGTAGACATTTGATTTTAAATAACTTCATAAAAATCAAATCAGGCCAAATCGCTGATACCAAATGTTTCAATTAATGTTATTACAGTTACTACTATCGGGGAAAAATAAAAGAAATTAGGAATATAACCCAACAATGTGATTATTCATAATTCCAGCTCAACGATTCATTTTATTTGGATATTGAGTTGGCCTCCATCATCCAATGTGGATTTTCTTTGCTCCAGTATTCACAGCTCCTTTTTTACCGTTACACTTAAGATAAATGTTGCTGCATTAGAAAACATATATATTTTTGTAAATAATGGATTTTGTTGGCACATGCCCACTGGGGTTTTATAAAATTCCAATCAACGAAAACCCTTATCATTAATTTCACATAGATGAAATAAAGCAAAGGGTCGTTCTGTTGAGATATAACGACAAAACTATGATTAATGTGATATTCTAAGATAAGTTTTATGTTAATATGCGTTTAGGTAAATATTTTTTATGAAAACACATGATGTTCAAAATATCTCATGTTGCTGAGATATGCTATTCTAGATAATTTTAGACATTTTGAAATAATTCGGAAAACGCCTAAATGCACCATTATTCTATACCTATAGAAGATTTACAATCAATACAGTGGAGTTGAAGGGAGCTGTATAAAATAGAATTTTGCGCAGATACATATTTTAGAATTACAAATTGACATGTTTCAGAACATAAGGAACTAATATAAATTTTATATTTCATCATTTTCACTAAATTTCCTTTAAATTTTATAGTTAACACTATTGTCTGCCCAATAGTGTCATTCCAACAGTAATAATTTTCGAAACATTAAACTTAATTAACGTTTTAAGTTTACAGAAATAAAACAAATTTTTTAAGTCTTCAATTAAACAGAAGCAACATGTCAGAAATGTTTAATTTCATAAAATAGATAATGCGAGTTACCATCATCTTTATATTCAATTAAAGTACTTATATTTGACAGCTTTGCGTGCAGTCAGCATCTGTCTCTTCCTGCTGGAATGCTGCTAAAATATCATGTGGTATACATACAAAGCTTTCGTTATCTACAGTTTCAAATATTCTTATAGATAAAGAAATACATAAATCTTAATTGTAAATATTGCTCTATATTAATTATAGTTGATTTAACTGCATATGAAACAATTTGTTTACTACTGATCCTTGGCGTTGGACAAAACTAAATGTTTCTACAGCATTCATGTAGTTTGTTAGTGCAACTATAAGTGACTGTGTTAAGGTTTATATTGGTTTATGACAGTGTGTTTATTAGGGTTATAGCAAATGTTTTGGGTTCTCTAAATTGCACTCTATAGTGGGAAAGTTCTTGAACTTTATTACCACTCCAACTGTGTATTTTTAATAGCCTGTTCTAGCAGATCCAATAATCAGGAGAAAAATAGTTATCACGTCATTGATAGAGAATATAAAAGGGACAGTCAAGAGCCGACCACAATCATTTCTGCTTTGTACAATACAATGTTTATGTATTAGATAGTTTTTCACAACGATTTTAGTATTAAGTAAATTGAAATGTTCGTTATTGCTGCTTATTTTTAATAAACTTGTTCGTGAAGTAAACTGCGATGCTTATTTCACAGTCTTTAGAGCAATAACAACAGATGTGGTACAGCAAATACAATACAAGATCACAATTGAAAACAAGTTGAAAGTATCATATTTCTAATTTATAGTTCTAGGATTTGTATATAAACTTTCTGAAACATGAAATGTTACAACTCAGTTAAACTCTTATTGAGTTGACTTGGCAACAAATATAGTTACACTGGTATTCTACTAGAAGAGTCATGATAATTAATAACATTAGTATTGAAGGTGATTATATACAAATTAGTATCATACCGCAATTTATAGCCTTATATTAGTTAGTTATTTATATGATTTATATCGTTGTGATTATTTAGCGAATCATCAACAGGCATACTGTACAAAAAGAAACTAAATTGATATGTACATTTAGTACATAAATTAGGTGACCATGATTCTGATAGAATAACCAGTTATTGTTATGAACTGATATAAAAGAATTGAAGTCAATATAAATATATCAACAATATACACATAAAGTGCATATTATTGTATGAAATCATGTATATGTAATGTGTACCTGTACTGTTATAATTGTCATTTAATCTAACTCTCCAACAAAGTCAATCCTTTTTTCAACCCGTCTATCGTTAGAAAGAATGAAAATATAATTATGTAAGAATGAATAAAAATATTAAATAAAGATATTGAGAATTTTCTTTGGACTTTAATTGGTTTACGAATTTCATTGTTGAACATAATAAACTCATAGCACTATAATATCATATGTTTTATTATATTTTTAAAATGATACATTTATAGGAGGAGTATTTATTACATTTTAAAATTATTTTGCAACGGTTTTAAGTTTGTTTAAGCCAAAGGAATACAGAATTGATGCACTATCATCAAAATCAGATTTTATGATAGTATATACCCTAATTCTAGCCTGAGTTGAAGAATCTGAAGTTTGAAGAAACTCTTGGGGAGTTTAATTTCTTTATGATGTTTTTTATCAAAATGTATTATCTATTCGTATAATGAAACCGATTGAAGTATTTTATGTTAGTAACAAATTCAACATTTTGATCATTAATTAAATTAAATGAATATATTTTATATCAGTTTAACTTTAGTGGTAGTGATTTTGTAGTCAATATAATAGAATTAATTTTAATAATATTAAGTTTTAGTTTATTCATTTTGAGATATTTCTCTACATTTGTTAGAACGATATTCATTTGATGTACGTTTCTTGTAAGTTTTTACCATTGCTTGCTAACAGTGTATTATCAGCAAATGAATTAATAAATTCACAGATTATAAACAAGTTTAGGTTATTTATTTAAATGATCAAAAGTAGTGGACCGAGAGTATTTTCTTTAGGTACTTACACAAAAAAGATTTTGCTTTGGACTAGAAAGATAATCTCCCACTTTAGTTTTCATTAGTATATCATTTAGTAGATTGTCTACGTACTAAATAATATCGTATCCAGTGCAATACGGTGCCCTGTATTAAGCTGAAAAAATACAAATATATTGTATTTTTTTTTAATAAAATATTCCTGTCATCCTTTCCATTCCTAGATGCCCTTTTGAAATCTAAGAAAACTGATATTATGTGATTGTATTTATAATAAATTACTTGCTTATTTATAAATAAGTATATATGACATAAATTTCAATAAAGCAAGTTCAATTGATGTTTAACTTGAATGCTTATATCTAATACTCATTTGAACACTATATAATACTTCATTCATGTTAAAATGTATTTGACTGTAAATAGCTTGTTCTAATTTTCTTTCTAAAAGTAGGTAATATAGTATTTGGAACTTTCTGCATTGAATGAATGATATTAGTTCTTAATTTAATTTGAATTTTATATAATAGTCTTAAGTACTTTAGTGCTTTCTATTTCATATATAATTTATTATCCAAGGTTTTAACCAAACTAACTAACTTAAATTTTAAATTAACTAACCATTTAAAGAAGGTTTTTGCATTTGTTCGAATAATATACAATATTTAAAAAAGCTGTATATCATACAATAACTTTTACATAAGAGCAAAGGTTTTGAATTTATGACAAAGGTCGTGAATTTTAACGTTGTTAGTTTATTATTAAGTTTATGTATTTGGAACAAATAGTTACACCTTTATATTTTAGTCTTCAAAAATGTAGAAAATTATTCTTTGTACCACTTGTGGTTGCGTCTAATAAGAAGAATACTTTGCAGTCAACATATTTTAGTAAACCACTATTCCTTTAAAAATTCTCCGTAAATAAATTGTCATCTAAATTACTCTTACTTATTTATTGCTACATTGTAGTCTTATTAGTAACAATTAATCAGCCTGCCACATTGTTAGGAAAATGCCCGCATTTATAGGAACCGCTACATCTATTAGAGTTCCACTACAATTTAAAGCCTCTCAGTCATTTTAGCTAAGTATTTAATAACGTGCAATTAGTTTTAAATTGTCAATCTCGTCTCGTCTCCCCTTTCCGACGAATGGCGGTATCGGCAATAAGTCGTATCTTGATCAAATAAGGGCTTAAATTCTGCCGATATGTGTGGGGGCGTATGTGAAACTAGATAAGTGAAGCGAAGCGAGGAAACACCTTTTCCGGACCCGCGAAAATGCGAGGTCGGGCGGAAAATTGTGTTTGCCTATAAAAAACCCATATGTAAAACGATGCGATTGGTTAAAGTGCAACTCAACGATATTAATTCGGTGTTTGTTTAGCAGAAAAATCGCGGATACCAGGTTTAGCAGAAGAATTGCGGATTTAATAGTATTAAGTAAATTGGACAGGGATTGATTGGTTTCGTATTTGCTTTCGTTTAATGAATTTTATTTGTCTGATCGGAAACATGGTTTTTCATTTGGTGTTATAATTTTCTGTTAAAACATGAAAGCATAAACATAGTAATATTGGTAGGTAATATATCACGGGTAGTCTGAACTAAATTTTATAAGAGTCTATCACTATGGAACTACTTATGGGAAACATTAGATTGAGGGGCCTTGAAAATGATGTTTTAAACCGAGAAATCAGAACATATGCCTTTTTTTCACTTTTTATATACAACAAATAGGAAAATAGGAAAAAACTAAAAGAAAATTTAAAAATATTTTGAGGCGTTTTTCTTACATTACCATAGAACATATATTCAGGAGCTTTAGTGAATATGACAGTGACGGGTTCATTATCAATATATTTGCATGAATGTACTAATTATATACAAATATAGAGCACCAACTAACAAATAACAATATAAAGACATAAACATATTAACATAAGCACAATTTACAATAGAAATTATTAGTAAATTAGGTAATAAAGTTAAAATATTAATGAATTTATTTGAACATCAATTTTCTGGGATGTTTTGTTGTAAATTCCTCAACAATCTTATCCAAATCCAAACTTTTAGCTATTTATTTTTCTCTATATTTAGTACAGCCAAATTACTTAATCTCTCTTGTTTCATTTTATTTCTTACATGCTTTCTTAACTTTTTCAGACATGAAAAGGCACCGCACTTGATACAGGAATTGTGATACATATTGAACATAATTTATAAATCTCATTGAATGTCAATCTGTTTTTATTCAGCATGTCGGATAGCTGTAAAATATTGTTGACTTTTAAACTTTGTTTCGTTTTCAAATTTTCAAATAGCAATAGTCAAAATTTTATATTTATATTTTGTTTCATGCTGTAACTTTTTACATAGTAAATTTTTTGGATGGGCACTTGGGTGGGCACAGTTACTGATTGAGTGGGCACGTGTCCACCCAGGCCCCCCCCCTGGCGCCGTCACTGGAACATGAATATTGACGGACACACAAACATGCACATATATACATATGTATATATCATTATTATGCTTCTATTTGAATGCAACATTATTTATACACATGCTATAATGGACCATTTATTAAAATATTTTAATGAAGCAACTACTTACTTCAAAAAGTGCAATGTTTAGCAAGAAATAACGTGCAATAGAACTGCATTTAAATAAAATTTATGTAAAACTGTGTTAAATAGCGTGGATAAGCTCAGAAAAATATGTAGTTTAGGGTGTTTGAGATATGTTACAATATTTGAAATGTTTCAAAAAGTTATCGCTTGTTTCGGGAATAAATTAGAATTGACCTATACAGAGAATTTGACTCAATTTAGAACCGTCTATTTGGAGATGGTATCTCAGTCACACCAAAAGTACATGCACTTTTTCATCATGTTGACGAATTTTGGATTAAACACCAAAGGGGTTTGGGCCTTTAGAGCGAACAAGCAATGAAGTCAGTATATTCTGATTTTACAGCTACTTGAAATAAATATGAGGTATTCCATAATCATCCTGAATATTCCAAGAAATTACTGAAGGATATGTGCGAATATAATAGTACAGAATGGATAGAATAGATTAAAACTGAGTTTTAATCATCTATGATAAAGAGCTTCAATCATCTCCGTAATGAGTTTTAATCATCTCCAGATGATGCCAACTTCCTTGACGAAACGCGTATCGAGTATAGCGTATAGTGTTTTGGTGTTTTGTGGAAAACTAAGTTAGTCTTATCTTCACACCAAAGGTTACGACCTACTCCAATATCAACGTTTATTAATATTGTTTCCTCATAGCTCATATTGTTTCCTGTACCATGTATGATATAGGACGTTAAACTTAAAATAGTAAAACTGAGAACAGAAAATTTAGTAATTTAATAGACAATAAAAAATAGACAGAAGAAGGTAAGTTATGTCCACTAAAAACAAAAACATTTTCATCAGAAAAGTGTAACTAAGACTATTCTAAATCAAGGCTGCTGAGGAAATATTGAAAGATGACTTTTTACTATGAGTAATTCACTTTGATGCTCACTGCAAAATTATCAATTCTCAATATTTATTAAACAAACCACCATTTACCAATCGATTTATGTCGTCTTATTCGCATTTGATAAACCTGTTATCCCCTAATCCCGCACCCCTAATCCCGTTTCCATTTCGTAACATATAGTTGTATCGTCTCCGTTGGATACAAATTTTGAAAGAAAATTTCGGCATTAAATGTGACAGTGTTCTATAACGTAGGAATTTTATGAAATAAATTGTTTAGTTTTACATAAATGCATTTTTATGTAGATATGCACAATGTGTGCAGTCGTGTGGTTTCCTCATGGACAGTACTCTTGCGCTCTACAATTTAAATTTTAATTACCCACCGTTTTAATTAACTTTAGCGATAAGCCCACATAATGGAAAATTACGAGTAAAACAAAAAGTCCTCCAAACAATTTTATTACATAGTATGAACGCTTTTACGTCGGTATATCACACGCGGCTAACCGTCAATCGACGAAGGTATATTTAACGTGTCATAATTCATAATTATCCGGGACTTATATTTAGTCTAGACTAACTACATTAAAGAAAAAAATATTTTAATGTTCACTTATATCTTTGTCGCATCCACTTCTCCTGGTGCGGCGGTGCGGTGTGACTAATTAGTGTAATTATTTTTTAAATGTTTGCCACCCTGCGTACTGTTCGTTAACGTTTCTACATTTACTTAGCTATAAATCTTTGATAAGGTCGATATACATTGTAGTTGTTTATGTCCCTTGACGGTTCAATGGTTTTTATGTATGCAGTTATTGTACGTTTACATCAACAGGTAAATTTTCTGTAGTATAAAACTAAATATGTAAATGTAATAGGGCTATATTTTCCCACTTGTATATAAATCTATTACTTTTCCGCGCTCAGCTATACTAGCAGAAAA
The DNA here is from genome assembly GCA_037954035.1 of Rosalia funebris. NCBI lineage: Eukaryota > Metazoa > Arthropoda > Insecta > Coleoptera > Cerambycidae > Rosalia > Rosalia funebris. The sequence goes on from JAZFAV010000039.1 coordinate 6,635,733, forward strand.
GTAATATAATCGTAAAGAAAAATGGAAAATATTTTTTCGTTTATTTTTCGTTTTTCGGCTTAAAAACAAAAAAAATGGTTTTAAAAAAATTTAGTCTATGTGTGTGTGTATGTGTCGTCGTTGTCGTTGGCATTAACATTTCTTGTTAGCACGATAACTCAACAAAATCGGGCCGGATCGATTGGGTTTTGACTGATTTTGATCGAAGACGTCTTCCAGATGACACCTATTGATTTTGAGGTGGATAGCACACACCACCCCCACCTTTGGATCTATTTGAGAATTTTTTTTGTTAGCACGATAACTCAACTAAATCGTGTCGGATCGATAGGGTTTTGACTAATTCTGAACGGGGACGTCTCCCAAACGACACCTATTGATTTTGAGGTGGATAGGACACACCCCGCCCTGTCCATGAGTCATGAAAAAGCACGATGGTGGACTATTTGAGAAATTTGTTTTGTTAACACGATAACTCAACTAAGTAATGTCGGATCGATCAGGTTTTGACTGATTCTGATCAGGGACGTCTCCCAGACGACACCTATGGATTTTGATGTGGATAAAATACACTCTACCATGTACATGGGTCATGAGAAGGCACAATGGTGGACTATTTGAGAAATTTTTTGTTAGCACGATCACTTAATTAAATCGTGTCGGATCGATAGGGTTTCGACTGATTCTGATTAGGGATTTCTACCAGACGACATCTATTCATTTTGAGGTGGATAGGACGCTCCCCACCCTGTTAATGGGTCATGAGAAAGCACGAGGGTGAACTATTTGAAAAAAGTAAAACTGTCGCATAAAACACATATTCTGCATTTATGTGTTGGTTTATTTCTCGGCAACTCAGTTTCGAGATAGAGATGTTCTACGTGTGGAAAAGTCCGTTCTAAGGCTTTAAAACTGTTTATAAAGTGAGCGATCATTACAGTTGCATTAAGAAAAATTCGCACAAAATTAGGACGAAATGAAGCGTCTACAGAGTGAATATTTCGTAAGTTAAACAAAAAATTTTAATAGACAGGTTCTGTTATTGATAAGGCAACACCAATACGTCCTCGTCGTGGTCGGTCAGATGAAAATATTGCTGCAGTAAGATAAACTGTACGGGAGCTTCCAAACACATCAGTTTGACGTCGTACACAACAATTGAATCTGTCAAGAGCCATCACGCATCGGATTTTAAAGAAAGATCTGAATCTGTCCGTATACAAAATTTAGTTGACACCACAATTAAATGTTACAGACTATTTACAACTTCATACATTTGTAAATTGTGTGTAAGAAAAGAAAGAAGATGATTCTGATTTTTGCAACAAAATTTTGTTCAGCTATGAAGCACATTTTCATCTTGACGGTTGACGGATACGCCATTAAACAAAATTGTCGAATTTCGGGTGCTGAAAATCCACATGCTGTTCACAAAAAAGAAATTCATCCACAGAGATTCACGGCTGGGTTGGTGTGCATTTTGGAAGTCATTGAACCATACTTATTTTAAAATGAAGGTGATAATTCTATCACAGGCATATCCACGTCATATAGTTTACAGATGGCAGTCATTAAATATTGACGCTCTGTCTTTGACAGAACATAAACGGCGCGTAGTTCAAATCCTATAGTTCGAACTGGACACCCAATATTTATTACCATTTTTAATTACCTCTAATATGGGGGTACACATATCCAACTCAAGACCATGAATGAAGAAGAAGAAACACATACGTTGTCCTTTATCGGTGTCTGGAGAAAATGTTAAAAAGTAACCAGCATATTATAACAAAATAATAAATAATGGATGTTCTTGCTTCTAAATTACTTTATATGAAGACACTGTTTGTCCCCTATTGTCAGGTCGAGTTAACAATTATTTTAGCAGTTAATGATCACAAGGTTTATTTAAATATTTTACAGGTACATTATGTTTACATTTTAATCTTCTTTATTTCAATTTTTGCAACGACGAATTTAAACTATGTGGGTACTTATTATTCAAACGCAAACTACTGGTACTTCAATTAAGTATTTATAATTTTGTAGTTAATTATTGACCACTTTGAATAGATATTTGTATTTGTTTATATTGTATGATGATAATTGTATGATGATATTAATGACGTCCATTATTCACCATGGCCGAGCAGCCTTCATTATAAGGAATGATTTCGAGTGGTAGAATGAAGCTCTTGAGAAGACAGATCAGGGGCGTAGAATTCCCCTGAATGTAAGAGATACCGCAGGTACATATCAATGAACAAATCAATGTGTAAGGCTATAATCTAGTAATAAATTACTTACAAATATTTTGTACGTTCTTTGGTTATACAAATGTACGTTTTTTTGGTTCTTAATAATTCATTGTAGCTGAGAATTATGAAAATTATAGTGGACATTTATATTTAAGCAATACGTCGATATGGATTACCAATATTTTGTAGATCAAAAGAATTAGAATGTGCACTTTCAATTTCTTTTGTGCAATAAATTTTTTGCACTTTGTGCAATAAATTTAATTTTTTCTTTAATATTTTCTTGGATGGGGTCTCAGCTATTTTAAAAGCTGTGAAAATATATAGCATTAATTTTAGTTTTAGCACTGAAATCTTATTAAACCACTAACAATTTTAGATTTATATAAACACACCAATGTTTTTGGTAATTTATAAATATATGCAAATACAAAGTGATTTGCGTATGTCGCAAAAGGAGTAACATTAACATCCCCTTTTTATAACCACGAGGAGCACCTAAGGGTGTAACTATTATATAGGGAAACTTCATCATTCGTAAGAAATGAAATTTATTTATGTTAGGTTTAAATGCACAGGTGATTCTGGTCCTTTTGAGAAATTAAATCATACATTTTTTGAACTCGAATTATATATTCTATCGTAATAGTTTTATTTTATTCCCTATTTTATGGGCAATAAAGCGCTGGCACCAAGTTCAAGTTTGGTGTCAATTTTACGTTGTATTTTATATAGTCATTTAATGAGCATGGATACACGAATACTGATCTCACTCCCTTACAATCCTAAGCTGCAGATGGGAATGGCATTGTAGCTAACACTTCTATAGAATAATATGATAGATCACACATCTAATGGGATGCTAGAAAAAGAGATTGACGTTCGTTAGCCACTGAACTAAATTCCTCTCATAGTTAAACGTATTTCCTCTTTCTTTAACAAATATATATTTAAACAATAACCAAAAGTAATATTTGGTTTTTTGTTTTTGAAGTCACATTTTTAACTTCAGAAATAAGGTTCTACTCGTCCATTGATTCGTCGGGGACGAAATGAATATCTGTGTATTTGTACTCGTTAAATAACTCTATAAAATATAAGATATAATTGTTGTAATCTATGATAAAGACTAAAGACTAAGCTCATACAATTTTTTTTATTATTTTTACTGTAGATTTCACACCAAACTGGAACTTAGTGCCAGTGTTTCATCATCCATTTAAGACGATTTCATCAAGTCCGCTTCCTAGACCAAGACTGACGTTGCACTAGTCGCGATTTCAAGTTGTTTCAAAAATCACCACTGTAACGTCTTCTTTATGCGAATTTTAACTTGGGACCTTTAAAACAATATTTAATTGAACAATATTTAGTCCTGGATGGAGTTTCAATTGCGGTAACATTCTTCTCTTTAGAAGTCCCATTAGCAGTATCGTATTCATGTTCCCCATTTTCACTGTCACTCATACTGGCTATTCAATTTTTCCTAGGATCTACTTTACTATCAATACTGTTGCGACTATCAGTATAATTTAAAAATGAAATATCTCTGATTTTTATTTACATCAATAGAAATACTGAATTCAAACTCGCCGTCACTACTGCCAATAGTGTCATCAGAATTATGGTAATTATGTTTTATTGTTCCATAATTTCCTATTAACAAAATAAAATAAACTAAATCAACTGTACTGAACTGCATCAAATAGCTTCGAGAACGTTCACCATAACTTGTGCAATCAAATAATGACTTAACACTGACTCAGTTTTCCACAAAACACCAAAACACTATACGCTACACTCGACGCGCGTTTCGCCAACAAAGTTGGCATCATCTGGAGATGATTAAAACTTAATCATCTTCATGATTGAAGAACGAAGTTATAATCACCTCCAGGCGATGCCAACTTTATTGGGGAAATTCGCGTCGAGTGTAGTGTATAGTGTTTTGGTGTTTTGTGGAAAATTAAGTCAGTGTTATCTTCACACCAAAGGTTCCGACCTATTCCAGTACAAAGAATGACAGTACAAATGTGCACGTGGACAGAAAAAATAACGATGCAAGTAAATTTAAAAGATCCAACGTAGTATTTAACCTGTTAAATGAAAACTTAACTACAATAACAACGACGAGAAAGATAAACTGATTTGTTACGGAACCAATTAAACTAAACTATCCGCTAAACGAGATCTTATTTTTAGCAGTATATTTTGTGGAGTAACAAACGGTGTTACCTTTAAGCTAAAAATATGTGATGGGATTAACAAATCCATATTTCCCAATCTCCGCCGCTGCGTATGGCGACAGGTGTTCGCAAGGAGAGCAGTGATTGGCTGCACATGGTGCCCGAGAAGGCCTCTCTGAGCAGCTGCAAAGCCGACCAGGTATACCAGATTTCCGCAGAGGTTTCGTGGGCCGATCCCAGTCCAAGACGAATATTTTGTTGATCAAAAAACACCTGGCATTGCCGTCGACCCGAAACAATTTGTTCATTTGCACGTCTGTTATGGTGATACTAATATTAATAATTTTTGCCAAATAACGCAACGATTTTCTTGCATAAAAAAAGCAGCTCTCTAAGCTGTACGGAAACATATACAGGGCGTGCTTGACGTAACTACGAGAAATGAACGCAGAATTCAACCTTTTCCCCAAATTGTTCTATATTTTTGTTATATCTATATAGCATTTTTATAACAATTTAATTTCTGTTAAAGATAATTTATGAAAGCCGTCCAGTGAGTGTATTATTTGGTTAACAGAGTAATCAGTGGTATTTAATATAAAAGTTCATTATTCAGTAATCAAATGTATTTATTTGTATACTGTTCTGTATTATACATATTATAGTATTTATTGGTGCATTATAATATTCATATTTAGTAAAAACAGCCCTTGAATAAGTATGATACAACATAAGTACATATCAAATATAATGTACAACAACATACTGTATAATGTTGAGATAAAATTCCACATTATTCATAATATTATTATTCAATGATTTAAACAAAATTCATCAACCGTCAACTTTATTTTTGACATTGGCTGACATTTAGCTACCGATACCGGTACCGATAAAGTTAGCTGTCGATAAAGTTTTTTTTGCTGGCAGATAAAATTTTAAAATCGTACTTCGTTTTTTTTTGTTTTTGAAATTATTTCTTTAAAGATACATTTCTTATATTGTGTTTGGAAAAAGGAGTGTTGTTTGAAGTACTTATTTAGCAATAATTTTGTCATTAAGAATTGACACCCCTAGATTATTTTTTGTGGGGATACTTAAAAAGCAAACTGTAAGTTACTAAAAGATTTAAAAGCAAGAATTCATCTCGAAATACAACGAATACCTTCTGAAGTTGTTGACAATGTTCAAAAAGGATTTATTAATCGTCTTGGCAACTGCTAGGCAGCCAACGGTTTATAATTTGATCATTTAATTTAGTTGATTTCTTTAATAATCATTACTGTTAAATTTAGTATTTTGAAGTTGCATAATCGTTTTTGTCCATTTTATTCCGTAATAAAGAGACGGGTTTGCTATTGAAAAAATATAACCATGACGTCATACCTTCTACACGAAGCACCCTGTATGTATTAGTTATATTTAAAAAATTCGTGACTAACAATAAAATTTTACGGGACAGAGATCTTTTCCCAAAAGTTATTTTTTGAATTTTGAATTTACGAAAGCACTGTAGATATATATTCTTCTAAGTTTCACATATTTAACCACTTATCATATTTATAAATTAATTGATAGACATCATATTCAAAGATATATTCTTAAATTATTTCAATCCATTGTTAACAGTTAAAAACTTTCAAACCAGCGGCAATCTATTTTAATATTTAAGGAGTATGTAAAAAATACTCACACTATATATTTTCGTATCATGTTCCCATTATATGCTTTATGATTATATGCTTTTGTGAGGCAGGTAGACCCTTGGCCTTAATCCTTTCGAAAAACGCTTTTGTGAAATATTCACTATTACAGTAGCTCGTTAGGTGCCCCTATTCTGAATTGGAGAGATGTCGAATTCACTGACACTTTTATATAGAAATAAATAGTATGTTACGTTATATCATTCTCGTCAAAAAATATTTTAAGAATGCTATTATTTGTTTGTTATTACAGTTCAATGAAAGAACGTAATATTATTACGGCTATTTACAGAATTATTTAAAATTCATGCCCGTTAGCACATTGGAATCTCCATTTTATCGAACTCCAGAGTTAATATTAAACCTATATCGAAGGCATAAGGGACAACAAAATTTAAAATGAGATTTGCGAAAGAAACTAAGAAAATATTACCTACACAAGAATCTGCAAAATGATAAGTGAATTAATTGTAACCGATTTCTTCTTCATCACAATACAAATATAAACATCCTTTTTAACCATATGTTTCTTTTACTAAAAGAAAGTACGAGTTAAAATCAGAAATATTAACTGAATCATAATTAAAATAGTATATATAAATTGTAACAAATAGTACAATTTTATGAAAAATAAGAAACAGGTTTCTTATTCATTCTTCGATTATGTAGAAATATTAATACATTTTGACAATTTCAAAAAGGTTCGTATTATATTATATATTTTGATAAGCAACCCTCCTTTGTACTATTTCATATACTTTTTAAACTTTTATACCACAGACTGTTCTAGTCTAGTAAGTTAAAAAGACTAGGAGTCTAGTAAGTAAATTATTGCCTTTATTAGTATCACGATGTACAATACCTACATTTTACAAAAACGAAGTCTAGCTCTACCTAATCCTAATAGAAATGTTTTTCTCTTTTTGGGTGAATAAAACTCCGTTATTAAAAGACATATTTGTATTCACTGTCTTTTTTTTAATTTACAATGTAGGCAATGTTATATGTAAAAAATAACATCGTCAAGATGTCTTCTTTCAGGCCACAGTACCTCCTCAAGACACGATTAAAATTTGCGTTAATCGTCGACAAAATGCTGGTTCAATTCTCTGAATTTCTCACGTGTTCTGTCTTTTAACTGAAGCAAATTCCTAGGAGCATCAGTGTACATTTTATATTTCAAATAATTCTATAACAAGAAATCCATCGGCGTTAAATCGGGACTTCTGGGCGGCCAATTAATGGCAGTTTTCTATCTATGTTTATATCTATGTAGAATGTCTCATAGGATGTCTCATATAGGATGTTATCAAAATTTCCAATGATTTCGAGTAAATCTTTCCCAAAAATATATCAAATTGGATAATATTCCACTACCAGAACGGTGAGATGTGCATGTCATTGCTTCATGCAACGCTTGACGTCTTCGACACTTCTTTCTCTTTCGGGTCAACCATTGGCTTTTCATTAATGGTAATGTCTTCTCTTTCAAATTTAGCGATCCACGATATGATTAGTTTTACTGACAGAGCTTGATTAATGTTGTGAAGGAGGTAGTGCATTCGATACAGTCGACGAACTATTATGAGAGAATGATAGTTCTCGTAAAGCTTCTGACACACATGGCACGTTGCTTGCCGGTGAAACGATCCACTGAAACTGAATTTCCAAGGCTGGTATCTAAGCGAGCACATTAACTACTACCACTTTCCGAGATGTTCCACAAACAAATGAGAAAAAACACTTCAGGGTATCTTGTGTAATACCTTAAAATATTGAGTAAATTGGGGATGATATAATTCAGTAACTTGATTTGAAATGTACCAAAATTTGTGAAAGATACAGACTTTGAAAAACAAACTCTTAATGAATTTGTTAGCAAAATTAATGTCATAAAAAATGGTCATGAAGTGCACAAGATTTCTCATTTTATTAGAATGAAAATGATATACTTTATATAGTATATTACTAAAACTTTGAAAAAAGGTATCCTATGGATTCTTTCAATTTTGCTTTTTTTAATTTTAATTATGCAGCACGGTTGCTTTTGTTTTTACGGGGGCGATGTTTAACTTAATGCTATTTTTGCACACTGACTGATGTGGGAATCCAACTTACGCTCGGATTACTACGTGCCGGTAATCTAGACCAGCTCCAAGCGATTGGCATCATTACTTCGGATTGATCTCAGTAACTTTAAGGCATTTTGCGAGGTAATTATGGAATAATTTACGCTTAGTTTTTGAAGTGTTGAAGGTTCCATTACATCATGTTTGATTGTTTTATATCTAATTTAGCGTAACGGATTACTTGTGAAGAGCAATTAGTCAGGAATAAATATAAATTTCGAAGTTTAGTACAGAAACTATTCATCGAAAATTCTTTAACTCGTTGCAAATCTAATTATAAACTGAAAATGCCTTTATATGTAAATTATCTAGATATAGTTAAAAAATCGAGTCAAGCAATATTAAGTTATTATAGAATCGTATGTTAATATTCTGAACATCACATCTAAATACTAATTGTTCATATAAGTATACAAACAGGGCAGTTTATATAATACAGAATACCCTTAATACATAATTAATTCTGAAAATATGGCGGGACTTCCATGATTCCTCATTGATATACATAAATTTGATGAACCACCACTGGTTATTTTAGAATACCTAAGTCTATGAAAATAAAGAATTACCAAAAAAATAAATTAGTCACTAAATATATGTCGGTGGTACATTTTGAGTTATATATTAATGCAGATTGAGCTTAATATACTACGCAATTACACAAAATCGGTTGAAAAGGTATAATTATGATAAACGTACTGTTCAGCATGTCAAAACGAATTTTCAATAAATGGTATATTTGCAAAGATACGGTTTTACTTTTAACTTCGTAATTGCCATAACTTCATAATTATCTTAGCATGGAAACGAGTATCCATCAAATAAGCAGGTACACGTAGGTTGCTGAAAAGTTTCTGCAATTAAGTACTTTCAGTGGCGCCAACGTCTGTATCTGTATCCGTATCCGCAACAGTGTGCAATCATATCATGCATCAGGGTAAAAATAGACTTCTTAAGCTATAATCCAGCTGATTTATATTAGTTTATATCCAGTCAATTAGTTGTGTGTGCAGAGTATTGTAAATAATAAAATTACTAGAAGAGAAAATAATTTCTTTTTTAGGATTATAAATGGCATAACTCAAAAACAATGCACTTCAGCAATGTAACGTCATTTGGCTTTTGGGAACGAAACAGCATCACATGGGACTATTTAAAATTAGTTGACTGAATTCGAGCGTGGACCCATCATCTTTTTTAGCGATGAATTTCGTCGACGAAGGTCGTTCATTGACGTCTGATGTTGTTCTAATGCTGATGCTGTTCACGAACTGATTGAGATCAGTATGTGATATACTGTAAGCTTCAGGCATTCTTGGGCATTGACATGAAATCAAAACAAGGCTCTGATGTAGTGAAACCGTGCAGTCATTGGATCCCACACAATATGACGAACGTTCAAGAAGAGTATCATGTTAAATGGTGCAAAATATACCTCACGAAATTCAACCAAGGTCGGTCAAACTTGGTTTACAATATCGTTACTGACTACGAAATATGGACCTAGTAGTACGAGTCCGACAGTAACAGTAAACAACAATCTACTGCTTGGGTTTTTTTCAAGCGAAACCCCAAACCGAAACCAACAAAAGTTATTATCTCACGCAATACTGCCAAGCAAATGATTCATAGCTTCTTCAGTTGTACTGGATATGTAGAAAGCGTTCTTCCAGACGATTGAAGGACTGTAAATGCTAATTGTTATACAAACATTTTTTTCCAGAAACAATAGAGTCATCAAAATGGCGAAATGATAAATCATTGCCCGATTTCACCTGACTGATCACCCAATGATTTATTTTCCCAATCATGAAAAAAAAAGTTGCGCCCTAAGTGATTTGTGTCACTTAGAGCTTTTGAAGCTTTTTAAACACTGGTTTCTAAGATTACAGTCGTAGAATGGAAAAAATGCAAAAGTGTATTTACATTACAACATGTGCAAGATAATAAGGCAATCAAGCTAAGAGAGTTAATCAAAGAAAACTACATTTTAAAAATACATTCAATTATGATATCCTTTGAAGTAATTGTAAAAGGGGACATCATTTAACAATTTGAGTACGAATTGCTATATGTATATTTATAAAAAAAATAAAAAATTATCCAGACAATATACTTAACTATTGCCAAGCCTTACTTATTCATGTATAAAAGAAATACCTGATAAAATAGTTCTAATATTTGGATTTAATATGTCTAATACTTGAATATATTTTTTCATATAAATATAAACCTGTATATATAAGTTTATACATATATACTTGCGTATGTATAAACTTAGATGTAAATAAATATACCATAAATATCTAAAACTGTATAAATAACTTCTATAAATAAAAAAAAAATAATTTAAATTGTTCTTGGTACATATCTAGTTGCTGGGCACATCACAAAAATTAAGGACTTTCGTATACCTATACTACGTATTTTGGGTCGTAAATTACGAAAATAATAAAATAAACTGGGTACTTTCCAAATTTCAATAAGTATATCTATATTCATTGTAGTATAAAATTTCACGTAGGAAATTTTAGTATTTGCACGTTGGTACTTGCAATTTTCTCGCTTTACAATACTTCTTTGGGAGTCATTGTGCCATAAGCAGGAAGTATAGGCTTCCTTTTTTAAATATGTATATTATATGGGAAGATGAGGCAGTGTACTCCATTCATTGTCGGACCTGCGCTATTCCAATTCAAACAACGAATAGCCCGCTTGCGACTTGGATGGGTGACACATGGTCTCATGCTGATAGTGCCGTGGTGGTGCTGACTTGGTATTTGGTAACAGGGTGGCAACTGGACCAAATACTGGGCACATTGTCTGCGTGAGTTCGATTCTCACCAGAGGGAACTTGGCACTTCCTTCAGGGCTCGGTGTTTGTCCGTGTTTATATGTATAACCTTCCCCTACTCAAGCCTGTCTGTAGGCTTTCTGGGGAAGGAAGTCTAAGTTCCGTGTGTCCAAATTGTTAATATGTAATTACTATAAAAAAGATGGAGCATTCATTATTAACTAAATTCGTAACCATCATCGACGACGCAAATAATTCAAAATATTATTATAAATTTAAGGTATAGTAATATATTAAGGTAAATGAATAGTTGGCATGCAACAGGAGGTACTAACTTGAAATACTAAAATTTTCTGCACCGTTTCCTAAAATTACTGGCGTTTAATGGTATTTTTATATTTTAAAATGATGCTATTATTGAAATCGTATTTTTACGTTTTAAAATGATGTTATTTTGAAAGAAATTTAATCAGTGAACCGAATGTTTACCTCATACCTATTCACTAACCAGAAACGGAAATAGTTATATTAGAAAGAGTGGGGCAGTAAATGGAAACAAATTATTCATTTACTGTCACTGACTATGAACAATAATAGTCAAGTTAAGTGACTTCATTCAGGCATTGTTCACTAATAAGTGAACAATGCTTGAAGTCTGAAAATATTCGTAATGTTTTACTGAATCTAAGCAAACTTTTGGAATTTTGGTAGAATTAGTTTAAAACGAGTTTTAATCATATCGCGATAATACCAACTTTTATAAGCGATAATAGCAACAATAGTAGGAGATTTTAATAATAGTAGGAGATTTTAACGCAGTCGTAGGAGGGGAAAGAAGGAGAAATTTGTAGGTCCTTATGGATTAGGAAACAGAAACGAGACAGGTAGCAGACTGATAGAATTCTGCGAGAAGCACAAGATGGTAGTCGCGAACACATTGTTCAAGAATCACGTTAGGAGGCGGTACACATGGAAAATGCCAGGAGGGATAGACAGGTATCAGATAGACTACATTCTGGTTAGGAAGAGATTTAGAAATCAAGTAAAAGACTGTAAGAGTTATCCAGGAGCAGATGTAGACAGCGACCACAACTTGGTAGTCATGAAAGCTAGATTAAAGTTCAAAAATCTAAAAACCCGGAAGGATAAGAAACGTATAAATGTAGATAGACATATTGAGGGATCAGAATATGAAAGATAAGTTCCAGGAGAAAACAGATCAATTAATAAATAAAACGAGTAAGGACGAAATCAAGAACGCAGAAACTGAGTGGGAGGGTATCAAGAATAGTCTAGCTTCCGCGGCTACGGACGCTTTAGGACACGATAAAAGGGAAGCTAGGAAGCCCTGGATAACGGACGAAATCTTAAACTTAATGCAAAAGAGACGAGGCTACAAAAACAGACGAGACGAAGAAGGACTGAAAACTTATAAGGCGATAAAGCTATAAGATAAACTTATAAAGGCGATAGAGGATAAATGCAAAGAAGTAGAAGATAAGTTGCAAGTAGGTAAGACCGATGAGGCTTACAAAATAATTAAGAGGAACTTCAGGGATATAGGAACAATAAGTAGAAACGTTAGGAGTCAATCGGGGGACATACTGATAAGAAGAGAGGAGAAAGCGGATAGATGGAAGCAGTACTTAGGAAATTTATACCAGGGTCAGGAATTAGGAGAAATATTACAGGAAGAATCTAGCATCGATAGGGAAGATGTAGGAAAACCTATATTGAGAGAGGAATTTGAAATAGCACTAAGGGGGCTAAAGAATAATAGAGCGTCGGGTGTAGATAAAATAAAGGCGGAAATTTTGAAATGTGCGGGACAGAAAGTAGTAAATAGGATGTTTGAACTAGTAAAATACATATACGAAACGGGAGAGATGCCGGAGGATTATAAGAGGAACATTATCGTTACTATACCGAAAAAGAGAGGAGCCGACAAATGCGAGAACTTTAGAACGATTAGCCGAAAAAGGAAAGAAAGCTTATATAGGATTTGTAGATTTAGAAAAAGCTTTTGATAACGTAAGATGGGAAAAAATGTTCGAGATACTAAAGACCGCGGGAATGAAGTATAGAGATAGGAGAGTAGTACACAATCTATACACAGAGCAAACTGCTGTTATAGAAGTAGAAGGGGAAAAAAGGGAAGTAGGTATTAGGAAAGGAGTAAGACAAGGATGTACGCTATCACCACTAATTTTTAATCTGTACATCGAAGAGGCGATTAATGTGGTAAAAGATAGAGTGGATTTCGGGATTAAAGTACAGGGACAGAAACTAAAAATGCTGAGATTCGCGGATGATATAGCAGTATTAGCATCTAGTAAGGAGGAATTAGAATCAACATTGAACGAAATGGAGGCAGTGTTGACAGAGGAATACGGAATGAGGGTGAATAAAAACAAAACTAAAGTGTTAGTGTGCAGAGGGCGCGAGAGCAGAGCAAAAACGAAGATTGGAGGAAGTTAAAGAGTTCACTTATTTAGGAAGTAAAATAAATTGGGATGGAAGAAGCGATAAAGACATAAAACAAAGAATAGTGCAGGGTCGAGTAGCTTTTAACAAAAAGAAAGCACTTTTATGCTCGGGGGTAATAAACTTAGAAACAAGGAAGAGATTTTTGAAAACATGTATGGAGCACGGCACTATACGGCTGGAAACCTGGACGGTAGGGGAAGCAAGTAGGAAGAAATTAGAAGCTTTTGAGATGTGGTGTTACCGAAGAATGATGAAAATACCATGGACTGATAGGGTTAGAAACGAAGAAGTATTGGAGAAAGTCGGCGAGAAAAGAAGTATGTGGAAAAACTTAAAGAAGAGAAGAGATAGAATGGTAGGCCACTTGCTGAGGCATGGGGGAATAGTCCGCGATATTTTGGAGGCAGAAATAGGAGTGAAGAAAGGCAGAGGTAGGCCTATATTAGACTACTGCTCGCAAATAGTAAGGGATGTAGGCTGTAGCACAATTAGCGAAATGCGTAGGTTAGCACAAGATAGGAGAAGCTGGAGGTTCTCCTTAGTTACCAACACAATTTTCAGTAGTTTATTGCGTTAAAAACAATTATTTCCGGCACCACTCGATAATACTTTTTTTAATTTTTGCAGTACAGTGTATTTCATTATTCTTAACAGTAGTTGCTTAAATATTTATAAAAATATGATGAATGGTTTCGTATTTTTTTGCTTAAAGTTGGTATCATACATACACAACTTCGTGATACTAACGTTAAGCAAAGAAATACAAAATAATTAATATTTTTATAGATATTTAAGAAACGCCTGTTAAGAATAAGGAGAATACCGATTGGTGTTAGACGAAAATTATGTTGGTAACTAAGAACTCAATCATCACGTTAGTTGTGATGTACACTCACTGAATTTCTGCCTCGACTATACAAGGGTAGTCAAGACAATAGTCAAAGGGTAGTCAAACCAACAGTCAAAATAGGTCCCGGAAAGTCAATCCAGATCAGTATTGCACGGGGCGCTACAGATCTTTTATTTTTTCTTACCAATTAAATGGAAATACCATATATAATTTAAGTATGGACAAACCTACCACTACTTATCCCTGTCTAAATTATTATGGAAAAATAAATATGATTTATATAAATATTTCAAAAGAATATTACGTTGCATAATGGTCGATTTACATAAACAATAAAATATATCCATTTTAATGTATCCAGCCCATGGTACTTTATAAATGTAGGACCCCCAAGAAGAAACGATCATTTACTAACCAACAAATAATTAGTTACCGTCATCGTTTATTATGCCATTATATATACTTTGTTGAAATATATACATGTGCATGTGTTATCAGCTGTATACATACCCGTTAGAAAACACATTTTGTAGGAATTCTGAATAATTTTTGCTAATATATTCGATCACCTGTCTATAAAGCTATACCATTATAACTTGCTTGTTTTCTTCCAGACGTTCGCACATCCAACGCAGTTACGAGATATTTGCTGATTTATGAGTAAGTAAGTAGATACATATTAAGTATTCTGTTTATTTTTAATCCTATGCCACATGTCCACTGGCACACCTTTGCTGTCGCAGTGCGCTGAAAGTCAGCAGCTGAAATAGCGGATTTGCGGGATCACAGAGTTTTATCGGATTAATTTGATCAATGTAATTGCAAAAACCTGTTTCCTCGTAAATGGTTATATTCGTATTTCTATTAAGAATATTGTTGCAAGTTACCTCAATTTTTTTTAGTTTTATTTCACCAAAAATTGTTTGATAATGATGTGTATTACCTGAAAATGCGATGTATATACAGCATGTTCACCTAGTTTGCGTAAATTCAATATCTCCGTTAAAAAAGGATATAAGTGTATCGTTTTTGATTATATTGTATAATTTATAAGTATTCTTTTTTACAATATAAAAATAATATTATATAAAGTAGTCCAGTAGTACTATTGCCGGTCCAAGCCCGGAAAAAAGGGGAGGGTTAGAGGGCTAGGTTAGCTGCCTACCCTCTGTAAAAACAGATACAACTCATAGTACCGATGATATTCATCGAAAGAGGAACAGGTCATAGAACTACTTTAGACGAAGGAAGAAGAAGAAGAAAAAATAATATTCAGTGTACAAGGTCTTTTATTTTTTCTGGACCGGTGCTCTCTATTTTATATTTTTTCATTTCTGTATGAAAAATAAAACATAAAACAAAAATACTTCTATGAACATATCGATAGTTGAAGTATGAAAATAAATTTTTGAGATATTTGGCTAAAAATTTGGATAAGTTAAAATTTGTAGTCCTAGCAAAATTAATTTTTGACCAAATGTCCAATAACCATGACCCTTTTAAGCGATGTGTCAGAAATTCATCACAGATGAATTATACAGGGTACGAAAACTTCCAGACGAAATATTAATCGACTTAGGAATATGAGACTTATTTCATATGAAACAGCCTGATTAGTGCCTGATCAGATTCACCACTAAAAGATCTACAAATTTCTTATTGCATCTCTATAACTCAATTGAATTGCTTTTATAAAAAACACATATTTACAAATGTAGACACATATTGTACAAATTATAAAATTGTATATTTTGGACCATTTACTACAAAACAAAAAAAAACTTCAAAAATGACAAGACTGTGAAAATTGTATATACTTAAGATATTATAAATGATAACTTTCAAAAATAATTTTCCATTTACATATATGTTACAAATACCATGTTACAAATACCTTGTCTTTTATGATTTATGTTCATAATTATATTTGTTTAATAACATCTCTACAAGGTAAATCACCCAGATTTACAATATAATTCTTGAACTGATTATTTTGAAAATGTGAAAGAAGTATATACTACTATTGCTAATATGTATTAATAACATATAAGTCGGAAATCGAGAAAGGGACCACCAAACCGCCAAGCGGTTATCAAAGTAGTTCCCGAATAGCAAAGCTATTACATAATCGCGCTAGGAAATAACTACTCCTCGGGCTAAAGCCCCGCCAGGCATTGAATTATACCCAGAAGCGATCCTCGACCCCTTTCTCGTGTTCCTGCACGATCAGATAAGGTTTCAAAAAAATAAAACCCGCCACAGGTAGGATTCGACATTTGTCCCGGATCGGAACCGAACGACATACAGCTGTTTCGAACTTATTAGTTCTCATCAGTGTCGTACACGGTAGGCCGATTCAGGACAAATGCCTTGAAATGAAAGGTTCCTTTCTCGATTTCCGACTTATATGTTACTGACAGAGATCGTATCGATAAAGATGTATACGCCATAAAGTTAATTCGTCATTTGTCCTGAATCAGCGTACCGTGTACGGCACTGATGAGAACTAATAGGTTCGAAACAGCTGTATGTCGTTCGGTTCCGATCCGGGACAAATGTCGAATCCTATACCTGTGGCGGGTTTTATGTTTTGAAACCTTATCTGATCGTGCAGAAACACGAGAAAGGGGTCGAGGATCGCTTCTGGGTATAATTCAATGCCTGGCGGGGCTTTAGCCCGAGGAGTAGTTGTTTCCTAGAGCGATTATGTAATAGCTTTGCTATTCGGGAACTACTTTGATAACCGCTTGGCGGTTTGGTGGTTCCTTTCTCGATTTCCGACTTACATGTTACTGACAGAGATCGTATCGATAAAGATGTATACGCCATAAAGTTCACTCGGCGTTTGTCCTGAATCGGCGTACCGTGTACGGCACTGATGAGAACTAATAAGTTTGAAACAGCTGTATGTCGTTCGGTTCCTATCCGGGACAAATGTCGAATCCTACCTGTGGCGGGTTTTATTTTTTGAAATATGTATTAAGTAGCTAATAAAAAAAAGTCAAAACACACCTTTAAAGTAACTGGCATGCTATCATCAAGAAAATTTGTATAAATGTTAGCCACAGTAAATTTTTTTAGAGTATTTGTTTAAAATGGTCACAATTTCTGTACCTGCATAATAAAATTATATGTTGGAAATTTATGGATACGTTCATCAATACTTCTGGGGTTATTTTTAGGAGCGCATTTCTTATTTTTAACTTTAAATCTTCGATGTTCACTGGTGTAACCATAAAAATGTAGTATTTAATGTAATCGCATAAAAAAATGTCCAAACAAAACAAATCAGGTCGCTATGGAGGCCAAGGAACTGAACTATCCCTACCTATCCATTTATTTGGATTTTTGGATACATTTTTTTGTCTAGAAATCTGATAGAGTATAAGTATATTACTTATACACACGGCTTTAAGACCAAGCAGGAACTACTAAATGATAAACAGTATTTTAAACTACTGTTATATAGTGTTATATTTATTTCTCTATTTACTAAACGGCTGTTTTCGTGTGTGTGTCACGAAATTTTTAGGCCAATGTACGAATTTCTTGAAATGCTTTTCGTTCGAATCTCGGAATTTTGACAAAATCATTAAAATCAATATAGTAAGTCGACCCTTGCGAACAACGTGGAGACTTTTGTGTTTTGACCCGAAGCCTCTAGAGACCTGCTCTGGAGGTGCCTTCGATATGAGCGAGGGGACGGCGCAATATTATTGCGATTTGCTTACTCGTATAAATATTATGTATATTCATACGAGTACTTATGATTATGAATCTAGGGATATAACAGTGAATATTATGTTTGCTTACTCGTATGTGCAAAAAACTGAGAGTAGAAAAAGCTTATATAAGAGTTAAAACAAACCAGTTCAAGAAAATATATAATATATGTATGTGACAATTGCATTTTAATATGAAAATTTAATGATACTAACGTTTATTAAGCCTTCATTCAATTGGGGTGTATTACAAGTTATAATTATTAATTTCTTTAATAATTACACTAACGGGATTTGTACTATTGTTTATTTTCTTTACGCCAGTCAATATAAATTAATATTATAATTTTAAAGGCCTGACTCGGGTGTGTCTCGCTCTAATTAAAATGCAATAAGAGCGATTTATGTCATATGTTCAAAAATATACTAAACACTATAAGAACACCATAATAATAATTGATTATTTGGACAAATTTTTTTTTTCTCGAGGGGAAAATCTTCAAAAGACACCTGGCCTTTAGTGTTCTGTTATCGTTTGGCCAGGTAGTGTCGGATTCGTATACGCCTACCGACTAAAAACCCCCGCTATCCTATCAGTGTGATGCCGAAGAGGAACCGCTCTCACTTTACGTCTCTTCGGCATATCAATCAGGATACTTACTTATTCCCCACTTCCCTTTCCTCCTTCTCTTTCTCCTTCATGACCATCTGCTCAACCACTGTCCATCTTTCTCTGCTCTGGAGCATGATTGGGATCATGTTGTTCGCAATGATAGCATGTCCTATATTTTCCTTTGCAGCTCTCATTTCTCCTGTCAACCTTTTGCAGCTGAACACTGTGTGGTCGGCATCATCGACCTCTGCGCAGGACCAGCACTCTCTGCTCTCGTTTGTCTATATCCAATAGGTAGTCCGCGAAACAGCCGTGCCCAGTAAGGACCTTGCTTAAGTAATACCCGATATCGCCATGTGCCCTTTCGCACCATGGCCTTATGCCCAGGATTAGCACCCTCGTCCATCTCCCTCGGGGCTCCGCCTCCCATTGCTCCTGCCAGTGTTCCCATAGGCTCTACCTTGCTGCACCTCTGTCAGCGCCTCCGTACACCTCCCATCACTCCCTTGCCAGAAGATCGATGTGTGGTATACAGGCTATCACCAGCGTTGCCGCTGCCGATACGGTTCTGTATGCACTACAAACTCTTAGCGCTGCTCTTCTCTGGACTTTGGTGAGCCCTTTCCTCCACTTGTCTCTTCTCAATATATCCACCCACACCGGGGCAGCATACAGCAAGATCTACTGCACCACCCCGCTGAGCACACTCCTCTTTGACGCCCTGGGGCCCTTGATGTTTGGCATCAAGCGACCAAGGGCCGAAACAGTTTTTCCCGCCTTTTACAGCGTCTGTTTGATATGTTCTCTAAATCCAGACTCCCAGGTACTTAATACTCTGCTTCGGCACGATTTCGGTGTTCCCTACTCGAAACGTGATGTACGGAAGCTTTCTCCTCCTTGTCAGGAGGATTGCCTCCGTTTTTTCCAGTGCCAGAGTCAGTTCCATCTCTTCAACCCATCCTTTGATCCTCTCGATAGTGAGGTTGACGTTTTCCCTCACGTCGATATCATTTCTTCCGGTAACGACTACTGCGACATCATCAGCGTAGACCCAAGACCCTCACTCCTTCGGGCACTCTGAGTCTAAATACCCCATCGAACATAATGTTCCATAGGGTAGGACCCATAACCGACCCCTGTGGCACTCCACACGAGATTCTTCTCCTCTCGCTACCATCCCCGGCCATCAATATCAGGCCTCTGCAGGACAGGTAGCTGACGATTATGTTTACAACATACGGTGCTATTTCTAGCTCCCGCAGCCTCCCCATGATCTCTCCCCATGAGGCCGAATTGAATGCGTTTTTCACGTCCAAAGTGATCAACGCGCACACATTCTTGGACTCCCACGCCTCTTGTGCAATGGTTTTTATGACCATGACAGCATCCACCGTAGATCTCCCAGCCCTGAACCCGTACTGGTTCTCCGACAGGCCTCCCTTTCTCTCCAGCTCACCTAGGAGTCTTCCTAGGATGAGATGTTCCAGGAGTTTCCCGAGCACTTCGATCAGACATATCGGCCTGAAAGATGTGGGATGTTATTTGGACAAATAGAACAACAGTACATGAAGTATTCTTAGTAACTCATATTTATTACCGTACCAATACTTTGAGTCACTGTAAGATACTGTTATATCGTAAGTAATCACGGAATAATACATCTTGTCTATATGTCATATTGTTTATTTTGAATCTCACCATCCATCACACACTCAAATCGATTCGTTTGGTCTATGGCGGTTTAAGCCATTTATCTCACCTGACTCTGGCTTTCCTGATCAGCCGAATTGGTACGTTTTTACACAAAACAACAGAAGAAATATATTGAAATAGAACATAAGCGGACACAGAACATGAGTAATTAAAACAGACAAATTCAGAAATAGTATTTTACTGTAACAGTAGTTATTGTAGTGTATTTAATTGTAGTAGTTATTGTTTTCAACATATATCTGTAATGCTATAACAATATCCTGGTTAGGTGCCATGGAATTGGAGGACAGTTTTCAAGATGTGAGTTGACTCTCTTAATTTTTACCAGTCGACATTATGTTTATATTTACTATTATTAAGTAAAACAAGGAATTATGTTATGTTAATGAATTTACATTTTTTAATATTAGAACTGCTATCCAGCAACTCTTCTCCTTATTCATCAATATTCTCTTTATATGCCTAAGGATTCAAAAACAAAGAAATATAAATCTATAGATATGAAGCAACATAGAAAATGTTGCATCATAATTAGATTACTTTTAGGAAATTTTTATTCAGAACTCTCATCTACACACATTTTCTACTACAAATTAAATAAATTGTGATATTTCTTCAAAGTATATCATGTTGCTTATTTTATTTCTTTTTCTTGATTATTTTTCAACGACTGTTGAAGCTCTTTGATCTACAACTCGGAATATACAAATATACCCAGTTCTAAATGCGAGAAATTGGATTATTGGAGTAATAACAAGGCTCTGCAGCCTAAATAAATAATTCTTAATCGAATACATGCCAACGAGTATGAAATTATTTTTCTGCTTTGGTTTTCAAGTGGAGTTGCAAACTTCAAGAGCACGGAAACTAAAGCGAATTTGATCTTCGGCAGATGAATTGGATGATATGAAGTTCGTGAAAGTAGTATTTTCTACTAAAGAACAAGTAAATCTACTGAAGTATTACAAAGATATATCTGCATACTCAAACAATACAGCTTGTAATTTATCAGAATGAATATTGAATAATCTTGATATACATTATCCTACATTGATCCAAAATATGAATTTTATATTAAACATAAATTACAAAATTCGGATAATATTTGACTGACCACTTACGTCGAGCAATGTATTGTTTTTAATGAGATCTGTTGTATATAATAATAGTGAAAAAGTGGATGAATTTCAACGAAAAGTTGGTGGATGTACCGACTTCAGCGATAGCAAATTTTCTCATAGTTTAAACAATAATGCTAATATAATGTTCTCTAATCTAATTCAGTACTAGTGGATTACTTCATCAAATAATAGTTTTGTATCGGGTTGTCACCTTATATTTGAGCAAATAAGGTATACTGGTTGTTAAAGGTAAGAAAAAAGTACATTATGTCAAAATAAAGTATTATTTATTTTACTTCATTATTTTGTTAAAAACATATTTGTTTATTACTTTGAACAATATTCAACAAATAAAGCATTTCTGACACGTTTAATTATTATACTCGATAAATTCAAAGCATCATTAAATTTAAAATATGTATAATACAGATAGATAGACTGGTGATCTATTAAATATAAAAAAACAAAATACATTTTTTTTTTCAAAAATCCATTCACATTGCTACTGCAAATTCCTAAAATATAATAACTTCAAAAGTATCCATATTTTTCACAGCAATAATCAAATACTCTTTTAAAATACTATTATAGCATAATATAATTTATTTTCAATAATACTTGTAATATATAATGTTACTATATTAATTATTGAGACAAGTGTGAACATTTTGAATCATTTGAATAAATTATGTCCATATTTGCGAATATAATATTTTAAAAGTTATGACTCTCCGCCTTATAGTATAAAAAACAAATGCTATTGGTAATGTTCATTAGTTAATCAAATATACTTTATTGTTATGTACATACAATAATTATTAATTTCAATATTTCTAAAGCATTTAAAACGAGTTTTGAATGAACATTGAAATTTATTTTTTTTTGTAATTTTCAATGAGAAGTAATGAGTGTTATTGGACATATAGTCAATCTTATGTTTTATTTTTTACAATATAATTACTTCAAATAAAACAGTATGTGCTAATAGAAGTGCAGTTTTAAACACTAATAATGATAAGCTGAAGATTTCTTGAACCGATATAACTTATTTATAGGTTTGTCGATTTGTTAATGAATAAAAATAATTAAATACCTTATAGAACTAATTTAGATATCCTATAATCGGTAGTAAATTTTTTTGCCATTGGATGGCAAAATACCCACATAGAAAATAACCCACGCCTCCAGCAATATTCCCAATACATAAAATTAAGATCAACTGTTTTGGTCTTGTAATGATTTAAAATTTTTATATGTAAAATTAATCCTAGAAATATCAAACTATGTGAAATAAAGTACCTTCGCGTATTTTACTGTTCCTATAAAGTATAGAGTATAAGTGAGTGTATAATTAACGTACAATACTTTATCATAAATTACGGGTGGTAAACCTAGTTTCGTAACACTTTCACTCATATTTTTTTCTGTTAAACATGATAGAAAATAAATAAATTCATTAATAACTTATTGAAGCAAATAGAGAGCATATATAATGCATAAAACAAGTAATGTTAGTACATATTCTTCTTAAATCTCTTGTGGAAATATATGGATTAAATGTGTCTGTTTGATTGTTTTTATATTTCACATAGATTCTTTCTAGATTATGATATATTTTTTAAATAACACCCAAAACTTTCGTTGAATTTTAAAGAGGTAATTTTTTTCAAGTAGGTCATCGCAACAATCAATATTTCTAAATGAAATATGAAGAGGCGTTAAGTCTAGTTATCTTAGGTACTACATTATTCATCTATTTCATTCATTCAATGGACTCTGAAATCCATTGCATTTTGAAAAGAGCGCCCGATCACATATGACCGAGACTTTTCTAGACCACCTAAGAGATAACAACGTAAATTAGTTACTTGTGATCGTCTGTCAGGTCTTTTGATTTATCCCAAATAGATAATGTGTGAAACTAAGACCGGCGCCGGCGCCTTTTTGAATATTTGAACGAAATATGAAATCATTGAATTAATTAAACGCCTGGGAAAATATTCCTCAAACTGGTATCCAAAACGTACTTGAATCGGTGATGCGAAAATTAAATTAAATTCCGGCACAAAATAGTATATGTATACACTATAGAGAATATGATGAGCGTTCCGGTAAACTTTCTCTCTATAGCGTGAGGCTTCAGAGGAAGGAGACACATTTCTGTGTATGCGAACAGGAAAATTAAGATATTAAAATTATCGACAACCAGCGCTGCAAATTGTCCCATATTATAACCACTTATTTCTATATTAATGAATAATGCATATCTCAAGTATATGTATAATAGGTTGATTCATAATTATTAGGCGTTTATAATACCGAATCTTTTCCTGGTGAAACTTGTCATTTCGTTTATTTTTTTTTTATAAAAATATTCTTGTCTGTATAGTCGAAAACAATGCGTGTCGAAAACCATACTCATATCGGTCATATTATGCTTTACCACTTCGAGAAAGGATGGAAAGCAGCACAGTCATATCGCGATCTCAATGAACTTTTTGGCAAAGGAACAATAAGCGAAGGTCGATGTGGAGAATGGTTTGTTCGCTTCAAATCAGGTGATGCCTGCTTGGAGCACAAGCCAGGAAGAGGTCGACCATCGGATTTCGACAATCAGGCACTTCTGGCAGTCGTGGAAGAGAATGAAAGCATGACAACATAAAAGCTGGCTGAATACTTCAATCCATGTTGGCCAAATCATCGTTCGTTGCCTCAAAAACTCGAAAAGGTATGGAGATTGGCTGGGTGGATCCCTCACGAAGTTTTCGACGTCAATATCCATCAAAAAATGAAAAGACCTCGCAAAAAGTCAAAAACAAAATCGTCTTCCACCACGACAATGCACGTCTTCACGTTGAGCGTCTTGTCGTCTATTCCATCGCCATGGGATCTGCCCCCATATCCGCCATACTCACAGACCGAAGCTCCCACAGACAACCACGTCAATCGCCCGTTGAAAAACTGGCAGATAAACAAAGTCTAAAACGATTTGGATGAGTTTGTGGACGATGCCAAAGCGTGGATTTGCTTTAAGAACCGCAACTTATTTGCCCGTGGAACTGACCGTCTACCAAGCAAATGGGAATCAGTTATTGAAGTTGAGGGTGAATATACTCCAGAGTAATCATTTAGTCATGTTTTCATGCTTATTTTTTCATAATAAATATTATGTACAAACGTCTGATAATTATGAATCAACCTAATAGTTTTAATTTACATCCCATTACTCTATTTCTTGGAACTATGAACAGTTTAAATCTGAACAGTTTAAACGCCAAGCAAATTAAAGAGAGAATTCGAAGATGGTTTTACAAGATCTGGATTTAATTCAACTAGGCAACAATTTTTACAAAGACGTAGTGATTTCCATTTATTATGTAATCATTTTATCTTAAATTATACTCTTCGTCATTTAATTTCTTTCGTGAAATACTATAAATTATAACTAATTTAGTAATAATCTGTGTAATATATAAGTTACATCATTATTTAAAAGTTGCAACTGAAAATTAGGGAAAAGTTTGCGGCTTATTGAATTTTTATAATAATAATACGTATCACATTGCGCTAACACTGTTATCGTATTGAGTATTTAGGTTGGAATTTCTGGAATGTTTAGGCTCGAATAGAAATAATGTTCTGGCATGAATGGAAACGTAATATTTACAATTTTTGTTATTACTCTTATTTATAAACCGAATCTAATGATATAAGTAGAGCCAAAAAATATTTGTAATTTTATATAATTTGAAACACAACTAGAGGACCCTTCATGTGTTAGAGACTTTAGCAGCATACTGGAGTGGGTAGGAACCTTTGGTGTGAAGATAACAGTGTCGTAGTTTTCCACAAAACACGAAAACACTATACACTACATTTAACACGCGTTTCGTCAACAAACTTGGCATCATCTGGAGATGATTAACACTAATGTTATGCTAACAATGTATCGTATTTATATCTAAATTATTGTTGCGGCTCAGTGAGTCCTGACAGTCACGGTTGCAGTTCATTGAGCTCCGACCCTCATGGTAGCGGCTCAGGGAGCCGTAAGTAACTAACCAATAAAGCGAGCTATGTGGAATAGACCCCCTGTCACTATTCATACTATTATTACACTTTTTAATATCTAAACTTTCAAATGCATCTAGCTGTCTAGTATTTGTTACATTCCTAATCGACCTTAAGCAGCAGAATGAAAATTAAGTTGGGCAGTAATAAATTAAACTCATGGCGATAATCCAAATCACTTAATGGGATTTTGTCAAACTAATATTGGATTTGGACCAAACTTATTGTGTCTATTGACGCCCTACCTTTGACAGAACACAAATGGCGCCCAATTCAAATCGTATAGTTCCAACTGAAACACCCTCACTACTTAACTACTTAAATTGATCCCAAAGATCTCTGATCTTGAGGTTTTGTTATATTTCCTAGACAAACCACTCATCGTGAAGTTTGGAAAGTCAGCTTAATTATATATTAATTACAGCGACGTCGTCTGCTGTAATTAATTTAGGAATTATTTAAAATATCAAATAACTAAACAGTTATAAACCCTTAAAACGGACTTTTCCGCACGTAGAACATCTCTATCTGAAGAAATCTCATATGATGAAAATGAATGGATGTCATCTGGTAGACGTCCCTAATCAGAATCAGTCGACACCCGATCGATACGATACGATTTAATGGATTGATCGTGCTGACAAAAGAAATTTCTCAAATAGTCCACCATTGTGC
The DNA here is from genome assembly GCA_037954035.1 of Rosalia funebris. Lineage (NCBI taxonomy): Eukaryota > Metazoa > Arthropoda > Insecta > Coleoptera > Cerambycidae > Rosalia > Rosalia funebris. Next base: position 6,662,055 of record JAZFAV010000039.1, read on the forward strand.
TTTCTCATGACCCATGAACAGGGTCAGGTGTGTCCCATCCACCTCAAAATCAATAGGTATCGGCTGGGAGATGTTCGTGATCCGAATCAGTCAAAACTCGATCGATCCGACATGATTTAGTTGAGTTATCGTGTTAACAAAAAAAATTTCTCAAATTGTTCACAGTCGTGCTTTCTCATGACCCATGGACAGGGTGAGGTGTGTCCTATCCACCTTAAAATCAATAGGTGTCGTCTGGGAGACGTTCCCGATCAGAATCAGTCAATATCCGATTGAACCGAAACGATTTAGTTGAGTTATCGTATTAACAAAACAAATTTCTCAAATAGGCCACCATCGTGCTTTCTCATGACCCATGGACAGGGTGGGGTGTGTCCTATCCACCTCAAAATCAATAGGTGTCGCCTGGAAGACGTCCCCGATCAGAATTAGTCAAAGCCCGATCGATCCGACACAATTTAGTTGAGTTATCGTGCTAACAAAAAACAATTTCTCAAATAGACCCAAGGGAGGGTATGCTATCCACACCTCAAAATCAGTAGGTGTCGTCTGGGAAACGTAATCGATTAGAATCAGTCAAAACCCGATCGATTCGATACGATTTAGTTGAGTTATCGTACTAACAAGAATAAATGCCGACGATAACACATACACAGCAAATGATTTTTAAAAACCATTTTTTTTGTCTTTAGGCCGAAAAACGAAAAATAAACCCCAAAAAAAATTTGTTTTTTCACTTTTTCTTTACACGATTACATTACTCTTCCGCTTATAGTGGAGTGCGGAAAAGTAATAGTCTACCATCGTGTTTTCTCATGACCCATGGACAGGGTGGGGCGTGTCCTATCTACCTCAATAGGTGTCGTCTGGGAGACGTCTCCGATCAGAATCAGTCAAAACTCGATCGATCCGACACGATTTAGTTGAGTTATCGTGCTAACAAGAATAAATGCCGACGACAACGACAACGACAACGACACATACAAAATGGTTTAAAAACCATTTTTTTTCTTTGATTTGATTTTCCTTGTGATATTTTCGTTATAAATTCTGGTCACGCCAACATTTCTCCCACTGGTATGATCTATAGTCACTAAATATACTTTAGGAACGTTGAAAACTTGGTTAAATATAGTCTACGAGGCCTATAGAGATTTAGTATTCATTGTCAGTGTAAATAAATGTAAAATGACGAAATTCACAAGTAGCTACCAAGAGACCCTAAAAAACCCGGGAGATACACATAAACACAAACGTTAAACAAAAGCTATGTACCCTTTATTAATTGAAACGCCTTTAAACGTACAAAGAGAGATACCAGGAGAATACTACAGACGAAAATAGACGAGTGGTATGAACAATAAAATGAGTATAATGCATAAACGCATAAAACACCTTGTGTGGCACTTCCGACTTCGATGCAAAATCGATAGGCGGCCAGTGCGCAGGTACCCTAACACCCCCCCTAAGCTAAACCATCAAAACTTTCTTCCACCGACGCTGCCGCGCGACGACGGCGGCGATTAATGAAAACTCCTGAATACGCGGAAGAACCTAAGCGACGCATAGTACTATGTGCCGGTATTTTTTACTCTCGCTCTAGCTGAATCGGTTACGTGAACTCTTGTGAAATTAAAAATAGTTTTCGGACTGAAATGTAAAAACGTGCTGGAAAACGAGACTTTTCGGGAAGATGGTAAGAATTAGTTGCTTAGTAAACGGTCATATCATTATACCTTCGCAACTTCCTTCTTCAGAGGTCTCTGATGTGTTGGAATTCAACAGGAGTCTCTAGGTTTCCATTTCTTCCGATTCGGCGGTTTGTATTTTCATTTGCCGGTGAAATAACATGTTGATTAAATGTGGCAAACAAGTTTGGTGATGGTGAAACTGTTTGTTGAATGAATAATTTATTGTTTATTTTTCAATAGTACATTCAGGAGTCGATATACAACACTAAACTAATATTAGTTTAAATAACTAAATAAACTAACTACAACACTAAATTAATATAGACTATATTAATTTAGTGCTGGATTTGTGTGCAGTTATGCACAACACACAGTTTGTTTAAACTTAGCCGAAATAATTCCAATATGTACTTTGTAATATTTGACATTTCTTGAAGATTCTGAATTGATTGTGCCATTACTTGATGAAAATCCATATTTTTACAAAATTAAAACATTCACTGGTTGGATTTTTACTTTTATTATATTTATAATTTTATAAAAGTGAAACTAACCAGTGAATGTTTTAATTTTGTATAATTTTTGAAGATATACGAGATCATATGTTCCGAGTTGTACATTATTTAGTGAGCTAATGTGATAAATGGCTCAGTAGTTTTTGGGCTATAGTTGAATGAATTTTGACTCCTGATCATCCATCATTGTTTAATGGTCGTGAAAAATGTATCTTATCTAGGAAACTAGACGGATATGTAGGAGTTCTTTTTAAATGTACTAACTATGTAGTTATAAGAAAATTGTTGCCGGAATTTTATTTTGCTCAAAAAAGTTTACTAATCCTTTATTATTAATATAGCTCTACGATAATAGAATTTTAAAAATTAAGGAATACTACTCTTTGGTTTTGTTTTAAAGCCGAATGAAGGAATATTTCCAATTTGTTCTTCTGAGATATCTTACCAACTAAACCAATTTTTCAGCGGAATTGTTGATTATAACTAGAAATTGATGACATAAAATTATATTAAAAACGATTTAATGGCCTAATTGAATATTAATGGTAATTTTTCTCTTTTCTTTTTATCTGAAACGGTTATTCCATTTATTATTTTAAACATAGTTAGTATTTTGAATATATTATATTTTACTTTATGTAGTAATCAGATATATTTTAACAATTAAAGCAATCGATGTTACAACAATAAACATTTAACTATATATACTTTTCACAACGGAAATGAGTAAAACAACTACTAAATTTTTACCACTATATTTTCACAGAAACGTGACTGCAGTTTCGACAATTTTTATGTCATTTTCAAATGATGATTCGACTAAGAATAAAATACAAACATTCTGTTCCAATAATATATACTATCCAAATACAGAGACTAAGTGTTATGGCAATAAACAAGTAGTTAAGGTTTACAAGAAAACATGTTTTATAAGTGGCGCAATCACGACCATCAAATTGTAGGACTTTCCATGAATATTATTAAGAACTATTATACAGGGGGTTAATTAATTAGGGTAACAGTAAATAAAGGAGAATATTGTATATCTACTTGATTATTTAACAAGCTGAAATTATCACTATGGTTGTATTTATAGATTTCTATTGCTTCTAACCAATTAAGATTTAAACCTTTGCTGGCATAGTGTAGGATTTTCATATTATTAATATCTGGGAAAGTATGTCCACTTTCTAAGATATGATTAGCAAAAGTAGAATCTGTTTTTTATAACCCGAAGGATCTATTGTGATCAAGGTACCTAGTTCTAAATTTTCGTCACGTTTGTCCTATATATGTGCTATTGCACTCCGAGCAATTTAACCTATAAACTCCCGATTTTTCATATTTATAAGTTTTATCTTCGGCGTTATAAACTAAATTTGATAACCTTTGTTGGAGTTTAAATGCTACTTTGATATTATGTTTTTGAGAGTACTTTTGTCAAGTTAAAAGCTATTACTTCAGTTTTACAACAATACACCTCACTGATTTAAAAATTACATTTAAAGCTCAATAGACTGACTACCAAAAATACCTAATATTATATCGTATCGAAACACCTTCAGAAATATCCCAATTTTTCAGTGGAATTGTTGACTATGACTAGAAATTGATGATAAAGTTATATTGAGAATAATTTGAAGGACTAATGGAATATTTTGAATCTGTACTTTTGAAATATATGTAATATCACATTAACGTTTCAAGTGTAACCGTTCTAAATTATGACTATTTTTTGGTTTTCTAGTTTGGTTAATGAATCAATCAATATTTTGTAGCACAGGTCAAAAAATTTAAATCATTTGTATTCGGAAAATGATTTTGAATATTTTTGCGTTTAATTATCGAAAATAAGGTAGACAAATTGTAATATCTCAAGTAAGACTTCTTTTTAAATAACTGGCAATTGAAACAGTATGAATGAAATTGAATGAATGAGTTAATAAAATTGAAATCTGGCACAAGAAATAACACATTCAAGTACTCGAAATATCGCTTCCTTGCGAATTAACAAGTTTATATGCCACTTTTCTTCGAATACTTATTACCATATTGATTTATTTTTTTTTTTAATTCCTAATCTTACTTTTCGATGCGTACTTTGTCTAGGAAACATAACGAAGACACGAGATAGTTTTTTTGGGATAAATTTAAGTAGTTGTGGAATAATGTTCAATCATTTGTGAATATGAGTTGACCGTAAGAAAAAGCGCACGGGCAAGACTAATATGTACAATAAGCAGAATATTCTAGAAACAAAGAAAGTCATTTCGCATGTATTTCCAAATAGATCCGCAATTTTAGTTTTATGTTTATTCGTTCCATATATTTAATTCCTGCATATATTATATCCTAATACAATAAAAACATTTTCTATAATCGTCTCTAATGATTTGTATCTAATGAATCTTATGCCAATACCAATGTGTAGGATCCTTGAAACTAGAAAGTGGGATATTTTAGAACAAGTAGACACATTAATTAAGATTGACCCAAATCCATTATTAGTGTGGCAAATAGAATTCAGTGATAGGGATTATCAACGAGTTCAATTTTCTAGTTTTCAGAAGTCAGTTTCAATCATTCACTTGTTCTTCATAACAAGCAACATTGCTATATATAAATTTTACTCTGCTGTTATCAGTCTAGAAATACTATCAGTATAATATCTTCTATACCTTAAAAAATGTCTCATTATAGTTTGGATGTTCGTGTTCGAATGTCTCTAACATGTATTGTTTCTCCAAATTCATACTCAGTTCTAGCCATCGTGGATTAGCTGAAGGGTCCTCTAGTTGTGGTTCGAATTATATGAAATTAAAAATCTCTTTTGGTTCTACTTTTATCATTAGATTCGATTTAAGAAAAGAGTAATAATAATAAACAGTTTTAAAACCTTAAAACGGACCTCGAAACTGAGTGGCCGAGAAAAAAACCAACACATAAATGCAGAGTATGTGTTTTATGCAGCAGTTTTACTTTTTTCAAATAGTCCACCATCGTGCTTTCTCATGGCCGATGGACAGGGTGGGGTGCGTTTTATCCACCTCAAAATCAATAGATGTCGTTTGATAGACGTCCCTAATCAGAATTAGTCTGAAGCCTATCAATCCGACACCATTTAATTGAGTGATCGTGCTAACAAAAAAAAAAAAATGTACATGGTAAAGTGCGTTCTATCCACTTCAAAATCAATAGGTGTCGTCTGGGAGACGTAACCAATCAGAATCAGTCAAAACCCGATCGATCCGACACGATTTATTTGTGTTATCGTGCTAACAAGAATAAATGCCGACGACAACGACAACGACATACACACAGCAAACATTTTTTAAAAACCGTTTTTTTAATTTTTATGCCAAAAAACGAAAAATAAACCAAAAAAAATTTTGTTTTTTCAATTTTTCTTTACACGATTACATTACTTTTCCGCGTATAGTAGAGTGCGAAAAAGTAAAAAAAAAAAAATAAATTTCTATTCATGCTAAAATATTTCAATTCGCCTAGATGTTCCAGAGCTTAACGCAACATGTTGATATGTAATATTACTATATAAATTCAATAAATAACAAACTCTTTCCTAATTTTTCATTTAATCTTTCAAATAACGGTGTATATTATATATTTGACAGGTTCTCAGTAAATTAGTTACAATTTATAGTATTTAGAGGAAGAAATTTAATGACAAAGAATACGATTTAAGACAAAATTAGTACAAAATAAGTGGAAATCTTTATTTCTTTGATATTACTTTTTGCACTTAAATTAAAAATTCTTTATTGTATTATTTTAATACATGTATTACGTAAAAAGGATAAAAAACATCTGTATCTATTTATGTGTTCCTTTGAATCAATATAGCGTCCATAGTATCATCTATTTAGCAGCCAGCATTCTACGACAATGTATTTCATAGTTTCCGCAAACTCCTAAATGTAATTAGGTTTTTTTGTTCAATTTAAAGGCGGATATCTTAATGGGGAAAATGTACGACATCGTGTTGTATGTCTCTAAAACTTGTCCCCGTTTCAGTAAAACCCTTAATGTTATTGTATAGTTTAACTACAAAAGTCTGGAAGTGCTCAGTGATAAAAGTTTAATGGGAGTAATTTTGTCGTTCTTTTACACGTTAAGTTTGTCGTTATAGTTAATTATACTTGTAATTATATATTTAAAGATTAAGTTATATCAATCTCTTTAATTTAACTTTTAAGATTAAAAGTTATAATGATATCAGAAATTAAAATGGTATTTATGGTTTCTTGAGAAATTGAGAAAGTTTTCTATAGAAGTGCTTATAGAAATAGAATCGGCGAATAAATTTAGTTCTTAATGTTCATATACGCGTCCTTGAAGGGTTTTTTATATCTCTATGTAGCAATAAAAACAGAAGATCAGTTTTCCGAATAATATCAGAATATTATACAATGCTTCACGCTCATTTCACCAACCAAATTGTAAATCAGGTGCGATCATCTCCGGATTATGGCAACTTGGTTCAAGAAACGCACGTTGAGATATGTATAGTATAATCGTTCAGTGTTTATGGAAAACTTGTACTCGTATACGTTTTGTCATAATTAATCAACTATCATTTCTTACTTTTGTTTTCCGCAAGGCCTTATTAAATATTAAAAATAGGAAATCAGTTTTCCAAGGATACGAAACTATATTCCACATATATTTCGTCAGTATTACTTCATCAATCAGAGAATTAAACAGGCCAATTTTAATTATATCCCGATTAATTAAGTTGGCATTGACTATCTCCTGATTCTGTTGGGTATATGGTTTGTATAATGACTCTTTACGTGTGCGTCATAGGTAATAATTGTATGAATCAATCAACTGACATTTTTGAACAGTGTCGTTCCAAAAACACATTTTAGGATAACATTTAGTACAATACAAATCCGTCCACCTATGACAGAGTAATGAAAATGTTCTCCACAAAGACAGTCAATGGATGTGATATTTCCATCAAAATAAATGAAATAAAAATGAAATAATTTTTACAGAAATATTGGGATGTCAATGTATCAAATTATACAATAAAGCTAAGACGTGACTTCATAATTGCATTTTGTTCGGCAAATTATTAACTGTCATTGCCGTACGTAGTTCATTGAAACATAGTCTCTAGACATACGTTTTGGTAATTCTGGCATGTTAGTAACAATTGTGAGTGGTGTAGCATGTGATTTGTGCGTTGTCACTAAATTGATACATACGCAAAGATCCATTATACAAATTGTAACAATGTAGGCCTATACAATTTCTAGGTTATCTATAATAATGCTCTAAGTACTATTTAAATTTTAATGCAATAATACGGGAGAAGAGGGGAGAGAGGGTAAGGAAAAATAAATTGTGGAAAAATAAAATAAATTCAAAATATTATATGTTATCAGTCAGATTAACAATCAATGTTAGTACTTGTATTAATTTTTGTAGTTAGTAATTTTATTTTCTTTATTATTTTTTGAAATGAAACTATTTTGTATACTATTACATTGTCCAATTTACGTGCTAATTTAAAGTCATTAACTTATATAAACTTTAGTTAAATCCATACCAATTTTTGGTAGTTATTGAGTTATTTACATTTTTTCAAAATCGACAACTTACAAGAAAACTGTTACCTACGTCAAAAAAAACCAAAAATGTATTGCAGAGTAACAAAAAATGTTTCGACACGCAACTTCCCTGAAGCCTCAAGCGGTAGAGGGGAAGGGTTGCATATACAATTCTCTAAAATTTTATTTTACAGAAAACTGTTATGAATAAGAACATACATAGTGAAATGATATACAAAAATATGTAGAGTAAACTGGTGGTATAAGATATATTTACCGCTAAGTAAAAAAAAATATATATTATGATAAGAATTTATGAGTTAAATTATTTCGGGTGGTGTCATAATATGTCGCCTTAGCAGCTTTCAGAAAAAATCCAAAAGTTGATGTTATATTTTACTCTTCGTCATATACTCTGGTTCAATTTCGCTTCCATCGTCATTAGTCATACTCGGTTGACTATAACACTCTGCTCCACCTGCGCTTGATCTAAGTTAATCTAAGTATTACTAAGACAATATATGCCTTCTCTGTTAAAATTGTTTTTATTCTCCATAATGCTGTGTTTGCTACTACTGAATATTTATCTAAGAGAGGTGGCTATAACTGCCATGGTACGCCCCAAATCTGTTGGTATACAATCAAACAAGATATGTGAGAATGTTGGAAGCTCCTTGTGGCGTGAGGCTAACAACATTATCTCTTTTCTGTAGATGGGCTCTAACAGCTCATCTGTTCATTGAATTCATATTTGATAGATTGTAAATAATAAATAGAATGAGCGAAATCGAAAACGTCAATGAATGCTGTCCATAGACCGTTCCAAGGTGGAATGAGCAGAATGTGGAATATATTCAAGGTAAGGCAAGGCTGCATATTCAGTGTGAATCTTGGACAGATATCCACAGGTATAATACCCTCAGATCAATAACATATAAAACAATTAAAAGGAGGGGGTACACTTTCCATATGAAAACGACCCAATTAATAAAGTCACATTTGTATTATTTTTAATGACTACTCAGTGCAATATAAACGAAAATACGGTATTTAGTTAGATTTGTTTGAATAATTTTTTTTACATTGATTTAAAAATACATAAAATGCGTTCAAAATTATGATGCAATTTCGTGTAATAATGTGATACTTTTGTTTACAATATTTTTACAAAAATCAGTCACTATCTTCATCAATATCGGACGGCTCCGTTATGGCAGCATCCATCACGTCTTCACCATAATTCATATTTGGTCGTTTGTTTTCAATATACCTATCGTACGCCAAAAACCAAATCATCGAGGCCATATGAGCACAGCAGTCGATGGTGCGAGCTCCAATTTTACACTGGCAGTACCAGGGCAACATAGTTGAAGTACTGTACTCAATTCACATGTTATAATATATATATATATATATATATATATATATATATATATATATATATATATATATATATATATATATATATATATATATATATATATATATATATATTGTTTTGATATAAGATGTATGATGAGACTGAATTCTGATCCTCAAAATATTAGAGTCCTCCTTGTGGACATATAGTTTATATAAACCTTCACTTTCGTTTTTCGTATGCTCTGAAGTGTATGAACTTACAAAAGTTTATTTTTTAATATAAGTGAAGCGTAGAAGCAATTTAGTTTTTTGGTATGTTGTGGATTTCACCATTTATTCACAACAATATCACAACAAAATTGTGCTTTTCCCTTCGCTGTGTACGAAAGTATTAAAAATATATTGAAAAATAAACGATTTTTGCTGAAAATCATGAAACAGGTAGACTTTCGCATTTCCTTTTAATAGTAACGCTGCAACAGATACCGTTTATATAATGGTAGATGTAAAGATCAATTCATCTTTTACTAAGATACATAGATTTCTTTTATACTCATCAAGTTTGATTTTTATTGAATTATTTGGGCCTATTTTCTATAGAAAGTGTACCCCCTCCTTTACCAACGAGGTCTAAGTAATGTAATCCATAACTAGATTAGCCTTTATCCCACCATTTCCCGATTCCAATATGTCGATAATAATAGAAACTTCTATCTAATAATTTAACACTACTTCTGTTTTGTGGATTTGATTACCATATACTCGTACATGTTTGCTCCTGATACGCCTACATAAGAATCGATACTTTAGAATAGACGACGATGTCAATATATTGAACAATTCTCATTATTATCCACATGTGATAACAAAGTTTCTGGAAATTAGAAAGAATAAAAATAATTTTAACAGAGACGGTGGATATCGCCGGAGTGATAATTGAAGATTAACTTTGTCAAGCACTCGTGGAGCAGAAATTCATAGTCAACCGAGTACCATGAATGACTATGACAGAGAAACAGAACTATGGCATATAATGAAAAGCAGAAGGCAACAACATCAGTCTCTTTAAAATTCTTCTAAAAAAGCTGATAGAATGATCAGCGATGCATAACGGAGTTCAAACACCACCACGGCATTCTGAAACAATTATTTCACTAGAATAATCATGAAAGTTCATGATTATTGTACCAATAACTGATTCACTGATATTTATTTGTTTCAGAAATTTGAGTAACAGTTTCGACACCCTGTATAAAGAATATAATGTTTATGTGATGAGCAGATGTCTTGCAATCGGGTCAATATGCTATATCAAAGTTTTGATGGTCCAATTAATGAATTCATGTCTTAACCAGAAAAGCACATTTGGAAATTGCACTACAATCGTCGATTTTGAGAAATAAATGGCAGTCTCTAATGATTCTCAGCTTTAAATTAGCAGATATATCTAAAATCTCTAAAATATATAGGGTATTTCATTTCAAATATAAAATTGATGGGCCCACATCAATACAACGGAAAGTGAAATGACGTTTAAATAATGCTATTTTCAAGGTCGATAATAATAGAAATCAGGTATGGTAACTTGTTTAATGACGTCATGTTTTTTTCCTAATACCACCATACCTGTTTTAAACCGATACACACCTGTTTTATACCTGTACAGACCTGTTTTATACCTGCGCCAAGAGTTCTTCAGATCAACAATGACCATATGCCATCCGCATCAAATGTCCGCGGACAAATCCAAGGGTGGTCTGAGACTGGTTTTGCTATACTACTTGTATGCACCATGACTCTGTTGAAGATAGAATGTACAAATCCTAAATTCATCATCGTAATCTCACTCTAACTTCACAATTATGGACTAGATAAAAGACCGATTTCTATAAATTGGTAATGTACTGAACGTTAACGTAAAATTGAGTAATAAGTTTTCAAATACAGAAGTATAGTCAGCTGAATCCAACTATGTTTACAAATGGAACTACTATACGGACAATCTAAAATCACAGTTTTATGAGTTATAAAAATACCGGTATCTATTTCCAACCACGCGCGTTTGGCGTAGCTTTAATGAGTGTTTAATGTTAGCTGTGCATTTGTTTAGAAATACTTACATAGTCTGTCTTTCATTGATTGATACGTCTTTTGATGTTTTTAAATATCTTAGCTTAACAATTCCATTTGGTTTCCTATCGCGTGATAAGGGATCACATTTAATATTACTTTTTTAGCATTACCTACTATTCATTTCATCGTTATTTGCCAAATAAACAACTCTCTTATTTTGCCGATAAACGGAACAATCTACCTGAGCCTAGCCATAAAAACAAGCCACGGTATGTTTTAAGATTTTTTATTTGGCAAATAGCGATGAAATAAACTATACACATATAGTATACCTAGTATATGTGTATGTATATAGTATAACAAAGTTTTCATTTAAATTGGCATTTGATTCGTTGTTGATTAATAGTTCACTTGCGATACTCTGATATAATTCATATAAAATTTTGTTCATAAATTCCATTGGAGTCATTACTTCGTTCCGGTAATAATATGTTATAGGTAAATCAATATGAATACCTAGATAACTACTACTCTGGATTAGTATGTTTCAACGAAGAATAAGTAGAAATAAAGTTAGATTTAATGGAACAGAATTTTAATCTTGTCGAATTTTAATCGATGAGACCAGTTCAATAGCGTCGGTATAATAATGTATCAGTAGGTATCTTTTCAGATATTGATTAGTAGTTTTTTTTAGGTTATAATCATTATGCGCGTTATTCGCCTTTGTATAAAAATACATATTTCTGATGCTTTTAGAAAAATGGCCTATTGTAATTATGTGAAACACATGCTGTAACATCTCTCCATTCTATATTATTTTTGATTCTCTTTGGCTATGCGATTACTTATTTTCAATCTGTTTTATTTTTCGCCATAGCTCTCTTATTTACAATTCGATATTTTATTAAATCTTTTTGAGTAATATTCCTACTCCGATTCAAAATACGAGGACGTGGAATCGGAATTCAAATACAAAATTTATTTACAAACAAAGTATCTAGACATTGGAACTTTATCTAATACAATAGTGTGTTTCATCTAGTAACTAGCTTAACCATCTAGTAACAAATAGTATGCCTATCATGTAGTGCTCGTTATTCGACACGATGTTCGAAGGTATTCGACACGATGTTTTCAGTAAGCAGTTAAGATTGTACGAGGGCGGATCAAACATAAACGGGAGTAAAATTATTCATCGAAAAACAAAAGGCAAATATATTTTATTATTCTACATGGTTTCCAGCTTTACAAATACATTGTTCCTAGCGAAGAGGAAGATTTCTTTATCCCAGTATCGTAGAATGAATCTGGTTGCGTCAGGAGCCAATTGCGCACGAATCTCCCTACGCCCTGATCATATTCAAATCGTTGTCCTCTTAAAGCTTCTTTAAGCGACCCAAACAAATGAAAATCGTAGGGCGATAATTCCAGGCTATAGGGAGGATGTTCAAGTGGAGTCCAGTGCCTTTCTTTCAGTTTCTCGACCGTTAGAGTTGCAGTATGCAGTCTGGCGTTGTCATGAACGAGGATTGCTTCTCAATCGGTTGGTTACGACTTTTGGGGCGATTTGTAGCTCCCATAACTTATTCTGACCTTTTCTGCAATTTTGGATACGCTCACGTGTCGATTTTCAAGAATGTCTCAAACCGCGCGAATATATTCGTCCGTAGTGGTGATTCAAGGATGGTTCGATGATTGTGTTCCCGATTTTTCACTCGTTCTCGCCCCTCCTTGAACTCTTTATGCCAGGCAAACACATGCGTCCTTAATAAATAGTGTTGAGTTCCTGAAATGTGCAGTCAATCTACGGTAAATTTCCTCTGCTTGAACTCCTTCATGAACAAGAAATTTTATAATAATGCGTTGCACAACAGCGGGGTGCACCTCTCGCTTCGACATCGTGAGCGCTACTGACGAAGGAACTGGTCGAGAGTGGGTAATGGCTCTTCCCATTCATAATGACTTCACCCAAGCATACCAACCTCGGGCGCGATCCTAACAACCCTAGATGATCAGGATCAAAAATCTCGTTTATATTTGATCCACCCTCGTATATTCTTATAATAATATGTTTATGAACTATAAACTATGTTACTAATATATATATTTGTAACTTTAGTTTATATGTTACTAATATATATTTGCTAAACCGTAGTTTAGATTATCAGTTAACTCTAAAGGTAACCTTTTTTTCAGAAAGAGGTTACGTTAAGTTATTTTTGCGAAATAGATTTACGGAACAGTTCACTTTCATATAATCTTGCTTTGCATTAAAAATAATTTATTTGTCTTTGGTTTTACGTAGGCGAGATTTAGTTCTCAGTTTTTACTATATTCTGAACAGTCAATTGAACACAGATACCCAGCTAATTGATGTGGGAATTGAATACACGCTCGGGTTACTTCCTACCAGCAATTTAGACCAGCTTCTGCAGGGAAATTATGAGATAATTTACCCTTAGAAGATCTAGCCATATCCATAAACTTCCATGTTAATCTGAACTCGAACCAGAAGTCAAATAATCTTCGCAATTACTTAACTAATGCGAGCTGGTCCTCGATTTTGATAGTACTCTGGTATGAGAATACACTTTTTTCACAAGAAAGAAGTCGTCAATGTTTCAACTTGCTGATTGTATAAGAATGTACGTTTCAAGTATTACGACCAAAAGATTTGCTTAATATTCTGTAAGCTCCTGGAGTGAATCCACGCTGAGTATTTTTTTAGTATAAAACTGTTTACACTAAAAGGTAGGAAACGATATTCTTAGTAGATCACCCATACTGACCGTGATTATCAGTTGCAACTGCTGCAAGATTGAAAAATATAAGCAATTTGCTTACATGTAGATCAAGCGATATCTCAACAAAACATGTCGACGATGTTCCCTTTGGCGGTTTAAGGAGAACAATATCATAACGAGAGGACCATCGAGAATATGACTATTCTCTAACTATTCCAATCACACCTAATACTACCGTTGTTTGTGGAAAAAACAACTTGGTATTATAATGTATTAATGTAAGACTTAAGAGTTAACACTATAAAAAGTGACTTGTTGAAAGTAATGTGCAACGACGGGGCAGATTAAACCTATATTATACAATAATTAACGTAATAGAAGAAGGCATGAGCAGAAGAATATTTGGCACGTGGTTGGTTGTGGTGGCAAAGCTCCGTGTTGAGCACCAATTCCCTCAATATTTCTCCAGAACTTAGACGTCTCTTAGTTCAACGCACTGTGTAACACCCTATAAAAATGTATATTCAGGGATACATTAAATGAGTGTGTATTTGGCTTTTTGGAGCTATTTTATATATATATATATATATATATATATATATATATATATATATATATATATATATATATATATATATATATATATAACAGCACATAACATAACACAGAATGTTGCTAAATTCTATAGACAAATGCTTTGATAAGACAAACCACAATTAGATACAGAAAAACAACGATCGTAACATCAAAATCACCTGTGTACGAAATGAAAAAGATAGAACGGAATCTAAATTAGCCTTCACATTCTCCCGATGTAAGGGTCCGATAGAAAATGCGTTGGAGTTTATGAAGATTAAGATGCAAGGGGCTCGTATTTTCAATTTAAAGCAGCTGTTTCTTAAAATTCGTCAGCTAAGAAAATCGTTTGGTCTGACATATAAGGCCGTGCTGGTAAATAGCATGTCTAGAAGATGTCAAGCAGTAATTGATAACGAGGGTGGCTGGACTATAGTGACTGAACTGTCCTATATACAATAAAAACATTGAGTTCTATTTATTGAAGTAATGAACAAATCATAGACTTTTTCTTATCGGATGAATTGTGATAATAAAAAAAATGGGGAAATAATTTACAATAAATGCAAGTTTGCTAATTTAATATAAGTTTGCTATCGACCAATATACGTAGACTAATACAAAATTTATTAGTTTATGTATTTCTACAATTTATTAAAAACCATCACTATCCGCATCATAAACCATTAATATTCAGCAAGAATAAAATTTTCTGATTAATGACTTTGTAGACTATCTAACTACATATAGTGTGTATGTTCCATCTCAACCATATTTCATTGCAGGGGACAGATAGCAACAGATCGGATACATCTATTGATGAAGGGAGACACTCGCTGCATTGCCGCTTTAACATTTATTTCTGTTGTCGATTGTAGAACAGATATAATACTATAACTGTTGAATTCTTTTTCACGTATAGTTTCATCTCTGTCGAACACGATAGCAGTTTGAAATGCCATTGCTTTTAACTTATCGAAAGCCTGTGTTTGTAAAGACCAATACATTTTCCTTCTTTCGTTTTTAAAAATAAATGACGCCAGCAAAGACCCCGCTCGTAGACTAGAAATCCTAATGGGTAGAGTTTGATGGTAATACAAAAGAACTCGAAACTTAAAAGAACTATTGTACTGTGCCATTTCATTGAACAAAAACTTTTGTCAGTGTCTGAGGTAATAGATGTGTTTTTCTAAAATAAGGAGTGTAGTATTAAGTTTGTCTTTACTTTAAATTATCATTTAAGTGTATGAAGTTATTTAATTTAAATAAGGTAAATATCAATAATTGGTGCTAGTACTTAGTGTATCAGGTTGCTAACCTATACAATAGAAGGTGTTAACGAACGTTACTGTTAATTATAATATTATGAAAATGTAATTCGCACAATTAATTATTATTGAAAATAATTAGCTTTAAATATTAATTTAAAATATTGTCCATAATTTCACATAATCGCAAACCTAATTGGTATATCTGTATGTAAACATTTGCATATATATGCAACAAAACACAATTTTGCATCTCATACACTTATCCATGAAAATTCCATCATAAATTAGCAGCACATAGTATGAGATAATATATTAGATAATGTTATATTTACAAAAAAGAAAAGTACTGATCCTACAGGTGGCAAAATGCATGGTCATCAAAATCCATCGTGACTATTAACGTACCCTAATATTGTACTTTTTGTCAATTCCGAATTTATGGCGATTGCTTTTCTTTAGCTGTCCAAACTCGGGTATGGTTTTGTACGAAGAGCTTATCCATTGCCAATTTTATTCATACATATCGTGGGTACTTTCTTAATTAACATAAAATCTGGGAAGTTACATCAAATTCGATTACGTTTTCCATGACTCACTATCACTTACCCAACAACTTACGCATATTGGGTGTTTCACCAAAATGAGGTGTATATAGTAGGAATTTTCAGTTGAAGAGGAAATTTCAAACAGTCCAGTTCCTCCATTGTTCTAGAATATTTTTGGTGGCAATTTTCACGAGTGACTCGCCACCATATTGTATGGAACCCCTAATTAGAATCCACCCTGCTTTCACATAATTAATTTTCCACCCAATATAGCCTTATTCTTAAGGATTACGTAGACACTTTAGTGATTTCTCTATTTTATTGTAAATATCGTAAGCACTTTTACCGAGTAATACACTTATATATGTAATCGCAATGATCATTGTCACTGACAATGAGTTTTACACCTTTTATCAATTCGTATTTCATGATATGAAGAAACTACCAAAGGGCAACTAAAGTTCGTATAGATTTAATATTAAAAACAAATTATTGAATCTGGACAATGCAGATATGCAGACAATTAACGCAGATCAGGGTCAATGTGAAAGTGAAAAATATGATACAATCTTCACTTCCTGCTGCACACATAAAATGCTCAAATCTTACGCAAACGATATACAGTGCTTTCGGAAAAGTAATAAATAAATTCGATAAAAATATAACAAGTTTTCGAAACAACTCTGGGACACCTCGATTTATTTTTAGTTGCCAATTTTTTAAAATACAATTAATATATGCAGGGTGGTTCGTGTAGGAGGTATGACATCATCGATATATTTTTTAATGGCAACCCCCTTTTTTAATACGAAATGTGAAAGAGCATGTTATTTTACATATGTTTTAATAGTAATTACATTGGCGTGAGTATAGATTAGATAAAAAAATTAAGGAAAACGATTTGGCAATTTTAAAGTACTAAATTTAATAGCAATGATTATTTAACAAATCAGCCAAATTAAATGTTCAAATTGTGCACCATTAGCAGCCTGATAATAGTCAAGACGATTAAGATATTCTTTTTGAATATTGTCAATAACTTCAGAAGGAATTTCGTGAGGTGTTCTTGCTTTTAAATCTTCTAAATTATCTGGCAAAGTAACGTATACTTTGCATTTTAAGTATCTCCATAAGAAGAAGTAATCTAGGGGGTGTCAGATCTGGCGATCTGGCTGGTCATTCAGTTGGATTCCTTCTTCCTATCCAACGATTCTCGATAGCTCAATAACAGCAGTTTTGCCTATTGACATGGCCATTCAAAATAAAGGTGGTCTCGCCAGAAAAAAATATGTTTTTACGAAATCATTATCATTATTGCATAACTGTTTCATTTGCTCGTAGAATTGATTTCGCTGATCAAAGTCGTGTTCACATAGCTCGTGGATAATACATACCTTATAAGGATGGTGCTGTGATTTTTTTCAGAATTTTGTATACTGTAGATACTATCGTATAGAAATCAGAAGCCAATTGGTTAAGTGTTGAGTGATAATTCTCTTGCATTGTCAACAAAATATTAAACTGATCATCTTCTGATGGTGAAGATCGACTAGATTTATGAAGACCACAAACATGTTTAAAGTATTTAAACATGTTTGAGAGTTGTCATACTTATTTAAACTCAACATTGCTTACCATGCTTTGGCTAATAGGTTGCTGATCATTCAATTCATCATTTACAATTAAATAATTCAATTACATTCCAAAGAATTTCCAGTTCCTTCTCGTTCAGTTAATTTAACAATCTTAGGCAAAATGACTAAAAGTTACTACTTAATAAACACTTCAAACATACTGTCTTTGCCAAACAAAAGATAATAAATGTATTATTTAAAAAGACTTAAACCAAAACCAAAAACCTATTTAAAGAAGTAGGTTTACAATCAGTAGGTTTTTATTTTAGTTTGAAGTTACGAGTAAATTGTAAAAAAGGGACAACAAAAAATATAATTTGACGGATCCCAGAGTTTTCTTCCCAAACGTTATTCTTCAAACTTAAAAAAGCACTAAATATACTCATTCCCAATCAATTTGATACTCATTGATGATAATTTTTGAATGGTTTATCAGCCAAATATTGACCGATTTGTTCCAGTACAATATTCAAATTTTAACGTAATTTAACGCACTTACATACATGTTGAATTTTCCTTACAGCACTTTCACGGCGATAGATTTAGACAACCTATTTAAAGTAACAACGATTAACATTATCTCACACCATTACGTTCTCATCGCTTACTTTGATGAGCTGTGTTTGTTCGGAGAAGCTTTTCAATATGACGTCGTATAATTAAATGATTTGGCGGGTATTAGACCCTAACTGGCAAATAAGATTGGTTCATTAAGTTCTGATGGATAACTTAGTTAACAAGAGAGTTCTGCCAATCTTAGAAACTTTACCGCAAAACTGCAGCGAGAGGTTACGATGGGCGAATTGAGAACGCAGCCTCCGGGCTTTGGATAGTTGTTATTCGCCTATTATGTTGAAAGATCGTTGTGCTATAATTTCGTATGATTCTGACG
Organism: Rosalia funebris; assembly: GCA_037954035.1. Lineage (NCBI taxonomy): Eukaryota > Metazoa > Arthropoda > Insecta > Coleoptera > Cerambycidae > Rosalia > Rosalia funebris. The sequence goes on from JAZFAV010000039.1 coordinate 6,680,937, forward strand.
TTTCAGTGCGATTTTAAAGGAACCTACTCGGTACGCCTGGAGTATATTCCGTTCGAGGTGATCTCGTATCTTAAATATGCATATCAAATAATAGTAGTAATAAAACACTACACACTACATCATGGCTCCACGTTATCGTGTAATTACTGAAATGAGATCAATCAAATTTCAGTATAGGCTTGATGATTAACGTAATGAAGAATTTTGCATTTTAATCTTAATGATTCTTTAAAGTAATCACATGTTAAGTATTTCATTAGAGAAATACTAATGTAATATTGTTGATCAGGAACAATGTTACCATTGATTAGGAGTTTCCGAGAAATGGGGGCCCCTAAAAGTACTCTTTCCCAATCGTAGTTATTTAATACCTTGCGAACAATTTGTTTCCAGAAAAAATATTTAGTATGTTAGTTTTCCCTTGAAAAGATGTTGGATATTACTTCTTGGTTATTCGAATTAAGTTGTGTTTTATCAAGATTGATCACTGATAATGATTCTAATTTTGCAGAAAAATGGAGAGAATGACTATTTTAGGGGGTGTGACTATTTTTTATCCTTATGAGAAAAGTAGTCCCAGGCATTGTTTTCTCAAATTCTAATTAATATTTTTTGCTTGATTGTTTTTTGTACAGCATAGCCTATTGTAAAATTATAGCTTTTAAAGTTTTAAAATTTTGGTTTAATAATTATTGATGGCCTGCGATACGTAGCTGTAAAAGATAACCCATTTTTTAATGCTTAACATTTTCTTCTCAGTCCCTGAGTAATATTTTTAAAAAACACAAGCTGTGAATTTCTAGTTTATACCTGTATAGTTACACAGACTGTATACATTTCAAGTTAATACAATAAACCAGTTTTGAGAAAACCCTATTTGAGTTTTGACTTTCGTTTTGAGAAAACTCCGAAAACTAAAAAAAACTTCTTTAGTTAGGACCATAGTTTTTTTCTGAAAAAGTTTATATTCACCTAGCTTTCTTATATCAAAACCTAAATAAATCCATCGATATTATATATTGAAAGTATGAAATCGATATTCTCTGATAACTCGAATGTTTATTAGCCTAAAGCATCTGATCAAGGGAAAGACTTGCGGTTTTCTCTATAGGGTTCCCATTGGGGAAGACACTCAGATCATTACTTTCTCATTTCTCCTTACCACCCTCTTATGATTTTCACATGTAGATTTTTATTAGTGTTCTAAAAGTGATTTTTTTCTATAATTCTTTAAAAAATTAGGTATAAGAAATTATTCACGAAAAGGAAAAGCAGGAGAGGGAAGAAGATATCAGAAGTTTCACAAGACAATGTAGACGAAAAGTAAAATCCCATTGATATTATGTTTTTTGATATAGTTTTCATTAAAGTTATTTCATATTTCATAGTTATTTCATATAGGGCTGCAACTGCGTCGTCTCCATCTCAATCTAAACTTGATCACAAATTTGCAACGATGAATAAAAATGAGCCATTTCACTATTTAAGAAAAAATTAGAGCACTTCTCTTCATATTTATACAACTGCAACTCAAACTTCAAATAAATCTGATTCAGAGTTGTCCCATTCCTCTTCGTCATCATTTAAATCTAAACATAGTCACCAACTTTGCCACGATGAATAAAAATGAGCCATCTCGCTATTTTCAAAAAAATATGTGTATATTTAAAGCACTCCTAGTGCTCAGACTCAGATAGTGTTCATGGGACCAACACCAATTAATCCAGATATGGTATATAAAATAAACAGTTTTAAAACCTTAAAACGGACTTTTTCCGCATGTAGACTATCTCTATCTCGAAATTGTAAAAATAAACCAACACATAAATGCAGAATATGTGTTTTATGCGACAGTTTTACTTTTTTCAAATAGTCCACCATCGTGCTTTCTCATGACCCATGGACAGGGTGGGGTGTGTCCTATCCATCTCAAAATCAATAGATGCCATCTGGTAGACACCTCTAATCAGAATCAGTCGAAACCCGATCGATCCAACACGATAGAATTGAGTGATTGTGCTAACAAAAAAAAATTCTCCACCATTATACTTTTTCATGACCCATGTACATGGTAGAGTGTGTTCTATCCATCTCAAAATCAATAGGTGTCGTCTGGGAGACGTCCCCAATCAGAATCAGTCAAAACCCTATCGATCCGACACGATTTAGTTGAGTTATCGTGCTAACAAGAATAAATGCCGACGACAACGACAACAACAACAACGACGACACATACACAGCAAAATAAATTTAAAAACTATGTTTTTTTGTTTTTAGATCGAGAAACGAAAAATAAACCCAAAAAATAATTTGTTTTTTCAATTTTTCTTTACACGATTACATTACTTTTCCACGTAGGTATAGTGAAGTGCGGAAAAGTAAAAAATTATCAAATGGAAATCGGTCACACCCACTCCTTAAAAGATGAACTTCTATCATCAAAATTTAAATTCATTAGACCACGATAGTGTTTATGGTGGTTAAATATTTTTCACCCAAATATTTTGCTAATGTTATTTTTAACTGAATTTTGATATGGGAATAAAATTAATAATATCGCACATAAACAATAACATTTTGTATGTAACTATAAAATATACCTAACACAATCGTATCAAACTTATATAAAATAAATATGACTAATTACCTCCTTTCTCTTTCATCGTTCCGCTAAGTATTCGTTTAATTTTCACTTTTAGGTGTAAATTATTTGAAACTGCCTTCGGTTCGATGTTTACAAATAAATTTAAAAACGACAGCTTTGAGTTCGAGTTTCTGGCCTGAAGTTAATGAACCGTAATGGTGTAAATATTATTTAGAACATTTCCTGGCGCTTAAACAATACCTAAGGGCATTAAATGTTTCCTAAAGACTTTCCATATCAATATTGTTTCATTGAAGTTACATTTTATAATAATATTGGTCCTGATATTTTGTTATTTACGGGAAACTTATCTGCTGTTAAATCAATTAGTGCGGTTTAAACGTATATTTATGTGTCGTTGAAAAAAATGTGAAAACTGTATAATTTAAAACAAACGCCCGGGATATAATGTAAAGTACAAAAATAGACAGTGCCTGTACATCTAGCTTTTATGTTTTCTTTATCTTCTTTCTTCACGAACCTTGTTTACGAAATATGTATGGGTGTTATTGTGTGTTAAAATGATATAATTATGTAGATATCGATAAATAAAGTTATTATCTACCATGCTTTGAATAAGAAATACACTTGAGGTTTAAGAACAATAATTCGTAGTTAAATAAACAGTTTTAAAACCTTAAAACGGACTTTTCCGCACGTAGAACATCTCTATCTCGAAATTGAGTGGCCGAGAAAAAATAAACTAACACATAAATGCAGAATATGTGTTTTATGCGACAGTTTTACTTTTTTCAAATAGTTTACCCTCGTGATTTCTCATAACCCATGATCAGGGTTGGGGTGTGTCATATCCACCTCAAAATAAATAGATGTCGATCGATCCGACATGATTTAATTGAGTGATCGTGCTAACAAACAAGTTTCTCAAATAGTCCACCATTGTGCTTTCTCATGACCCATGAACATGATAGAGTGTGTTCTATTCACCTCAAAATCAATAGGTGTCGTCTGAGAAACGTCCCCGATGAGAATCAGTCAAAACCCGATCGATCCGACACGATTTAGTTGAGTTATCGTGCTAACAAGAATAAATGCCGACGACAACGACGACACACACACACAGCAAAAAATTTTTAAAAAGCATTTTTTTTGTTTTTAGACCGAAAAACGAAAAATAAACCCAAAAAAAAATTTGTTTTTTCACTTTTTCTTTACACGATTACATTACTTTCCCACTTATAGTGGAGTGCAGAAAAGTAAAAAATTCGATGGTAGTATTACTTGGCTTTATAATTATAATATTAGGTTAGATACGGTAATTAAATAGTGCATTTTTAATTTTAAAGGCAAATGTAACAGCACAAGAACAGTAACGAAAACAATTTTAAATAAAGTATAGGATGTCCCAGCGAGAGGTAGCCGATTTAAACTTGACGCCATTACTCTTGCGGCAGGTTTTGGAAGTTGATGCTTCGTAGTTATTACGTGGAGAGTGTGCCATTACAAAATGGAGCGCTATACTGTTCAGCAACGCATACTTATTGTCAAAGCGTACTACGGAAGTAGTGGTTCAATTGTGGACACTGAAAGGAAATTGCAATAGTGGGTCGCCGTTGGAGCTGAAGTTGATTGGCCACCACGCTCTTGTGACTTGACCCCATTAGACTTTTTCTTGTGGGGCTATGTTAAAGGAAAAGTCTATGCCAATAATCCCGTTACGATTGAACAGCTGAAAAATAACATTAAAGATGTTATTGCGGACACAGGACCACAGCTATACCGAGAAGTGATGAAAAACTTCATGAATAGAATCCACTGCTGCCAGAGAAGCAGAGGCGGCCACTTACAAGATATTGTATTCCATGTCTAATGGCATAGTTTAAATAAACAATTGAACCCAATATTATTGTAGAAATGTTATTTATTTGCCCAATAATTACAAACATAATCGGCTACCTCTCGCTGGGACACCCATATCCACTGTCATTAACAATGAAATACTTCAGTCATCGAATTTTTTATTTAATCTTCAACATCTTCCCTTATTATGCAATTTTTTTGGTTTGTAATATATATTTTTCTTTTAATTTCTCATCACTTTTCAAACATTAATTACATTCTAATATTTGAAAATATTTATTGGTTGAAATAGCCACTCTTATTTATTTACTAGTTTTACAAATAGTTATTATCACTTTGTACTATAATACTTACTTTAGATCAATATTGAAACACCCTTCAGGACATCTTAAAACAGAGAAGGCATCTACGAAAGTCTGTGTTAAAAAAGTAAGTGCTGTGCACTTATTGTTTGACGGAGACAAAAGCGAACAAAGCAGAATTTTTACACATAAATAATTAGTTTAAGGGAGCTCTGTGTTATCTGATGAGTGATGAAAAGATTCTTCAGTCTTGTAAAGAGACTGTGTGTCGACCCAGGAATGCGTCTTTTAAAATATAATGAAAATTATACGATGCGTACCAGTATTAGTCAACTTTGACGTAGCTCAACATCAAGCAGACTGATATTTAATTAAGTTGATAGCAACATTCCGGTTTTATAGAACATGTATTGTATTCGTGTTTTCAGTACTCAAAGTAAACCATTTATATATATATAGGGTGTCGAGTTATAATTTCTAACTTCTGCTTGAGAAAAACCTGCTGTAACTGCTGATAGTTGATTTTATAGTGATGGCTAGACCTTTAACAATATTTTAAGTATTTTTAAGAAGCACTAAAAAGTTTCAAACTCAAGTCGGAGTAAAAATCACTTAAGAAATTTTGGTGACAAACACAAAGATAAAACACAAGATGGCAGAGATAGCAAAATAAAGCTAAAGCCTGTGTTAATAAATAATGGAGATTTATCGGTAGTAATCAATTAATTTTTAATATGTTTAGTGTAATAATTAGTGTCAGCCATAATTTATCTGAATGGACAATCACTTTAGACAGAACTAAATTAAATGTCAAATTCATAGAGAATTTTCTAGTTTATATAATTATCAAATACTGTGGTAATTTTGTTAGAATAATGACATTATCAAACGATAACGGATCATAACGGATAATTAATAATAATTAATATATGATCTTGTAATAATAAATAAAAGTAGGCTTGACAGTGGACACATTGAAGCTCAAATTTAACGTATCATTGCATTAGTTGAGCTAAAATATAGCAAAATATGTTAAAACACCACGAGTTTATGCTTTTTGCGGTTTCTCCGCAAGATCCTTACAAATTAGCTTTCGATATATGCCCACAGGACTTGAATGAACTATTGATTGATATGTTTTAATAAAGTTCCAACTATTTTCAAGAATTTCGTGTTTAAACACGCCTTCCTTAAAAAAAAACATCTATATCGTTCAATATCTCTTACAAAAACATTTAGCTACAAATTTCAGCTCTCAGACAAACCTTAAAAATGTTTAAATTGATGAAAAAATACCAAATATATAAGCGAAACTGAATTGCGCTGTTTTTGTACTGAAATGCAAAGTACTCTTTGTATTTTAGCTCTACCAACAAATACAATTTCTGATTTCTGGACCCAGTTTCTGCTAATATCGTAAATGAAATATTTGCAATATTTCTCTTAACAATTTTGAAATATTTTGCATCACTTAAATTAATTAAATCACTAGTTATTTATTAAAATACATTTCATTCAGGTATTCTTATAAGAAGTCTAATGATATTAGACCTGGGAACCATGGGGACCACTCAATATTATAAATCAATGAATTGTCTAACACCTTATTTTTATGATCACTAGAGATTACTTGGGATGGAAGAAGCGATAAAGATATAAAACAAAGAATAGCGCAGGGTCGAGTAGCTTTTAACAAAAAGAAAGCACTTTTATGCTCGGGGGTAATAAACTTGGAAACAAGAAAGAGATTTTTGAAAACGTATGTATGGAGCACGGCACTATACGGTTGCGAAACTTGGACGGTAGGGGAAGCAAGTAGGAAGAAATTAGAAGCTTTTGAGATGTGGTGTTACCGAAGAATGATGAAAATACCGTGGACTGATAGGGTTAGAAACGAAGAAGTATTAGAGAAAGTCGGCGAGAAAAGAAGTATGTGGAAAAACATAAAGAAGAGAAGAGATAGAATGGTAGGCCACTTGCTGAGACATGGGGGAATAGTCCGCGATATTTTGGAGGCAGAAATAGGAGTGAAGAAAGGTAGAGGTAGGCCTAGATTAGACTATTGCTCGCAAATAGTAAGGGATGTAGGTTGTAGCACAATTAGCGAAATGCGTAGGTTAGCACATGATAGGAGAAGCTGGAGGTTAGCGTCCAACCAGTCTTAGGACTGATGACTTCATGATGAAAAGACGAAAAATACATTAAGAAATATATTTTGTTTTACTTTTTTGATTTATCGCTTTTGTTTTTAAGGAGGGGAGGGGGGCTAAGTTTAGCTAGAGCTGTTTCTCCACCTAACTATCGAACAATTACAGACTCATACATACAGCCGATCGATGTGGGAATCGAACCCACGCTTGAATTATTCCTAGCCGGTAATCTAGGCCAGCTATAAAGGCAATCTAGGCCAGCTCTAAGCGATTTGCATCGTTACCCCGGATCAATCTCAGGAATTTGGAGATCTGCCAGGCAATTATCGTATAATTCACCCTTAGAAAGCCTGGCTATCCCTATTCACATGCACGTCAATCCAGATTCAAAACTATAACAAATTCGGTGTTGGTCCTTGGCCTTAGTCCAGAGCTTAGTCCACTACACCACTTAACAGGATCCAGTTTTTAGTAAATGAAAAGAACTGATCCCAGAATATAGCACTGAATTTGAAAAGTGAAAAATACAGCAATTTAAATTTTTTTTAAATATCAATAGTATATTAAGGATAAATAAAAATCATAATTATCAGATAATTTGTGTTAATAAAATTTTTAATTTGGCCATCAAATATTCACATTGTATAAATTAAAAGAAAATTAATTGAGAACTATGTATTACATTACCAATAAATGAACATAATCAAATCAAAACTTATGATAAACTAAATCATTTAGTACCTCTTAATATATGTTTATTTAGTTTTCAGCCAGGTACAAGTTACTGACACTTAAAAGACAAAAAAAATTATTTTTTCTATAATTTGATGTAAACTGTTTGACGGTGACTGTATAAGAGAAACGTTGATATTTTGTCAAACACATACAGATATAACAAAAATAGTATCGGTATAGTGTAATGCTATTTCATTACCAACATTATAAATGTTGTGAGTTGCAAATGCAAAATATCAAAATTGCTCATTTATATTTTAAACCTGAATATAGATCCACAACAAGCATGTTTATACATATTTATACTATAATAGACCTCTAATTTTTTTTGTTAACATATTCAAGTGTTATCTTTCTCTCGTCGTATGGAACAGGAAATATTTCATGCAAACTCGTAAAAAGAACATCCTGTTTACTGATCGCAAAGATTATTTTTAGTTCGCAAATTTTCTAATAGCAAAATAAGCAAGACTGCCAGGAATTTCCTGAATATCGTCACCGAACCGTGAGATCTATAATAAGGCCTGACTTTATCGTTATTAGTGTGTAACCCTTCACGAAAAAATTTATAGCGCTCGAAGAAACGGAAAGTTAAACGTAATTTTTTTACTCGAATTAACACTCGTTTTCTGTTAATATACAACTTAACACTGTTTTAATTTTTTAGTTAGTAACTCAGAGTTATACATATGTATAAGAAAAAGTAAAATCATATTCATAAGTCCACTAAGTAAAGCGAAAAAATAATAAAAACTATAAACATCTCAGGAAAATAATTCATGGATTAACATTATATTTTTAGGCAAATTAAGTCTTGTGTAGAATTAAAGACACGAGTAGAAGAAGGTGGTATGTTACAAATAAAAAATATTTAGAAATTCAAACATTTGTCAAAACGTTTTTTTTTCATATCTTATACTTGATACTATATGTTTAAAATATTCATGTCAGTGATACTAAAAAAATCAATAAAGTTTATTAAACTCAATAAGTCCAACTTGAAGCATTTTAAGTATATTCCCCGATTTTTGTACAAAATACATTCTTCCACTCGCATTTTCAATTTCCTTTATTGAATTTCGAAAATTATATTATATAAGTTAAATAAACTATAGCTATCATTCATTTCCGATCTCCCGTCACTGTTTAAATCTGCTACTAATGTCACAAAATTAATTTACTTTTGTTTAAACTTTGGAATATTGGAAACTTTCGCGTTTTGTCATTTATTAAATGATGAAATTTATTGTGAAACCATATTTTTTTATGACTAGATAACGTTCACGTAACGTTCACGTTCACGTAAATGCGTAGATTAGCACAGGATAGGAGAAGCTGGAGGTTAGCGTCCAACCAGTCTTAGGACTGATGACTTAATGATGATGAACGTTCACAATTATACTTTTTGGGTTTATAAGAATTGACAACCTGTTAATTTTTAATTGTGAATGCGCATGGTTATTATGAGTTGCTTTCAGTGCTGGATCATCAGGGTAGGTAGGTGAGCATTCCTACCAACTACAAAAACAGATATTATTTTCATTTAGTTTATTATTTTAATATCTGATTTTAATTATTTATAATCGTAATTCTAATATCTCAAATCATCATCCACTATATATGTGTACCATATTACTATTTTGTTAATAAAATACTGAACTGACATAATCTACTACACAGAAAATGGCAAAAGATTCAGTGGTATGGATTTAAATATTACGTTGTATACATGCCCTTAAATTTACATTTTTAATCGCACTTTTGTATAATAAATCTGGGGCCAATGATAAGAGATGAGAAATTGCGAATTCTAACGAGTATGAACGAGAGGCAATGCTTCTTATATTGGTTTAATAGATCGTGGGATTTAAGAATATAGGTATTTAACATTTCCCCGGGTTAGAAGCAACTAAATTGTAGCATCTTGAGGCAGCTTCGCATATGTTTCAGACCAATAAGACTTTAGACAATTCGAGCTGTTGCCACATTTTGCACAATGTGGCAACACAGGTGGCTGTGTGGTCCCAGAAAGCACGTGTTTCTTGCTCGTGATTGACTACATTTAATTGAAAAAAGCAAGATATATACATCCTGGAAAAAAGTGTGTATATTTACGTCACTTTTTAGAATATCAAGTTAATGACTGTGACAAGATGGGTGCCTCATCTCATCACATTATATGTTTGTGGTATGTGGAGAAGAAGACTTAGGTATTCTATACTTTGACTTAAAATAAATTTTGAATAAGCAATACTTCTAAAAATAGTGTAAATTCAAATCGTTTGTTTGTTATGCAGAATATGCATAACAAACAATACTTGATATGCAGAATATGCATAGCTGATGAGGGGTGCAGTGAAAAGGAAATAATTTTATTTGCCGAGTCTGATATTTTCCCATGAATTCATTCTAATTGAAAGCAATATTGCATCCTGGTAAATTCAAATTGTAAAAGACGATCAAAATTATTTCGAGAAGATTTTGCAGGACAACATATTTTGTTGACCAAGTAAAATCCTTTTTCAAAATGCTTTACCAACGGGTCTTTGACAATGAGCCGTCCCAAGTTAAATAGACACCACTTTATTTGATATTGGCTAAATTCGTTCTTTAGATTTTTCGTAAAAACCCTTTGTAGCATTTATTGCATCTTAATTCCTATCAATTTTCTGGTTTTTATGAATTTGCAGCAAACGAATTTTATAATGAATATCAGTTTGGCCCGGTGAACAATTAAAATTTATTACGAATTTATCATAAACATACAAAATTACTTTAATCATGAAAACTTTAATCATGTTTATTTAATGTCTACGTCTACCAGTAAGTGAGCACAAACATTCTTCATCATTATATTAAGTTGCTGTAAGATAACTTTTGCCTAGTTATGCAAGCATTTACTTGAAGTAATATTTACTCCACTGAAGGCCTTCAAAATTATCTGGTATGTTTATCCACCCTTTCGCTATGTGCTTTGATCCTCATGCCCCAGAGGGACACGTCCAAGTTTATTGGAAATTAGATTCTCCTAACTTCCAACATGATAATTTAAATTGAAGTTTTAACGTTTGTATTTGCACCTATATCTGTTCACTAAATCACAATATCAGCTTACCACTAGCATATGTTGCTCTTATATAATCAGTAAATTATTTTAAAATGAGAAATTAACGTTTTTTTACGCCATTCAAATAGTTTAGGGTTTATACACAAATAAGCTTAGAATTACACAGAGCTTTCATAAAATAATAAATAAATTTGTTAAAAATTCAAGGAATAACTTTTGGGAAAAACTCTGGAACCCATCAACTTTTATATTTAGTTGTGTATTTTTTAAAATATAATAAATATATACAGGGTGATTCGTGTAGGATCTCGTGTAGGTCATCGATATTTTTCTTAATAGGAACCTTCTTTTTTATTAAGGAATGTGAAAGAATAATTTTTGTTCGCATGTGTTATGGCAATAATTACATTAACGTGAGTATATTCAAATACTAGATTTAGTGGCAATGATTATTGAAAAAATTAATTAACTTAAATGTTCAAATTGTGCACCGTTGACCGCCTGAGGGTAGCCAGGACCACATTGTAAATTGTAACATTGTAATTAATTTCAGGAAGTATACTTGCATTTCGTGAAGAATTTTTCCCTTGTCAAAGAAATAGGGATCCAGAATTCTTCCGTCGATTATGGCGCACCACATAGTCATTTTCTGGAGATTTTGAGTGTTCTACTCCACAATACATTGGTGATTCTCGGTAACGGCAGTTTTACCTACTCATGGCCATTCAAAACAAAGGTAGCCTCGTCAGAAAACAATGTTTTTTACAAAATTATTATCCTTATTGCATAGCTGTTGCATTATCATTATTGAATTTTCTCGCAGAATTGATTTCGCACATCCAAGTTCTCTTCAGACAGCTCATGGACAAGGCACATGTTAGGAGGATGATGCTTTGTCGTTTCCAGAATTATGTGTACTGTAGACGCTGCCATATTGAAATCAGGAGCCAATTGGTTAAGTGTTGAGTAATGATTTTCTTACATTGCCAATAAAGCATTAGGCCGATCGTCTTCTGATGGTGAGAGTCGACCAGATTTAGGAAGATCACGAACATACTCAAATTCGTGGTATTTAACCTCAACATTGCGTACCATGTTTTGACTAATGAGTAGCCGATGACAATTGGATTCAATTATTCAATTATAAGAATTCAATTCGCACGAAAGTATTATCTGTGGATTATGGCATCAATCTGTCTCTTATATAAGAACGTAGCTGGGTTGTATTAGTATCAGCGGAATATACGAATATTTTGATCAAGTTAATTAATTTCGACTATAACAGTCACAAAGTAGTAGGATGTTTCTACGAGTATATCATATTTTTGGATATATACTTAATGGAAATATGAACAGAAAACCGGTTAATATTTGTTATATATAGATTTCTTATATGAAAAATATGATAAAGGAATATTATCAACTATACTGTTATTAGAAAAATTAAGAAGATCACTGCGATACATATCAATTTTCTAATAATTGGAAACCAACATAGAGAGCTAGCTATTCAACTGAGTATACGAAATTATTCCAAAGGTCAAACGAGGGATTAAAAATGATTTCAAAGACCTTCACACACAGGAATCTATCTTTTTCTCCGAAAGCTTCAGGCTGTAGAAGGGAATGTCACGGGTACAGACGATAAACACAATCGTTAATCCGTTGTTCGGGAGAGGCGTTAAAGTCTCCTCGTTGATACTCGAATTCAAGCATAGGATAATATTGGAAATTCTGGGCCAATATTGGGTCTAGTCCACCATCCCGAACAGCTACGATCAACTACGTTGTTGCAGACACCTATATAGGAAAAAACCGTGAAGGCGTCCATGTTGTAGACGTAGCGTGAATTATGCACCTGAGACTGAACTGAATGCCCACAGTATTTTCATGTAATATATTTTATACATTTTTAGAATAATAGAACCATCCAGTAATGATACAGTTCTGTGAAATTATTCTTTCGGTTACTATAAATGCAATAAGAGTAAATAATGAACAAAATAATGTGCTCTAAATATAAATAAAAGTATCGACTATATAACTGCTATCTTATTTAATTTTTATGTTACGCAGATCTTGATATCTTATTCTGCTATACTAATAATACACAATAAATTAAAGTTGAGGGTGTTTTTTTCTTTTTATAAGACACGATCAAATTTAGATTCTACTGGCAATAAAACGCAAATAATCCCTTTTTGACAATGAATTGTGTATTATTACTGAATACTTCTTTTATGAACAACGACATGACTTTCACAAATAAATTTCTGTGGCGACGAATGTAATTCATATAGCTCAAGATATGGGTGATCCAACGTTTAATAGGATCCAAGTACATCATAACACTCTTTTTGTTAATTTGGAGAATATTGGTATATAGGGAAATGTACTTATATGAACTATTTTAATTTACCTTAATATCGAAATACCCTTAAATGGTTTGTCTTAATTAATTTTACCCCATTGAGCTCTATTATTAACTTAATAGGTCACAGTATGTTAAACTAATACTGCCCATGCTGAATTTGGTGTTAATATATTATTAATTATATATATGGTGCCTATTATCTGAAGAGGAAATTGAAGATAGGAGAGCCTAAATAATTGTAGCGCATATGCGGATAAATCTGTATGTACCGCAAATCTCAACGTTTTATGAGTATCCTGACATTTTTCGCTCCCCTCTTCACTGAATCAATTTCCCTGGATAGCGCCTACGAAATCACTTAAGAAGCAATTTCATAATATGTGTCAGCTTACCTACGAACGAACGAGTACGATCCAAAGCGTGTGGCTTTAACTAGGTATTAAAAAAGTGATAAAGCTGCACCATGTAAAATATTCTGCTCTTTATTTGAATAGATTTGTATAATTTATTGAAATAAATAATTTATTGAATGTTATGAAAAAACGGAGGTGGATTCCATGAACGAATGAACATTTTAACGTATGTACAAAATTTTGTATGTATGCATGTTTGTTTATATAATTGATATAGTTTGATAGCAATAGTAATAGCTTTGACTGTGCGTCAAGTTGCTAATGGCAATAATAGCGAGACCATAACTATATATAATAATGATATGCTGGCAACAAATATAGAACACAATGGAAACTCAACTGAAGAAAGTCAGACCCACGATAAGTAAATGAAACAAGATTATTAATTTAAAGAGAAGGGAAGAGGTTACATTAACAAGACTAAAATTAGGAAATACCAACGCAACATCAATATATATGATCAGAGATTGCAGATGACTAGAATGCAATACTTGTATGATGTTCCTATAACAACAGAACATCTCTTGATAGACTGCCCAGACTCTAGTTCTTGCATACAGACCAATTTAAGCAATAATACTGGGTTCGCCAGTATGACGTAACACTTTTCAGAATGCCGTAACATCAGTCATCTTTATGCGTTGGTCATGCCATTTGTCATTTAGTAAAATTAATTAGTGGTTAGGCCAATATCTTGCTTTTCTCATTCAGACATTTTTCAAAAACGAGTCCTTAATCACGATTCAACGTTTATTTAGATGTCGCAATTTAAGGCGTCAAGATTTTATTCCATGTCGAAGGGCAATGAAATAATGATTTCGAGTTTTCAAGAAACTATATCAGTGCTGAAGTTAAAACTACGCGGAAGACTTCCAACAATCCGCATTCTGGAAAACATACAAGGGATAAGACGTCCGTTTTACAGAGTCTTAAATCGCTCTGCCCTTTGGCACTCAGTTGCGTTGAACACTTCAAACATAAGTTTTCGCGGCATTTTATACAAAGATTTAGAATATCATCTGTATAATGATGCATGGTGCATAAATTAAGCGATGAAGACGTTGTAGCCCCATAAGATTTTGTCGTCAATTTGTTGCATTGCCATGAGTATCCTGAAGTCTTAAATAATATGTCCATATGAGATGTAGCTCACTATTATCTGTCAGGATTCATTAAAAAAACTACAGATCCTCCTGAGATTCAAGCAATCCATGTGAACTCCATCAAGGACCACTTCATAGTCTCAAAGTAACAGAATGATAGAATGCAATATCTAGTACTGGAATCGTCGGTGGGTAATTCTTTGGCGGTGAAACTTGTGGCACAATAACTGTAACATCGGGCTCATTACCAGGATATTTTCAACAATTTTCTCATTTCTTAGCTGATTTTTTCATGCCAATCCTTGGTTCCAACAGGGCGGAGCTACGGATGGTGAAATGTGTTCGAATCAACTAATGTCCATATATGGTGATTTCCATTGGCCATCGTCATCACCTGATCTGACATTTGTGACATTTTTATGGGGGTACCTCAAAAGTAACGTTTTGGCGACTCACACTCAAAATATTTAAGTATTAAATCATCGAATTTGAGAAGAGATTACAGCATTTACCATAGATATGATTCAGCGGTGTATGCTTAATTTGTTCACGATTAAGTAAGTGTCTAGAAGTCCGAGACCGTCACTTGAAAGCTGCAATTCTTAACGAATAAATGGTATAATATGCATAATAATATTAATAAAACATAATTGAAATACGGCAGTTTATTTTAGCGTTTTTAAAAGTGTAACGTCATTATGACGTACCCAGTATAATAAACTTATTATCGAATAAAAGGGAGTCTATACAGGACCTTAAAAAATAACTGAATTTAAAATGTCCAAGATATATAAAAAATATAAACTAAGGTAATTATTCATCTATTGAATGTCTTTATTTTATAGTTTTATTGCTACATTTTAAAGTAATTTTATGTAGGTATTATAAAGAAAGAATAGAATCGTTTTACGAGATTATTGACAATGAATGGTGGAGGGTACGGTTGATAACTTCGGAAGTAGTTGCTGCGAACTAAAAAATGTCTAGATTTTTATTATGGCCACGTTAAATATGTCTTGTTACAAATAATTGACATGTAGCAAGAGAAAATAATATTAATAATAGACATGGTAATAAGAACAAATAAATATTTCTTCTATTTGGTTCTAATACTAATTTCATAAGATAATTTTTTTATTATTATTATAGTATATGTGTTTGATGTAGAATTAGTGTATTTTTACAACTAATCTCATCTTAATTGATGTTCTTTAATGATTTACTAATACTGGTCAATTTTCCACTAATATTGTTCTAAAATATCGTTACTGTATACTGTTTCTATTCAAAATAACTTAATTTAAACCGCCATAGACACTAATATTAGTTTAAACGCTATTTGCACAGGTAAGATGGAATAAGAGAATGACGGTTTAATTAAAATTTGCCTATGCCAAGCAAATCCAATTAAAGATCGTTCATTTACTGTACACAACGTAATTAAATACTCAATTGCACTAGATGACATTTACTATTTGCTAATAAAATTAACGAACAAACAAATCAGGCTAGGTCTAGTATAATTTAATCTTTTAATAAAACAGTAGCTTTTATACCATTTAGTATAAGCAAGCGTTGCAGAGGATAGGGTTGAAAATGAAGATAAAATATTTTTTTCCAAAGCATTAGAAATTATTTACGAGTGTTCACTAAATGTTTAGGTTTGAAATATTATTGGTTAAAAAATGTTAAAAATGTTTAACTGTTATTAGTTTTGTACTAAGCTGGGAATTTATCAGAACATTCTCAGAATTGCCTTGTTGAATTTCTACATTTTTTTCATGATCATTTAGTTTTATAAAAGTGAGTAGAAAATCCAAGTTTCAGCCCATAATTACTTTTTAATAGTTAACTTGATTAATTATCTATGTTTTTATGCGAAATTAGTAAAATATTCAACAAACATCGAACTTAAAGTTATTTTCTTAATTCTTAATTCTTAAAATTAAGAACATATGAACATGATTTTTAAACAGAAAAATACAGTGTAGCCCAAAATAATGGGCTATTAATATAATTAAGGATAACGGATTACATTACGTTAATGGATATTAACGTAATTAAGTGACTACTGTACTCAATTCATCCCAATCAACAATTGACTTGTGACAATAAGGATAAGGATACAAATAACAGGAAATTAATTTACAATAAAATACATATGTTTAATATATTATTACACGTACATATTCATATGTTTGACATAAAAATACAATTTCGAATTCCTCTTCTACTCAAGTTAATTGTATACATTCAAAACCACGAAGAGGGACTGACAAGTCATGTAAATTATTTTGATAAATTTGCACATTGCTCGACGTTTACTATCTGACAATTTTACTAATTTAGTTTGGTCATCTACTGCATGTAAATATTTGCTCTCCACTTTCGTAGTTACTGCAGCATACAATTCAAAATTTTATTCTATATAGTACAGATCCTTTCAAATATCACTTTTCAAAATGTCTACTGATTTTATTTTATATGTGAATTGTTAGTAGTTAGTAGTCATTTTTAAATTAAACTTTTCTGCACGTATTATGTAGGCGGTGTCATTAATAACGTGATAATATTTTTATTTTTCATATGTATTTCATAATATATTTCCATTGTTATTTTTATGATTAATTAAATTATGGTTACAAACTAATGAAGTGGAGAGATATCTGCACACTATCTGCAAATGCCCTATACCATAAGGACTAAACAAATTAGGCTAAAACAGATATTCTCCTGGGCATATGCCATCGACGAGCACTGAATTATGTGGCGAAATTTGCCGTATTTTGTCTAACAGACTTAGCACTAAAATAAGGTGATTTAGATTGCTCGAAAACCACAAGGAAGATGCAAAGATTGCAAAGCGTCGTTTATCTCAGGATACCACTAACTGTAGACCGGTTTCGACCTTATCGTGGGTCTCATCAGTGCAGTGTAAGTGAGTATACCTTTGACAAACGACGCTCGTATCTTGTAGACACCGGGAAGTTCTACCACAGTAGAGCGTAACAAACGCAATCTCTCGACAGTTTTCTAAAACAACCAGATCAAAATAAAACTTGATATCATCAATACAAAGTTTTACTTGGCAGATGGTTAATAATTCAGTCTTAATAATTAATATTAGGTATAATAATGGGTATTTGATACTTATTGTAAGTATACTTGCTACAGATATGTCTCTAGTGGTCTTTTTTTTAGACAGATCTATTCCAAACGCATTTGTCACTTTATATCTTTTAATATAGGAAATTAAGATAGTAAAACAAATTTTTTTATTAATTTTGGTAAGCCACTAAAACTTTGATTTTTAAAATATTATTATAATTTTCAATCACTACAGTAGGTATTATCTTAGAAACAAATCCTATGTAAAATTATAAGAGTGTTAAGTATGGAAAACCAAAAATACTTCTCATTACTTTATAATCTAAAAATAATTTTATTCTAAAGAAATTTATCTTTACCTAGAACTATCTATACTATTTTTTCTTTTAATTACGCTGATAATGCAGCAAGAAAATATACTTCTTTATAATAGTTTTTATAATGTTTTATAATGTCGTTATTGTCCTTAGCGTATCCATTATGGCTTTTTGCATATTCTAGTAGATGTTTCCTTTAATATTATAGAATATATAGCGAGCAAGAAAAGATAGGAACAAATGCTATAATATCGGTACCAGTTAAGTAGGAAAACAATACGTCGACAGGTCTATTTTATTTTTCAGATGACCATCTTTTTACACGTATATTTTCTTGACATCACTATTGGAGTTGACAGTTGACATCATCGATAATTTTTTTTTCATGGGAACCCGTTATCTGATGATGAAATTCAAGGGAACACATTTTTCTTGCGTGTGGTGTTGCACGTTTTATGGTAGATTATATAACATTTATTTTGTGAAACAAAACATACCTAATCATAGCAATGTTATGAAAAATTATAATCAAATTATGCAGTAGTCAAAACTGAAATTATTGGAAAACTTTATTTAGCGTTGCAGCTTTCATTAGTCATAATTAGTTCCGAATTGTATTTGATGGCTCAATAGTCTGTTAAGATATACTTTGGTGCAAACTTTACAAAATACTAGAGAACCAGCTGGCCCATAGTTTTTCTTCTATCACTTATTAGAAAAGACTGTTTGGGTAATCAACGCAAAATTCGTTAATAATGTATGACACGCTATCATATATCATATTGATACTATATTGACTGCTCTGGTAATACAAAGCCTTAAGAAGAATAGATGAATTCTTAGAAGATGTCACATCAAGTAACGTAAAACAATAATGTAATTTAGCAACAACAAAAAGTAGAATTTTGAAAAAGTAACTACAACCAGTGTCGAAACGAGAGAATGGAAATACATGCTATTAATAATTAAATGAATCAAACTCTCAAAACACTTGTTATATCTCGAAACCTACCACAAACTTACGTACCATACGTAGAGAAATGTATTCTCTTATGTCGATAACGTCGTAATTTCAATAGTGATGTCATGACATCAACAGAATTATACATCAATAGAATTATACAAATATATTCAAATAGAACTTCAGTTGGTATGAGAATCGAGACAAATAACTCAAATTGCAGTATGCTTATCTGGTAGTTTGTAACATATTTACGTTAAATATTGGTACTATGGACATTAGTAGAATATTGGTAGAATGTATCACATTACGTGGCATTGGTCATATTAAAAGACTGTTTCTCCCTCCTGAGAAAACTCTATTGATTCATAATCTAAGCCAGTGTACTCAAACCTCGGGTATAAATAAAATTCGCCTCTCGAGAAAACTAATGATGATTCATAATCTAAGCCAGAGAATGCAATCCTCTGGTATTAATAAAATTCGAAAGACGTTACATACAGTGTGGAAAAAAAGTATGGACTACCTCTAATAATTTTGTAGTCTTCAGATTTTATGGAAAACGCTTGAACACGTCAATTTAGTTTTCCAGTTTCCCATATTCTGATAAAACTCTTTCTGACAAGAAAGAGTTTTAAAAGAGTGTCAAAGATTTCAGAGTTTTCTGAAATTTTTGACAATGGCAAGAAACTTTTTTCTTGCCATTGTCAAAAATATGACGTCAGTGATATTTTTCTTGAATGAATATATGGCGTGTGATTTTTATGAATATAATCATACTAAGACCACAGCTTACTCGGTCATGTTTAATGTCACCATGTTTTATTAATAATATGTTAGATGCGTTTTAAGTTTTAAATCTTCCGCCTTCAGAATTCAAATTTTTTTCCACTGTCGTCAATACCTCTTCCGCTACAAAACTATATCATTAAAATTCATAGTCTCCAGATTTCATATTTCCCGCCTTTTAATATTACTATATATTGTACTAAAATACATACACACCTACTGCGCATAAGCAACGGTGAACTGATTCTACTATTGCACACGTAAGAATTTAAGATTTCAATGGCTCATCGGTAAAGCATAGGACTGGCAACCCAGAGGTCCCGGCTTCAAATCCACAAATATTCGGACTTTTTTTAAATAGAATTGAAATTCCCAAAACTGTCTTAAGGCTTAATCATTCAATGCCTGCCCTTACATTAAGTTTCTTAACCTGAGTCTGTTTTTAAATCCATGGTGGGTGGGATCTCAATGTTGTTGCAATAGAAGTTTTGGTCACAGTAAGCTTAGATAAACCAAACACAAACAAAAAAAAACAAATGTTAACGTCAGGATTGACAAGTGATAAGGTTAAACAATAGTAAGATTTTACTATCATTGCGTTGTAATTCAGAATAATAATAGTTTTTTTAAATAGACCAAGAGATCCAAAGCGCCGCATAAGAACCGAAATACGAGAAATTTCACTAGAGATGATACGAAATGATCAAGAAGAATTTGTTTCTAGACTTGGGTACTGTCAAGTTGTCAGCGGTCGTCACTTTCAGCAGTTACTGAAATAAGTTTTATGTGTTCTAGCCTCAACACATCATGAATAGTGAGTGTATTATTTATTTTATTGTTCTTTGTTGTGTTCTTCATTTTGTTTTATTTAATATTATGCGTTGTTAGTTTGATTGATGATAAAACTTAAGTTCAATAGTTTGCGATTTTTTCTGATAAAACAAGAAAAAGTTATTCTTTTACTGGGAATTAATGTAAGATAATTTTTACAATTGAAGGGTCGCCATTTTGAAACGGCGCGACAGAATCGCAAAAGAATCTAGCAACGTACTGAGTAACACAAGAGATTTCAAATGATGTATCACACGCCATATATTGTCATTTAAAGAAAATGTTGACGTTATATTTTTGACAGATGTCAATAAAAAAACAAATGAATTCTAACAGAATGTGATGATGTCACTGTTGAAATATATGTCTATCAAAAAATGCGCATTAAAAATGTAAAATCGTCCTTTCTGAGTATTTTTTTATATTTGCCTGGCGATGATTCTCAATAGCCATTAACGACTCTCGTAATTGAATTTGTTCCAACCTTTAAGTGCTAACTGTATATTCGGCTAAACGAGCCGTAACAGTTTCAAGTATTGTCATAGTTAAAATGTGTTGTGGTTAGAGGAAGTGTTTTGTAAAATATTGATCACAAATAAGTGACAATATTCGCCAATATTTGTCTGTTGATCAAACATGATTTAGACACGGATTGAATCCCCCATACTGGTGTATGTACGAACGGCCCCCTCATGAAACACTATTATGCATCCACATTTACCGTAGGGGAATCTAAAATATACAATTTGTCATCGTAAAAAATGTGTCCACAACATACATTTCACATTGGACGCTTGCAAGAAAAATTGCCGAAAAAAAGGGGTAGGGTCTCGGGTCGCTCACAGCCTTCCATTAAAAATTCCTTTTGCCATGTCGTAAATTTCAGTGGAAATCTCAAAAGGCCCTTTTAGTTTCTGTAGGTATTCATATTTCTCGGGGAAGTAGCCCTACCTGTGAAATGGCCATAAAACACATATTTCTGAAGTAATATGGGCTGGAATGCTGAGATCCTGAAACCGCTTCCCGAAGGGTAAAATCAGGGGACGTGACGCCACGGTTATTAAGAAATACAGAATTAATTCAATAAATCCCGACAGTTGTATAAAGAGAAACAGAATTCGATTTAAAATGAAAAGGGGAGCCTGTGCTCTGAATAAATCTGGCGAATTTTGACAACTCAATAAATAGAATGATGTGAGCGAGCACTATGAGAGACCTTCAAAGTTTAAGTGCACTTTACGTCTGATGAAAACAACAATCAGTACATTTCAATGTAGACAATGCCTTACGTATGGTGTGCGTGTTCATTTTTGTATGAACAAAATTCTATTAAACATATATTGCATAATAAGCTAAGCTATGAAGGATGTATCGTATATAATATTTATTCTCGGAGAAATCTTTAAATTATAGAATTTAAATTTAAAGGTAAAAAAAATATTGTCCATTTTTTTGCGAAAAATCTCCATACGTTGGCGTTTCAATCATTACACAAGTAGTGATAAATTGAGCTTAATACTTAAACTAATACCAACTACAAACATATTCTTTATTAGTAACATTAGCTTTTTTCCTAACATAATTATCTTTAAAGTCTACATGTTTCTCATCTCTTGGATATTTTTCTTGCACTACAGTTGTTGATCGTATGGTTGACTTAATGCTTGTTTAAGGGTTGTCGTAAGTGTGAGCTGGTGCACTGTCCCATTGAAAATAACCCTCTTGCAGTTCATCGTCACCCAATTGTTCTATGAAATACTTCTAAGAATTTTTTTATATATCCTTCAGTATTTATGGTATCATCAAAAAAATATGTCCAATTGTTCTGCGACAATATATACGAGGACGCACCAAAAAAAAACGATAATTATTTTCTGTGGACAAGAGGGTTGGAGATAGAGAGAGAATCGTCTAGGTTGTTGTGTTGAAAGAACAGACATAGACTGATTCTGATCATTTTCCAAAAGTCATCATAGTACATGAATCTTGGTGTTACGACTATGACCTCAAACAAGACGGCAGTGCAGCCAATGGAAGACACCTTCACTCCCCAGACCAAAAGCATGGCAAGTGAAATCAACTGTGAAGTCCATGATGGTCTGTTTCTTTAGTATCAAAGGAGGTATCAATGAAAGAGGAGAATATTAATATCAATATCGTTCACGTGGAATTTAGTCCTCATGACACCACACTTAATTAAAATTACTATCTAGAAGTGCTAAAGTGATTGCGTCAAAACGATTTGAATTGTGGAATTTGGGGGACTAGTTTCTTCATCATGACAACGCTTTTGCTCACACAACATTGAAAATCAATGCTGACCATTCCATTTTTGATAAAAAATGGAATAACGCATAGCTTACCCGACCTAGCCCCATGTGAATTTTTCTTATTTTTAAGAATGAAGAAAAACCTCAAGGGAAATCATTTTCAGGACACAGAAAGGATTAAACAAAAGTGCTGGAGGTGCTTAAGAATAGGTTCTGAAGAAAATGTTTCGATCGAATAGTGGAAAAACCGTTGGGACAAGTGATATCATTTAGCGGATAGTATTTTGAAGGAGATTTATGTTTTCAAGATATTATCTTAGATTAAAAAAAAGTAATGAATAAGTCTTATTCTTTTTTTTTTTTTTGGGAAATTCCCTTGAACCGTGCATACTCCAACCTTAAAGGCTGTAAAGTTGAATTCCCTAAAATGTGAGGACGATATTTTGGTGAATTTACATAATAACTAAGATACCATGCTATTCATAAGCAAAACAAGTTTTATCCAAAAGATCTTCATTATTTATATTATTATTGAACCAGTGATAGTAGTTCTTTCATTTCTCAAAATCGAAGGGGATAATAATAACTCTTACACTCCGTGACTATCTATTACATACACTACGGTGACTATACCAATAGCTCTTACACTACGGCGTAAAATTCTAGTGATCCATAATCTAAGCCAGTGTACTCCTACCTCTAGTATAGGAATTCACGTTTTTACCATGAATACTTAAAATGTAAAAGTACTGGGGTTATACGAATCCTCATATGGCTCGTAAAAATCCATAAACCACACTTCCATATACTGCCACACTACCATAAAAGTGTGGGCAAGCATCCTTGGGTAAACATATAGCTGGATGTACGTTTTTAAATCAAAATATAACGGAAGAGATGTAATTGGATTTGTCGCAGAATCAGGATACTACTGAACTGCTAATTTTGGAGGTTGTGGAGGATCTGATGAATGTCGAAATTTTCAAATAACTGTCTAACAGGATGGTGGTCCTCCACATTAGTTGACTTTTAAACACTCACTGTATATTATAAAATGTATGTTTTTTACGTAGGTGATTATTTCCAATATTATAATGGTAAATCTCCCTTAATTCTCCAAAAAACTTTCAATTCAAAATCATAAGCTAGATAAAGTAGAAAATAATTTTATTCTCATCACATTTAATGCACGTAATACGTGTATAGGGTACTATAGCAGTACGAATAATAAAACAGGCTTGGCTACTAAAATTGCTTCCCCAGGGTGATATAAAAATGTGATTTGGAGTGTCATAAAAAGTAACGAATAACGCTGTCAGCCTTGATATTTACTTTTCAAATATAATAAAATTTAACGCGATCTTAATATAGTCAGAAACAAGTCGAAAAATATTATTTATGTATAGAATATATTAGTGCAGTGCATGGAATAATCACATTCAATTTTTTAATGTGAGAATTACAGTGCAACCTGTTGGAATACATTTAAATTGTTAAGTTATTACTTTATTAAAAATTAACACCACTATGATTCCCATCGTATATAAATCCAGTTTTCCACAGTAATGTATACGGAAGTTTCTCGGTTTTGTTTTAAAAGGATAAATAATAAATACACAAAATTTTCTCGATGTTATTCGGTTACTGAACTATGACGTTACTTCTAACTATAGGAAATATTAAATGTCATAACTCAAGTTTTTACTAATAACAGTACTATTTTAAATTTCCTGATTGCAGACTGAAATTTGATCTTATATATTTATAGATCTTAAGAACCACAAACTCATAAAGTGTAAATTTTTCACAAATTATTTACGAATATGTATGTACGGGTATGTACATATTTGTGTAAGTAAAGTATTGATTTATCTTTCATTATAAATCTAAACTAGGTCAAATATACTTAACGTAAATAATACAACTACATTATAAAGCTTTTTGTTTATTATTTTTTCTATTTCAAACAGAAATGACCAAGAAAAAATATTTAAAGTAAAACGAAATCTTTTAACATTAGCTATAACAATAACATTAACGAACTCTATTCTTTAAGCTATCCTTTGCATCCTTCTAATTATTCACAAAAGCAGATACTAAATGTAAAATCTTTTGTTGTTTTATTATTTATAAATTAAAGTTATTTATCTATAACTTTCAATCAAATTACAATATAACAATAAGTCAGAAAAATGATAAAATGTAAGTATTTTCCCGTTTCAGGCAATCGAAATATAATAAATCTGTCCAATAATGAGTTTGTTATCGTGGGGTTTACTGAACCGGACACTGATTGTGAAAGTAGGAAGTCTGTACTCCTGGGAATATTCCAGAAGAAAATCCGATTTCCAATCATATAAGTTGCAATATGGTCATTTCGAAGAACCGTGGATTTTAGTATTTTGTTAAGTATAAATAGTAAATTAAATAACATTTATATTGCTTTTTATTAAATATTAAAATATTGAATTAATTATTTTGTATAAAGTATTATTTTGTATTAGGGAGCAAGTAACAATAAATAATTGTTTCCAAGTCACATACAGTAGTAAACCAAATTATTTAAAATGCGGATAAATAGATTGATTTATATACATTTTCCTAACGTTAACTATGATTCATGTTTTTTTTTAAGATTAAGTCTACATGCATCAAGTCTACATGTATACTCGGCTTGTATAAAAGTTGTAACCAACATTGAAACCTTAAAATGCTTTACAATGTATTTACAATTATAAATATTGTTAATTAGTTTCATCCAGATATTTCAATTGCAATAGCATGTATTGTGGGTTAAAATGTTTAACAAAAAATATTTTATTAAATTCAGTGAGGTTATGTGTGCCAATTTTGAATAATACTTTATTGGTATTTTCCAAGATCTTTTATATCTAATTTTAACAAGTCACTAACAGGTTTAGACTCAACAGAGTCAAACATAGCGTCAAGTATCCCAAGTGACAGAAATGACGCCAAATTCTAAAATCCAGAAATGGTCCCAAATACGAATTTGTACAATTACCTTCATTGCTTACTGTCAATATGTAATTACGTACCACGTGGCTTATATGAACACACCTATGAAAGCTTCTATCCCTTTTCAAGCTTAATCGGCATGATTACGAAATACTTGAGCAATATTGATTATCTCACAAAATATTGACATATGCCTGAACTTACAACGAATTGACTGTAAATTCGAGTATATTATTATATTTATGTACTACCAAGAAATATTGTACTGAGACACTATCGATACATTCCCCTGCAATAATGAATTAATTTTTGTAATTAATTATACTCGTGGTCTTAAAATTATCTTGTCGTCTATTGACAAAAAGCATAATTAACTAAAAACTTAATTCCGTATTGCCTATATTTCCCAAAATCTATCGATAATGTCTCATATTTCTTATTAGACCATCAGTTTAATGTTGGGAAAATCTAAATATGTTTCAATAATCGAGTCGACCGCACTTTATAAGTGTTGTGCATATGATTTTTAATCTTATATGTAGGGAGGTTATACTTATCAAAAGAAAAAAAATCTATTTTGCTCCATTGCCCGAACTGTAACGGGAAGTAATCTCAATAATTGTAATCAGCTGCCACCTCACTAATTGTAAGACATCTGTTCTGTAATCAAGAGTTCTGGTGGGTATTCTTTGTAGTTAATGAAATTGGATAAAGAAACAGACTATATTTAAAACTTTTATAATAACACTGAGAAAAAAGGAGCAAGTCCTCGTTAGCCATTTTTCCAGTTTTAAGGATTGATTGTAAACTCCAATTATCAGTGATAATTACAACGACGAGAGGATGTAGAATTTGTGGAAGTATCACAATGTTTGTAGATAAAGAATTTAAATTTAAGAATGCGTTATCATGAAACGGATAACGAATTGTTGAGATACTAATCCTTTCTTCATGTTCCTCCCTTCTCCAAGCGAGTCCATGACTCGCTTTATCCAAAACATTCAAGAATCCAGAAGTGTCGATATTTGCCTCATATGATAACATTTAACTGATGATAGTGATGATACTTAACAATGCAATTCCATTTTAAGGAGAACACAAAAATACCCATAGTATACCCTTTAAGTATAAGAATGACATTTAAATTAGAGTTCCATTTGATAATCTATTAACAGTGTCCTAGATTATCATCAACTAATATCGATACCGTAATCAATAACAATAAAATTTACGTAAGTTATCTGCTTCACCCTCTGGCAGCAGCCGATAAATGTAATACATTTATTGTATATGTAACTGTTGACAAAACCAAATTAAGAGATAATTAAAGAGAAAACAGTAACTTGGTGTGAAAGCAGCATTTGAAGCAGATATTTAGGGTATTGTTAATTGATGGCTATCATTAGCTATCATCAATTCCTCCATTCCTCCAGCCAAATAAATTTAAATCCTCACAACGAACATTACGAACGACAATACATACATTTATTCACAATATTTTTGAAAATTCTGATAATTATGTAAATTTAGTGGCGTAGAATTATATTTGTAACACCTCCTCAAGAGAAACTCCGGATTTAATAAAATCAATCCCTAACTACTACTTCCGATATAGTAGGATCTTACCCGCACTATAACGAAAGAATATAATAAGAAATCTAGATGTAACGAGACACTTTTAGAGTTAATTATGTCTTGGCCAAATGAGGGCGTAATTATAGGTGTTTAGGTGTTTCAAATTCAATGGAACTTGGGGAGGATAGAAAATCAGCTGTGCCGTTTCTGGGCCCGACATTTTAAATGGAAATAATAGCTCAAACGAGAAAGTTCTATCCTTTTCCGTTTCATAAGTAAAGAGCGTTTCTCAAAAATATCCACTTTAAACAAATCTGTACCTCAATATCTACGTGACGGATCAAAAATGGCAATATTTGAATGATAAAATTATACATCTTTATATATTGGACACCTTGTATCTTATTACACCATTTAGTTAAGTGTATGGTAGTTTATACATGCTTGTATACAGTGTAAATATTACTGATATTAATAGAATAAATTTATTAGAAATGATTTAAGTTATTTAAAGAAATTGCATGTTCTGCGATAATTGCATTATCACATTTAATTAATGAACGAAATAATGAATAAAACAAAAACCGGACATAAGACTAAAATGTTCATATTCCCTTTTTGTTCATGTCTATGAATTTTCGATGCCTTAATATTACACCATGTATTAAATTTATCACCAGAACAGGACTTCTAGATAATGTTCTAGATTGTAGTTTCTGAATATTATTTATATGTTCTCTATAAATTATGTCCTGTAAATGTTTCTAAAACCATAAATTTGGATGAGATATCTGGAAAAAAATAGAACTTGGAGAAAAATGGTTACAGAGCAGTATTAAAAAAAGCGAATTGAAGTTTCAAGTTTCCAGTTTTCAGAATTTGAGTTCAAAATTTTTCATCATCAGCAATTTTTGAGTAATCATAAAAAAACCATCCGAAAAAAAATTTATATTTTTGCTTGGCTTTCAAAAAGTCCACGGACTTCAATACATTTTTTTCAGTAATTTCATCATATAGCGCTTTAAAATAATTCTATCCTATTTAATTTGATCGATTTAAAAGCCTTGCATGATAATTTCTCGTTGAGTTATCGTCGTTCAAAGCAAAACAGTCTGATTTGACTTAGGTAATTAATTATCCGGGAAATAATGATCATACATGAATTTTTCTCTTACAGTAATTAACATTCTTTGATAAAAAAAATATGGATTATTACTAGAAAAACATTTCCAGCCTCAAAAACATTTTTCATAAATAAAAATGAAAAATTCATCCTTAAATTGATTTTTAGCAAAAACGACAAATTCAATCATTCCGAACACAATGAAAAAAATCACAGCGCTTTGAAACTTTAAATAATTTTGTGGAATACATTGAGGTTAAAAAAATAGTCAACATCTTTAGTCTATCTATTATTTGCAAAGTTATGCCAAGTTAAGCGAATATCCCAAAATAAGCAATTTTTTACCTCTTTTTTAATCAACATTCTCGCACCGAAATTTTTTTATCAAAAACCAATAACTATATCTTATAAAAAATACTTTTCAGTTTTTAAAACCCTGCTTGAATTTTCTGTACGATCATTATTTCCCGAGTAATTACCAAAGTCAAAACAGACTTTTTGTTTTAAACGACGAGAAATCATCGCACAAGGCTTTTAGACTGCTCAAATTAAAGAGGATAAAATTATATTAAAAAGGTTCATGACGAAATCACTGAAAAAAGAAGTATTGAAGTTCGTGGACCTTCTTAAAGGCTAGCAAAAATTTGTAAATTTTCTTCCCCATGGTTTTCTTATGATTATTTAAAAATTGCTGATCGTAAATTTTTAACTCAAGATCAGAAAACTGGAAACTTGGAACTTCTATTTGCTTTCTTTAAAATCGCTCCACGACTACTTTTCTCCAAGTTACAGCAGTTTGAATATCACCTAAAGACTTAGGATTTTTTGGCATCCCTTAGTTTTTGTGCCTATGAACCATGAACTTCAAGTAGTCTGATACTGTCAAATATATTGTCAACAAAATGCTCTATTTTGGTTTGTAGTATAATATAACGAAAAGTAGGGTCATTTCAAGTTCCTTCAAAATCAATATAGGTGTTAGTTTGAAGTGCACATTTTCTAGGAATCTTGTATATTTTTATAACGATAACACATGGAAGAATATGATGCGATGTTGCTTTTATTTCTCAAAATTAGCCTCACGGCACGTATATTGGTTTTTCTGTATCATTTTTGTGCTATGTATGTCGAGTTCTCAAGATACCCCTAAATGCCATAGAAGTTGGACCACCGGGGACAACCAAAATTTACAATTTGTGTAACTGTGTATGCAACTCTAATAACAAATATCTGTGGATAATTCAACAAATAAATACGGATAAATACTTATATGGATATATAGAAGTATGCCACTTGGACATTCTACAGAGACTTATAATACATCCATAATAGACTTTTATTGTAGTGTATAGTCACTGGACGTCTGTGATATTTATTGGCTTCTGATTTTACATATTTTCCGTGTGCTTATAAAAATTTAAACACCTTGTAATATATAATGTAAATTAAGCAATAATTAAATACATTTGACATTTCCTTCTTACCTCTCGTAAGAACTAACATGTATAAACTCGCGTGGTTGCCAAAATTATGCTCCCAATTAGGACATAAAGGGCGTTTGGGGTGACCAAATGCATGCACTTTATTTCAATATTTTCTTAATTGGCATGGCATGCATACATTTTCGAAACGTTGAACCCGACTGCAATTTATTTATGTATGGGAATGATGAATACATTTTATTTTCCCTAATTACACACCGCCACAAAACATTTAATGATTTGTGCCATTGTTTTTCATTCGTATCTGATCGACGATCGCCGGGAAGAGATTAGATCGCAGTAATACGCTTCTGTACAAGGGTTTAGTTTTTTTACTTTAAACATTTTGGAGTAAATAATAATACAGGGTGGGCAATGTGCTGGTTGTCCATTAGTATAACATAATGTATAATTAATCGTCAATAATAACCGACCCTGTTTAATTAGGCTAACATTTACGGGCTGCTTGTTGCAACTGGTAAATGACTTGCTCTCGTGACGTAAATAGTTGGAGCTCTAACCCGCAGATTTAGCTGAATATCGCTGTTAAAAGTTAGCGAGTAGATTTTTATCTATAATTAGACATTTACTAGACGTTTAATCGCCAACGTGGAAAGTTTTATCTACGCAGAATAGAAATTTTGTCTACACCAATAGGCAAGGATTACGAGATACACACTATACAGAGTATTAATGGAAAGTGGAATGGAAGTGGTGTGTCCATTTGGAGAACCAATTGAATTGGTTAACTAAAATCAGTACAGGTTTCCAGAAGGTGACAGAAACCTTTTTATATCAAATTGTAACCCTATTTGGTTTGCTACAGTTTTTTACATTTACACATAAATAGACAAGGTACTAAAATAACAAGGCATGCCAATTGGTCTGTACTCGATTTTTGTTATTGTACCGATTAAATATTAATACGAGGGTGAGGCGAAAAGTTTCCGGCCTGAGCCAGAGATAGCGCCATCAGATCTATGTTTTTACTCGTATTCGACAGTACTATCCCTGACTAGCTTGTATAATAACTTTCAGGTCGATTGCTCTGTTAGTATACGTTTGACAGCCAATTGAATAAAACATCTCACTTGCTTACGTGAAAATGGAAAAATTAGAGACGCATGCGGTCATCAAATACTTCCACTTGAAAAGCGTAACACCATTTCAAATAAAAACAAGAAGTGTATTCAACACTGAAGGGCTCTTCTCCATTTATATTCAACAACCAAACAGTGGGTTTCTTAATTTAAGAAATGTCGTACGAGCACTGATAGTGAACCATGCGTGGTAGAGGACCGCAGATTGAAAGTAAGTGAAATAGCTGAGACTACTGGGATGTGAACTGAACGTGTATGCAATATTCTACATCAACATATGTACATGGAGAAGCTCTATGCTAGGTGGGTGCCGAGTTTGCTAACTTTCGATCAAAAAATGCGCTGGAAGACTGTTACGACCGAGAATTTGGCACTATACAATCGAAATCCCAGCGAATGTTTGCGTCCATTTATAACTGTTGATGAAACTTCGGTACACCATTACACTCCTCAAAGTAAACTACAGTCAAAAAATGGACTGGAGCAGGTAAATCAACCCCAAAGAACCATCAATGGTGAATACTACGCAGAGTTATTAAATCGTTTGAGTGGTGAAATGAATGAAAAATTACCTCATTTGGCGAAGAAAGAGATCTTGTTTCACCATGACAATGCATCTGCTCATTCGTCAATCACTGCAATCCCTAAAATCAACGAATTGTAGTTCGAATTGTTCCCTTACTCAGAGTATTCACCAGATTTAACCCCTAACGACCATTTGTTTCTTAACCTTAGAACAAGACTTCGAGGTAAAAGATTTGTGAGCAACGAGGAAATCATCAATGCTGTATATATGTATATTGAAAAGCTCGACTAATCGTTCTAAAGAATGGTATCACTGCATTATAGTACTGTTATGAAAAATGTATTAAACCTGATGGAGATTATGTTGAAAAATAAAATAATAAAAAATTAAACTTTTCACCCCACCCTCGTATAACACCCAATATATTTTGAATTACGTTTAGTCAGCCTTTTCTTTTCTGGCAATATTTGGACACAGAAATCGCCTTTCTTCCCTTAAATCCTTAGGCTGCGAAAGGAAAGGTTACACATAAAGACAAGATCACGTAAATATAAGACACCCATGCCCAGGAAGAGGTGCATAACTTCCCCCGTTGGGACTTGAATTCAAGTATACAATGGCAGCCCGATACCGGGCCTAGTTCACTACACTGGACTACAATGTTAATGGCATTGTCACAGCCACCTCTATAATAGGAGAACATGATAGGTTACCCATCCATATAGGATGGGGCATCCGCGGGGCAGCCTGCTGCACTTTCACGGCTTCACGTCAGACAACTGCCTGAGGGCCGTCTTATTCTCATATAAAATGAGGACAGACATAAGTTTCTTTAAATATTAAAATTAGATTGATACTATTTAAAAGAAGAATATTAATTGGAATACATTTTAAAAAAGGGTGTTTTTTCAATGGTTTATTACGGAAGATAAATTGACAATATTTCACCTCATTATTGCTAAATAAATAAAGAAAAACGTTCGATACATTTTTAGAAATGACAGTTCATTTGACAGAGGTTCAGAAAATTATGCAATCACAGCCGTAATATTTTTGTAGCATAAAAATTCTGAGGTTAATTTCATATAAAATTATGGCATTTATCGTTGGAAATAGAAAATGCAAAATATTAATTGATTGACTTAGTGAACCCAATAGGCCAAAGGGTGAACACTACGGTGCAATGTCATTCCTGTTATTTTAAACTACTACTTTAAAAAGTAGGCAAATAGCCCGCTTCTCGTTGACACCCAGTATTAATTTTTGAGGGGCCGCTGACAAACCTTTAAAATCATTTAAGTTATAGGTCAAAACTGCAGATGGGTTGAGAATTACAGTCATATTAATAAAACATTTTATAATCTATCTTCTAGTCAATGCGTGAATGAAAAATTCTATTAAAATATTTAAACAAAATGATCAATTATGGTGCATTTATGTGACCGTATCTTGATAGTCACAATTTTTCAAGCACTTCTGGTGAAGTGTTCGTGCTGTTGTAACCAGAAGTAGTTTTTGAATTATGATTTTCATTTCATTTTCACAGAGCATAACATTTTAATAATAATTTCGAAATGGTGTACTGCTATATATGCTGTATTCCTTTAACTATTAGTTAAAGGAATTTAGAAATATATTTAGGCAATATTTATGCTTGGGTAATTTTCAGGAGCATTTCCTACACTTAGCAGTAATACCAAAGGATTTCTATGGATATATGAAAGACTGGGCTAGTATATTTCGTAACTGATTTTGTGACTCATAAATACTGACGAACTGGATATAGAAGAAGGCGTTAATGACGTTCGTCAATGTGTGAAATAAAATTTCTTATGGAACTAAATGTAAATATGAACTTAGGCACACATTCAAGACGCAACCATATCATGTCCTTTTGCTGGTAAATCACTTTAAATGTATTGCGTGCTGCTAGTGATTTGTTCTAAACTTAACATTTTTCTTTTAAAAAGCATGGTTTCATCCTTAATGGTAGATCAATGTTCAAAATACGCAAAAATGAAACATCAATAATTCGTATAATTTTGTTCATTGAATTCTCACTACAACCTCACAAAAATGATGTTTGGATGAAAGTTTCTCGCAGACGAGACCATTTATTTCATTTTCATCAATGCAGGACGCTACAGCTCTGCATTTCACTACACAACCACTGAATTTTGGAATAACATTTTCACTAAATTTCTTCAATGATTTGATGATAATGAACAACATGGCTATAGTTTATTTCATCGCTATTTGCCAAATAAAAAATCCCAAACGGCTCTTATCTCATACCGTGGATTATTTTTATGGCTAGGCTCAGGTATTCTGTTCCATTTATCGGCAATATAAGATAGTTTTTTATTTGGCAAATAGCGATGAAATGAATGGTACTTTCAGTAGGACGGCGCAACAGCGCATACGATTTGCGGCTTTTACTTTTCTCCGCGATTTTTTTTTATAACTGGCTGATAAATTTGCATACCCAAGTTGAATGTACTCCAATGTCTCTCTGCTAAACTATTAGACACTATTTAACTATTTATATGTTAACTATTATGAATAAGGAATTGTTGAAAAAAGTACAAACATAATGATAGATGTAAATGCCCTGTAAAATGCCTTTGGTGGCATGAAGAGACACGTAAACTTGTACATTGAACAGGGCTAGGGTAATTTCCAAATCTTACTTTAATTTAGATTTTCCTTTGTGTTAATAAAATTGGTTTTTACTATAATGTATGGAGAAATTCTCTTTCTTTACTAATATTTGTCGCCTTATAGCTTACCGTATTTAGACACACTAGGGCAATTCATGGGAGCGTAGGCATGTCATAAATTGTTTTATCTCATTGAAATTTACGTGTCTGCATTAAGTGTCTGCACTGATAAAAATTGTTATTTATTCGTTCAGTGGTATTTAACGTGTCCACCTTCTTATCTTCAGAAGTATTTTAAGAGTATTATACTATTATAGGAGCATTATTTTTTGACGAGTTTAATATAATATTCACTTTATATATGGTATAAATTTTATATATTCGATTATGTAGCATATTTTTGATATGCAATTTTTAAGATCAATCACATATTATTTAAAAAGCATATTTTGTCTATTGTGTTTTGTCTTAAGTAAATATAGTCACAGTTGTTACGATAACACTAACTAAGTTTTCCACAAAACACTAAAACTATACACTACACTCGACGCGCGTCGCCAACAAAGTTGACATCATCTCCAGATCCAGTTGGCGAAACGCCCGTCGAGTGTAGTGTATAGTGTTTTGGTGTTTTGTGGAAAACTAAGTTAGTGGTATCTTCATACCAAAGGTTCCAACCTAGTCCAGTAGTTGTTATAGGTAATACTTTTTCTATACGCTTCGCAAGTATCGCTGGTGGCACTATCGTTGCGACAAGACTGTGAAACTCTTAGTCTTTATGAAAAGTAAACAAACCATATTGAATCGTATGTTTTCTAACGTGAAATATGATTTTTTAATGTGGAAAAAATTTTTCCCATAAAATATGGGAGGTTTCCCTCATAAAATCTGAGTTATTTAAACATAAATGCACTTTAATTATATCACCTTTTGCTTTTAACCCCCAATTAACCCGATAAGAAGTATTAGAGGGATATCCAATCGCTTCACATTTCACTAGAATTATCAGTAATTTGAATTATTTGTATTGAATACAAAAAATAACGATTGAGTAACGAGTAAAGTAACGTTTTCAAAGCCTGCAATAAATATTATGTTAATTCACTTGTAAAATTGTACTGTGCAAAATTGTAAATGTAAAAAAAGAATAAATTTTTTTTATATAATTAAGGTGTCAATCTTTGAAACAAGGAATTTTTATAATCCAATATACGTAATGTTACCAAAATTTACACAGTCTTTAGGGAAAAGCTTCATGAAATAATTATTATAAAATACTTATTTTTGAATTTATCCATTGTATTGCTCAAATTCCTCATCTCTAGAAATTTCGACACGAACCTGATTCATTCGGAGAATAGACATAAAATGACAACTATCACAATTTAAAATGTACATAGATACTTATTATTACTATTATAATGTTTTTATGCTATACAATAAATTTCAGCGTATTCTGAGTTACGTGAATATACGTGTTCCAACGTTAAATATTTGAAATGAAAGACTAGGAGTTATGAACCACGCTCGCAAGATGGCGATGTGTCGCTTTAAATAGATGGTTGCGACTTACAATGGCTTTCTGTTTAATTATTTAATAGTGTATTACCTAGTGTATATTTCATATATCTAAAACATATTGAAACTCTTGTGTGGTCCAAGTCATATCGCAGTTTTGTACGTTTCAGGTCTCATATAAAGTTTTACACGTTTCTCTATGTTTTGTTTTTTTAATTATTCTTGTTATCTAGTGTAAGCGCTGAATAATTTGTAGCCTGTACACGTTATTTGAGCAGAAATGCATGAAATAAAGTATTATTTTAGACAATGTTTGGTCTGGTACGTTTTTGACTGTTTAAACAAAATGAATGGAATCATTATTTACACTCATTAATTTTTCTTGTGCTGGATATAATGTGCATATAATATAATATGCTGGGTGCTTTGTACATCGATAGAGAGTTTCAAAGGTGTAGTAGAAGAGATCATTTAGATTTGTATTTATTTCCTTGGAGTAATAATATCTTTATAATAAAATATGGATCTTATTTCCACATATTCGATTTTCTTTTAGAATTCCTTCCCTTTCCTCGTTTTTTCACAAGTATAAGTAATAAATTGGCCATCAATTTGAACATCTTCTCATTTTTTTTAAGTATTAAAAGACTTAAAAAAAGTAACAACTAAAAAGCAAGAAATAAATGTTTTCTATAACAATTTAATACTTATTTGTTGTTCCGTTTAATGTAATTAAGAAATTATTGTTATTAAGATTAAAATGATTTTATTGAATTTACTATTGGAATTAAGAAATTAGTGTGTGGACACAAAACAGCTATACAAACTTGTTGTGTAAATTGAGGTTTCCGCAGAAGATATACCATCTCTCAGAGAAGATACAAAAGCGAAAGTCCTTTATCTATTATCTAGGCAAATAAACGTTCCTTATTCTACTACAAATGAGAACAAGTCAAAATTTTTAGGTTGAAGGTTCTATTTTTTCTTGTCGATAATCATTCTCGGTAGAAGAAATATGCGCACATTCAATAGGAAATGAAAACATTTTCATAAACAATAAAACTTTGTACAAAGGCCTACTGAAATAAAACCTGTAGTGACTGCTTGGTTGTACTAATATATAATTCATGGAAGTGAAATCACTTTAAGGCTCATATCTAATCCTTAAAACTATTTCAACATTCAGCTGTAATATGGCTCGCCATTATTGGGCATGATTTTTGGCATTATGTTACCTTATCAATAAGAATGGTATGAAATAAATAAATAAAATCTGTATCTTGTGAGTGCTTTTAAACCACTTTTGTACACTAACTGATTTCGTACAAAATATTTACCGAATAATTTTTCCAATACTTCTACTAGTTGATATGGATGCAGTACTAACAGTATAATTATTTTATATATGAAAGCATGCGGTAGTCTAATTGTTATTATTATTTTTTTGTGGTTTTCATTGGGGTCTTGATAATAAAAAAGGATCACACTGTTATTTCTACATACATCTAACATCATTATATTTTCAACATAGCCAAAACACGAAGATTCGCTATGTATTCATGAAGAAAATAGTATTGCGAATGTAACTAACTTTAACGAATCTCCTTTAACTATAATACGTAGTTCGTAAGTGCAATTCTGCCTCGCATATATGGATATAGTCACAGTACGTTGAGGAAATCCTCTACCGATATTCACCGCAAAGATTTCTATTATGTTGAGTCCTTAATTATAGAATAACGTGCAAAGGTTTCCATTGTAGCCCTCAGCGTTGTTGAAATGCGATTTTAATAAGAGAAATAATTTATCTTTCACGACAGTTATGAATTCCAGAATTCGCCCATAACGTGAATGGAGAGAATTTAAAGGCCAGGAAAAAATTCTCGACGGTTTTATTTACTTGGTTTAATTAAAAAACGAGACTTCATACTAATTTGTATTGCCTACTTGTGTGTGTCGTCGTTGTCGACATTAAAATTTCTTGTTAGCACGATAACTCAACTAAAGCGTGTCGGATAGATCGGGTTTTGACTGATCGGGGACGTCTCCAGATGACACCCATTGATTTTGAGGTGAATAGCACACACCGCCCCCTCCCTATTTTACAAATTTTTTTGTTAGCACGATAACTCAACTAAATCGTGTCGGATCGATCGGGTTTTGACTAATTCTGATCGGGGACGTCTCCCAGATGACACCTACTGATTTTGAAGTGGATAGGACACACCCCACCCTGTCCATGAGAGCACGATGGTGGACTATTTGAGAAATTTGTTTTGTAAATACGATAACTCAACTACATCATGTCGGATCGATCGGGTTTTGACTGATTCTGATCGGGGACGTCTCCCAGATGATACCTATTGATTTTGAGGTGGATAGAACACACTCTACTGTGTTAATGGGTCATGAGAAAGTACAATGCTGGACCATTTGAAAATTTGTTTTGTTAGCACGATCACTCAATTAAATCGTGTCGGATCGATCGGGTTTCAACTGATTCTGTTTAGGGACGTCTACCAGACGACATATATTGATTTTGAGGTCGATAGGACACACCCCACCCTGTTCAGTGGTCATAAGAAAGCACGAGGGTGGACTATTTGAAAGAAGTAAAACTGTCGCATAAAACAGATATTCTGTTTTATTTATCTGTTGGTTTATTTTTTCTCGGTCACTCAATTTCGAGATAGAGATGTTCTACGTACGGAGAAGTCCGTTTTAAAGTTTAAAAACTGTTTATTTTGTATTGAAATCCTATCAAAAGTTGAGCAATTAAAAAAAATAATGAAACTTATTTTTGTGTGAAAGGGCTTTTGTTTATTTCATTATCTCTTGACAATTATAACAACATGGAAATTATTTTTTAACTGAATGATTTTTGTAGTGAGAAGCTTATATTAGAGAACTGGATAAATACCAGGCTATTTACTGCGCATGTCGTGGGCGGTCGGTTTCGCGGTTTTGAGACTTGCTCCTAATCTTGATGAGCTGTTTTTGAAAATATTGAATATAATTTGACCTTATATTTCGAACAGAGCTTTACTCTTTTTAGTAGATACACCTCACTTACGATACAGAATCATAGGGCGGACATTTTTGAACATACTATGTAAATATGTAAAAAACACAGACTATGACGCCAACATATTTTCACTATCATTTTTGAAATATCATACATCTTGACAGAAGCACTATTTCATTCGCCTATTGGGACGTAAATCATACTTACTGTTAGTCCCACGCACGAATCCGTAACTTAAACTAATGAAATATGTACCTTCTTTGGTAATCTATTTTTATCCATTGTAGTTTATTTACAAGCCTATTGTGACAAACTGAAATTCGTCTTCCTTAGAATAGTGTACCGAATGCTTCTGGAAATCATTTCTAGAGTGGTTTGTAAACATATCTCAGAAGTCCTTTTGAGATGGAAGTTAACCGCAGTTTATTCTGCGCTAATGCATTAATTGTACCATGAGCTTTTCAAACATGAAGATTTAGTTGAAGTTTACTTGTAGACTGAAAAGTGTTTTCATTTGTGAGTTGAAACACACATTCGTTATCATCCATCGCAGATATGGAGAGATTATGCTCGACTTTGTATGTACAGTGTGACAGAAAATAACGCAAATAGTCACATCATGTTTCTTCATTATATTTAAACAATGCGAGTAATAAGCTATCATGTGAATAAATTGAGTTAATTAACAGGTAGTTCAGCGTGGAAAAATGACTTGAGCTACTCGAATTGATGAAAATATTGGTAGTGATAAAAATTACAGAATCTGGGGATATGAAACCCCTCATTTCCTTACTTGTAAATTCTTATATCATACAAGAATTACAATTGTAACAGTGATATTGAGCACTACAAGGCTTTTGTATTTATGGAATTCAACATTGACCACGAAGAATATATTCATCTTTTGCATACTAAAATTCTACCTGTTCCTTGAAAGAAGTGATACTTTAAGGCACTGTGGCTAGCACAAAATGGAGCTTGCCCTCATTGCAGAGCTTCCCTTTTTAGACAATTAGAGACAGATTGCTAATCAATGATCGCATAAGATTACCTTAAGTTTATCGGTAAGAATGTTGATTGGCAACCATATTTCCCAAACCCTACTTCTCTGTGGGTGTACTTCTTTTTCGCGTGTTGATTTTTAGAACCCCAAAATCAACAATATTGTTTGCTGACGTATGCGTAAATATGGAAATGTATTTCATAGCTGAACAAAATGTTGTTGTAAAAATCACTTTCCTTCTTTTCTAACATCCAATTAAGAACTGTACGACGTTATGAACGATCTGAAACTTTTAATTGTTGTGTCAACTGAATTTTGTATGTTGACAGATGTAGATCTTTCTTTAAAATCCTATGCGTGGTGGCTCTATTGACAGATACTATTGTTGTGCACG
This sequence comes from Rosalia funebris, assembly GCA_037954035.1. Lineage (NCBI taxonomy): Eukaryota > Metazoa > Arthropoda > Insecta > Coleoptera > Cerambycidae > Rosalia > Rosalia funebris. Next base: position 6,721,203 of record JAZFAV010000039.1, read on the forward strand.
ACGTTGAATTTATGTGTTTGATTACTCCAGTACATTTTCTTTTACGGCAGCAACATTTTCATCTAACCGACCATGACGAGGACGTATTGGTGTTGTCTTATCAACAACAGAACCCGTCCCTTCAAATTTATTGATTAAGTTACAAGCTGTTAACTCTATAAATGCTTCGTTTTGTTTTAATTTTGTGCGCATTTTTCTCAATGCAACTGTAAATGATTACTCACTTTCATAAAATAGTCGCGCACAAACTATTCGTTATTGCACTGTTAGTCGCGGCATGTTGACGTTGTACGATTTTGTAGATGAGAGTCGTCACATATTAACGCTCTATCTTTGAGAGAAACACAAATGGCGCGCAATTCAAATCAATCAATCAATATAGTTCCACCTGGCACATCCTATACAAATAATTATTTCTTTGTTATTTAATTAAATAAATACAATCGGACTATCTAATTTAGGTCTTCGATCTGTTAATTACTGTCATACTTATCCTTCATGACAAACAAAAATGAAATTATTTCAGTAGCGATAAGCATAAACCCGCAGCGGCAGGAATTTTAATAATAGGTACAGGAACTTTCGCAAACAATCAATTTCATGCCAACTATTTGGTTATATCTTTTAAATCTCGGATACAACAAATATTCGCTTAGTAACATGGATCTGGACGATTTCACTCTATTTCTAAAGTCACGATATTTCCTTTCAGTGAACTTACCGATGTAAATGTATCCAATATTCGAATTTATCGAAATTTATCAATAAATCTGTTATTCAGTTTTATTCGTGGCAACTTTTATTATAAATATCTGTACACAATTTATGGGTGAACAACATGATTCAGAAAATTGAATGGAAGTATTGGAGAATAAATATTACTGGTTATTGTTTTATACTGGGTTTTTAATAAGTACATGGCTATATACTTTTATATACAATACTTAATTTCATTAGTTAGTACGTAAATATTATTTCAAATTGTTTCTTCTTCATGTTTGAAGCAAATGTTGCTACACCCGAGCTATAATAATATAATTATTAAATTAAACATACGATGTATGAAATGTACGCTATACCCCAGTGTCGAAATAATATGGAGTGACTCATCGATGACATATGGATGGCTCAGGGGCAAGAAGTGTGCGGGGAACGAAATTCCATAGGTGTATCAATTTGGAGGCGGCAAAATATAAAAAAATAACAAAATAATACCAAGGCAGTTGAAAAGGGTTTTAAGTGGATTTGTAACAGTATTTTAGTTAGTAAACAACGTAAGTATCGTAAGTTATGTAATGTACTTATTTCATGCTTATCCAGTTAGAACATCTCCTGTCAGCATATCCTGGTAAAACAGACATTTTGGCAAGATGTGCCATATAAAGGGACGTAGGAGTAACAAGCTACACACAAGTGGCCCCTCTGAATCCATATATTGACCTACCATTTTCACTATTTAAAACTATCATTATATTTATGCCACACCACTAACACAATCTTTATTTTATTGTATCAACAACACAGTCACAGTTACTATATTTATCACAATCATTATATATGTTACATCACTAACACAGTCTTTATTTTATTGTATCAACAACACCGTCACAGTCACTATATCTATCACTATACATATATGGCACACTTATCACACATATTTTATTTTATATTACCAATCACTGTCACTATCCCACTATCACTCTGTTACGTCGCACTGAAAATATTTTTCTAATGTTATTATTACAAGAATCACTCATTTCAGACAACACGACTTCCACTTACTATATTACTATTCCACAGTTAGTCACTGTCATTATCAAGTTCACAATCACTAGAACTGCTATCGCCTAGATTGATTATAACTGGATCTATCAACGCTTCCGCTCTTGTGTCAAGATACCACGTGCGTTGTTCCTCTTCCTTTACGTGCACAATGCATTTGAACCATGTTTCCGCGGTGACGCGGCTGATAGCATTGTTCAACAGCAATTTAACGTCTCCCAGTTTAAAAGTCCTATTATTTCGTGCTACGTCCGCTTTCATTTGCGCCCAAATCAGCTCTATGGGGTTCAATTCGCAATGATATGGTGGTAGACGAAGTATGGTCACATCACGAGCTTTTGCCATTTCATCTACTATATATTTAATGTACCGGCTTTTTTCTCGCTGCGCAATTTTTAATAGCTGTACTTTTAATATGGTATCGCCACAATCCAGATTTTTAGATTTTAAACACTCTAGGATCTGTCCTTTTCTCCATGCTGATGTTGGTAACTTTTCAATTCGCAGACTATGATATGGTGCATTGTCCATCACGACAACTGCGCCGGGTTCTATGGAAGACAATACAGATGAAAACCATTTTTCAAAAACTTCACTAGTCATATCTTCATGATAATCCCCTGTTCATCGCGATTCAAATATTTTTAAACCATTTTCCAAAAAACCTGAATCGCTTCCGATATGCGTGATTATTAATCTTCGTCGTTTTCCAGATGGTGCCTTCAATCCCGGAGATAATCCTTCTACAAATGCCTGTCGGTTATTCAGAATATTGCAGTCTTGCCACACTTTCGTCACCGTATGACCTTCGTTTACCCAAGTTTCATCCAAATAATAAATCTTCCTACCAGAATTCCGAAAGTCTCTTATCTTTTCCAAATAACTTCGCCATAACACAATTTCGTTTTTTTCAATAAGAAGACTCTTTCGGTTTCGTTTTAAATGAAGAAAATTCATTTTATGCATAATTCTCAGAAGAACTTTACGAAAGAACTTCGATAAATTTTCACCTTGAGCGACGGCAACGTGAATTTTATTCAGCGTCGGAAGTTCATTAAAAAAAATCCATGAATAATCCTACGAATTATGTGTTTAACATCTTCGTCAACTTCAATCTTCTTCCTCCCGCGGGTTTCTGTTTTCTTCTTTTTTGCACTTGTTTCTTCTTCATCATACTTCATTGCACGGTACATACTACTTCCACAGATTTTTGTTAACGAAGAGCATGTATCAACTGCCTCGGTTGTACTAATATCTGGGTTTCGCGCCCGAATTCCTTTGTAGACTTTTTTAATCATTTGAAGTTCTTCACTTGTTAAAAGTTGCTGTTTTCGATTGGAATTCTTCGTCATTGAACCACTACAACTTGCATCCGCTACTTCCATGTTAGAAAAACACTAAACACTCACTTTTATCGCAGAATATAATAAATAAACAATTTCCCGAATCCCGAATCAATCGCACATAACCACAATGTAATGCCACTGGCATTACATTGCTACAACAACGCACCAGGCGGTACAACCGATTATTATGCGATTTGGAATTCAATAGGAGAGGGAGTAGTTCGCATTGAACTACTGTTTCTATAGAACGGCACATAACATTTGTATGCACATAATAGGTGATTACACAAGAAATAGACAAACCGTTGAATAGTTATGGTGGTCTGATATTATATATGAATCACTCCACATTATTTCGACACTGGGGTATAGTAAACTAACTTTGGCACGCAGCCTTTGCGCCATCTCGTGTTTGTTTTTTTAAACCTTGAGTAGGTTGAAGCCTCGATATTATATGTTATAAATGGATTTAAATAAGGATTTGTTACTAAATAAACGGAAAAAGAAACAATCAAGACGTAAGCGTTGTATAGAAGGTCAAAATCTACAATTACAATTTTACCGTTTTCCTGGATAATCTTACGAATTAGACAGGAAAAGAAAATGGATTGTAGTAGTGCGTCGTCAAAGATAACTATTATTTTTTTAGATCTCAAATCATTAAATACATAAAACATATATCGACAGACGAAATGATGAAGAAATTTACTGGAATAGACTTTTTTTTCCAAATTTTAGTATAAAAGATAAGAAGTTTTAATAACTTGTTAAATGCTACGTAACTTATCATCTTAAAATAATATTACAAACAATTTATGGTTTGTTAAATATATTTTAAAATACAAACATATTTTAAATTCACGGTGTTTCTATTTTTATAAGTGATTCTTTATTATTTGCCAGTTCACAAACCATGAATATAATATCATCAATATTATCTAAAAATTCTATGTATATATGTTCCAAAATTTTAAAAATTTTAATTCTTTGGAACGTGTATTGTAACTGAAATAATAGAGTAACCTCGAATAATTTCATCAAGAGAAAATTGTGGATTGTGAGCGAATGGCGGCATTATTAATACAGACTGACATCTTAGGAGTCACTATTAATTTGTGATTTTAGCTGATAAAAACCTTTATCAGCTAAAATTTTATCACCAGCTTTAATAAAATTGAGAAAACATGAATCGTTTGATAAGAATCCATCATTAGCTTTTCCTCCATGTGCTTTTGCCACAAAAGTAATCATACCCGATGTAAATTTTACCGTAAAGCTGTTCTAAGAACAATAAATTTGAGACCTAATAATAATTACCTTTGACGACGTACTGCTACAATCCGTTTTCTTTTCCTGCATTAATTCGTAAGATTGTCCAGGAAAACGGTAAAATTGTAATTCTGGATTTTGACCCTCTACATTTTTACAATTAACAACACAACACTTACGTTCTGCTTGTTTCCTTTTGTTTCCTTTGTTTTATTTAGTAACAAATTCTTATTCAAATCCATTTGAATAAGGATTTCCATTTGATCCAATAAGATGCGACACTGAGGCTTCGATCTATTCACAGTTTAAAAAAACAAACACGAGATGGCGCAAAGGCTGCGCGCCAAAGATACTTTACTAGCGTATAGTTTCAATGACGTTTGCTGTCAACTCTCCATTTCCTCCACTTGGCAACTCCATCATGTCAGGGTTGTAATGATTTATGGCGTTAACATTAAAATCACTTACCCGTTCGAAATATTTAACTTATTCTTGCGTTACCTGTCACTCGTAACGTTTCGATGCATTATTAAGAGCACCCTCTTCAAACATATGAGAAAGCTCGAGCCCGTAAAAGTTGGAACGGCGTTTATCGTCCAGAAAACGGCTTTTGTTTCATAATTTATGCGGAAACCGGCAGTACCTTTCGCCGTAACGGAATATAAATACGAGTTAGTCAAAATTAAATTTCAGATGCCACAGCTGTTTTGCTTTATTTACGTTCATTAAAGTATGAGTGCGCTTTTTGGCATTTCCTGTAACGGTTGATGAATTTGTGTTAATGAATCTCCGTGTTCGAGGGGATGGAGCTGGATTCCATTTATTACTACATACCTTGTGGTAATAAATGGAATTTTGTGCATGTTACCGTTCGGTTCTTTTTACGCGGTAACTGAAATACACTGTATAACCATTAAGCAATTGGATTTTTCTGTGATGGAAAATCACAGCGAAAATCACTTATGAAATAAAATTATTTTTGGTATTCCTTTAGAAAATCGTAAACAATACTTTTACGAGATTTTAATATAATATTATATGTATACGGTATCTTAGTTGGAACTATAGGATTTCAATTGCGCGTCATTTGTGTTCTCTCGAAAACAGGGCGGCAATATTTAATTACTGTCATCCAAAAACCATACGACGTCAATATGTCGCAATTAACAGTTCAACAACGAATAATTTATGTACAACTGTATTATGGAAGTGAGCGATCATTTACCGTTACATTAATAAAAATTCGCACAAAATTAGGACAAAATAAAGCGCTCACAACTTCGTTCGTAACTTAGTCAAAAAATGTGAAGAGACGAGTTCTGTTATTCTGTTATTATTCTATTAGAGTTAACAGTTCGTAACTTAGTCAAAGACTTTGAAGAGATGGCTTCTGTTATTGATAAGGCAACACCAATATTATTGCTACATATGCTAAATATGGCTACAAAGATAGAAAATGTACGGGAGTATTCAAACACATCAATTCGACGTAGCTGAAATTAGAAGAATAATCTTATTTATTTAACTCCGCCTGGGGCAGTTGAGAGGGGGATTGAGTACCTTCAAGATTGTCACTGCCGGTCCCAAGCCCGGGTAAAGGAGGAGGGTTGCAGCGGTAGACTAGCTCTCTGCCATGCGTAAAAAAAATTACTGCTAAAAATCCAAAAGCGCAGCCTCGGAACAAGGACGGATTAAACGGAAAACGACTCAGGCAAAGGAAAAGGAATATGAATATAGCATGTTGGAATATTCAGGGTCTAAGCACAAAAGAACATTTAGTGTTTAGAGAGCTTCACTCGTACAATGTCGATATTGCTGTACTTACAGAAACAAAAAAGAAAGGACAAGGAAATAAATATATAGATGAATATATATACTTTTGGAGTGGGGTAGAAAAAGCAAAAAGAGCTAAATCTGGCGTGATAGTAGCTATAAAAAAGAAATTTGAAACAAACATAATAAGCTGGAACCCAATACATGAAAGAATAATAACAGTAGACCTTGAAATAAAAGGGAGAAAAATAAGAATATTCGGAATCTATGCACCAACTGATGACTCAGATAAAACAACAAAGGAAGAATTCTTTGAAAAACTCTCAGAGGAACTGGATAAGACACAAGATAAAATAGAAATCATCCTGCTAGGGGACTTAAACGGAAGGGTAGGTAAAGCCCTTGGCAGTAAGATTATTGGACGACACGGTGAAGATGTGGTAAACGAAAATGGTGAAAGATGGATAGAGCTCTGCGAAGAACACTCGTTGAAAATCTTAAATGGGTTCTTTCAACATAAAGATATCAATAAATATACCTGGATCCAAAAAACGAAAAATCTAAAATCTATATTGGACTACATTGTTACTAAACAAAACTAAATGATAAGACCCTTTGATGTAAAAGTGTGGAGGGGAGCGGAATGTGGATCGGACCGTTTATTAGTAAAATCGACTATAGAAATAAGACACAATAACTGGAAAAAAAAAAAGAAGACAAACAGAATATAAATTCTGAGAGACAAAAGGTTTACAACCTAGACAGCTTAAGAAACGAATCCACCAGCTTCCTTTACAAATTACGTTTGGCTCAGAAGATAAAAGACGAAATAACCGGAACGGTACAACAAATATATGAAGAGCTAAAACAGAAACTACATGAAGTAACGTCAGAGGCATTAGGAACAAAAGAGAAAAAACCCAAAAACTTCTGGTGGAGTGGCGAACTAAACGAATTGGTAGAAGAGAAGAAGCTATATATCAAATGGTTATCTAGCAACAATGAGGAAGATCGTAAACAGTACAACAGATACAAATATATAGTTAAAAAAGAAATAAAAAAGAAGACAAACTTGGAATGGGACAATAAATGCACGGAAATAAGCTCAATGATAGGAGGATCTAGGTCCAGGGAAGCATGGAAAACGATAAACGACTTAAAAAAAAACTCTAACGAAGTGAAAAAGATAAACCCTATAAGAACAGAAACATGGAAAGACTATTACAGTGATCTGTTGATAGAAAATAGAAGAGAATATCTGGACACTGGCTTAACCAATAGAGAAATAGAAGATAACACAATAGAAGAAATTACTCTAGAAGAAGTGAAGACGGAACTAAAAGAAATGAAGAATAGCAAAGCGCCGGGACCAGGAGATCTACCTGTCGAGCTACTGAAACATGCTACAACAAAAGTACTGGAAACGATCTGTACTATATTTAATAAGTGTTTGAGGGGAGAACCGATACCAACGGACTGGAAAGTATCCATTATAAATCCGATATATAAGAAGGGAGACAGAAGGAAGTGCGATAACTACAGAGGTATAAGTATAACTTCATCAACCAGAAGACTATATGGAAGAATCCTTAAGACAAGAATAGAGAAAGACATTGAGGAAATGGAGGAACAAAGCGGTTTTAGACCAGGAAGATCCGGTACAGATAATATATTTACCCTGAGATATTTAGCGGAAAAGTATCAGTCAAAAGGAATGGAACTCCATGTAACTTATATAGACCTAAAAAAAGCATTCGACTCTGTCCCGCTCCAGAAATTGTGGACTGCACTAGAAGAATCGGACATCGACACGGTATATATAAACGCAATTAAGACCATTTATAGAGAAAATCAAGCTGTTGTCAAGGTTGGAAAACATACCTCGGCCCCTTTCTCACCAACAAAGGGCGTGAAGCAGGGATGTTGCCTCTCCCCCACCCTGTTTAAAATTTACTTAAATGATGCTCTAAAACAATGGACTAGAAAGTGCAGCCCGATGGGAATACGCTTAGAAAACAGTCACCTATACACCATCCTCTTTGCGGATGACCAGATAGTAGTCGCAGAGGATCAGCAAGATATGTCATACATGCTCAATAAACTTATAGAAGAATATAATAAATGGGGCCTAGAGATAAATACAGAGAAAACACAGTATATGGTTATAGGAGGTAAAGGAGAAGACATAGAACTGGACAGCGGGATGATAAAAAATGTGACCGAATATAAATACCTTAGGGTTACAATTTGTGAAAATGGGAGAGACGACAAGGACAACAGGGAGAAGATGGCTAAAGGAAGGAACTTGATAAAAACACTACATCCCATCCTGTGGAAAAGTAATATTACAATTAAAACAAAAAAGAATATTTTTAAATCAATAATAGAACCAGTCATGACGTACGGATCAGAGGTGTGGGTTACAGGCAAAAATATGAACCAGAAAATACTTGCAGCTGAGATGTCGTATTGGAGAAGATGTTGCAGGTAAACTTCATTAGATCATGTCAGAAACGAAGATATTAGAGAAAGAATGACAGTTACAGACACTATTATAGATACAATAAACGAAAAACAACTAAAATGGTACGGACATCTAAGCATGAACGCAGAAAGAATACCACAGAAAATCTGGAATTGGACCCCATATAAACGAAATAAAAGAGGAAGACCACGCAAGAAGTGGATAATGAATATTCACAAAGGAATGGAAGAACGAGGACTACAGGAAGGAGACTGGAATGATAAAGAGAGATGGCGCTTAGGATGCGAGAAGCGGCGATGATGCTGCAAAATCTCGCTATATATATATATATATATATATATATATATATATATATATATATATATATATATATATATATATATCTTATTTATTTTCTTCTAAACCATTTTAACAAATAATTTCGATATTTTACTTGAATCTTTGTTGTCTTTAGTGGGAACAAATCAAATATATAAAATTATAATATTTTTATTCATGGGCGCCGGCAGCAGGGTGCAAGGGGGTGCACTTGCACCCCCCTGTCAGGAAAGAAAATACATAGAAAAAATTAATTTTTTTTTATTAAGTTATTGTTTGAATAAAAACAGGAGGCGTCTAGGTGGCTGTCCAAATTTGTTCATCACCTTGTCAATAAATTCAGTATCCTCCTCTACTATTTTCCTGTGAACACTGAGCATGCTCAGGTCGCTTAGCCTCGCGTATCCCATCGTTGAGCGATTCCACGTCTTGACACGTCGCAACGTGCTAAATGTATGTTCAATGCTACATGTTGTTGCTGGAATCGTTAAACAAATTTTGATTGCCACACATATTGCTGGGTAGAACGGAGTGGCTTGAGCAATTACATCTGCGTATTCAACAACAGATTGATTTAAAACCGCATTATTTGCTTCATTTGTCTTCATCATCTCGTACCATGTGGTAGCTTCGGTAATAAAATTATGTAGAAGATCTCCGTAGAGGTTCTGTATATCTTCTGCTATCGCTAATTTGTCTAATTTTCTCATATTTTGTGGGTGAAGCCGCATAAGCGAAAATGCTTTCTTGTGTGTTGAAGACAATCTATTTTTTAGTGAAGAAATAATAGAATCTAAGTATGGGATAAATGCAGATATTCTGAAAAATTCTTACACATTTTCAGATGGTTGATTTGATCTGTAATTCTGTTTTGCCGCTACTCGAGGACGCTTAAATTCAACATCCAGTTTTTCGCAAATTTTTTGAGCTTTCTCAAAAATGACCGCAAACTCCATAGAGGCATTATTGCGGTGAGATTGAAGCACACCAGTTAATTTATTTACGTGATCGTGTATTGCCTCTATATTCATATTTGCTTCTTGTAATTTATTGCACACGGGTTCAAGTTTGGCAGAATAGGCAGCAATTACTAAAAGTGTCACAATGTATGTTGGAGTAGTTATAATTGTGTTGAACTGATACGCTTTGGTTTTCGTTTTAAAATTCTGTGCGTCCTGCGAAAGTTCTTCTAAAACTTGTACAATAGTTAGAAAGTTTTCAGAAAATTTTCTGATACTTTTGTACTTTGCTGCCCAACGCGTTTCTCAAAATAAATATATATTTGAAATTTTATTCCGCTGCAACATACTCTCTCTAAAAAAATTTATAATGTCCTTTGTAGTCCCAGCAGTATTTCTCACTTCATTGACAGTATTCAGGTCATTAATGACACGATTCAATATATGGCTTGCACTTATATTGAATCAATGTGTAGATGCAGATGCACCGCCCTGAAATTAATCCTGGCGGCGCTCATGTTTTCATTATATATTTGTTCAATTGAATCTGTCAAGAGCCATCACGCATCGGCTTTTAAAGAAAGATCTGTATCTGTCAGCATATAAAATTCAGTTGACACAGCAATTAAAAGCTACAAACCATTTACAACGTCGTACACCTTCTATTTAGCTGTTTATGCTGATAAAGAAAGTGATCCTGATTTTTGTAACAAAAGTTTCTTTAGCAATGAAGCACATTTTCATCTTGACGGATACATCAACAAACAAAATTGTCAAATTTGGAGTGCTGAAAATCCGCACGCCGTTCACGAAAAAGAAATGCATCTACAGAAGTGCAAGGTTTGGTGCGCATTTTGGAGTGTGGACTATACTTCCTTGAAAATGACGCTGATAATGCTGTCGTAGTAGCTGAGGAATGCTATCGTGATATATTAACAATTTATTTCTCCATCAATTTGATGATTTGGATTTGAACAGCATGTGGTTTTAGCACAAATCACATTCTATAGTTCTAAATAAGACATCCTTTTAAGATAAAGAGAATATCTGAGATAGATATTTTAAACGAAATTTGAAATATGTATACTCATTTAAGTGTATATAGTACCATACAGTTCTCGTTTGTAATGGAGCGTCATGTATATTTTCTAAACATTGAGATGAAATTTTCCTTAGATCTTGTATGTATTATTTAATAATAATCATAATAATGATGCAATAGACCAGGGAAAATAAGCGATTATATAATTCGTGGATGGTCTACTCTGATAGACTCAGTATATTTGAGAAGACATAACTCATTAGCGAAAATAGTACACGTGAAAATAGCGTAGAAATACAATCTATTACCTAACCCACCACCGTACTATAAACATCAGCTGCAATCAATCCTCCAGAACGACAGCTACCTGTTATATTGGGACAGGCCAATAACTATTGACAGAACAGTGGATTGCAGTAAGCAAGATACCATCCTCATTGACAAAGATCAAGAGTAACACTCCCAAGACCAACTATACTAAGAAATAGATATGTTGTTCGAAACTGTTGGATGTAACTTAAGTAATTAATTTGACATAGATACAATTTTCTTTAATAGATTTTCTAAAAAGACTATGAAATATCTCTCTTCTGTAAAACGTTCAATCTGTGATTTATAATCTTGATCAGTTTTGTTTGTAAAGTAAGGAGTATAAATATATCAGTGTTATAAAGTTTCTATTAACTTTTTTAAGGTTGTACCTCAGCTTCAGTATTTATCAAAATATCTTTAAAAAAATTGAAAATGATGTCTTGGGGATTAGAGCCAAAAGTATTAATTTGAATGTATTATTCTATATGAATGAGTGAGATCGATGTTTCATTGCAAAAACATTAGGTATATTGTCATATTTCACAGATATGATATCCATTTTGGAAGAAATGTCTGATTTAATACTAGTTTATGATTAAATTTTATATAACATGATTCAAGTTGAGTATTTATGATTCAAGTGAATGGATAACTGTCTATTTTAGACGAAATGTCTGATATACACAGACTGGATTGCAAAACATTCGCAACCATGTTGGGAAAAATTTTGTGTACTTCATTGCAGACGAAGGATTGACACATATGCAATTTTTTTATGAATGCGTTAATATTTAACAGTGCTAGTACTAGCAGTGGCAGCCGTATATTAATTTCTAATATTAGACAGAACCATCCATAGAACAGTTGTAGATATTATGACTGGTGCTTTCACTGTGTATGGTCAGGTCCAGAAAATTCTTTGAAAGTATCAGTAATGCTAACGAACGCAGCTGTATACATTCGAAAAGTGAGATATCTGTTAACTGAAATATGCTTTTGTAGATATGATACACTTTATATCTGCAGCTCATTCACTTAACCGAATGGCAGAAACAATAAGAGAAATAAGTTTCCCTTTATTTAAGAAGGTAGTAGCGAATGTGAAATATATTTTTGAAAAAGCGTTCAATCGTAGAGACACGTTTAGAGAAACTTTGCCAGATATATCTTTACCTAATTGGCAAATCAGTTGTCACAAGATAGGGTACATGGTTAGAAGCTGTATCTCTTGCTATGATAAGAATATTGAGGAACTAAAACGTGTTATGTTTAAAAGAAAAGGACATATTATGGACATAGTTTCCAATTGACTTAAAACATCAGAAAAACGGAAGCCGAGAACATTAGGAAATACAAAAACCTCGCTAGGAAAATTAAGCACATCTGAGGCCTGGATAGATTAGGAATTACTCCCAATACTCATCTCAGCAACTGGCATCATGGCCAAGAAACTTAATAGATCTAACATCGAAAAGCTGTGACTTCCGAACTACAGTTTTAAATCAATGTAGAAAAGCGTCATGTTGCAGATCTGTTACATAACAAGGAAGTCTTTGAACTAGTATTAATGAATAAAACGGAGAAATTTGGATAGACTGAATTCTCTTTCTTGTCGTGCAAACCTAATTCTTAGGTTAATGTCTAGAATGCGTGGATTTTTCCAGCAACTCTACTGAGAAAGAGTGTTTTGATTCCATAACAATAATAATAAAAAAAATTACATATAATGTTACATAAACAATTTTTGGGTCAAAAAGTGGTTTCAGAAAAATGATTAAAGTTAATTGTATAGATCAGGTCCTGGCAGCCTGACTTAAGACAAATGATGTGTGGGTTTACATTTCTTAGAATAAGGCAGTGTAAATAATTTATAGATTCAAATAATATCGTCAAATCGGGATATGCATTAAAGCAATCAACGATGAATATTTAACTTCTTAGTATTGATAATATTATTGCAGGTAGGAACTTTTACCTACAGATATTTATACAAATAAAAGATTGTCCTTTCTACAACTATCATATCAAATATATAGATAGAATATACTGTACCTAACCAATAGATTCTTTACGAAACACAAACCTGAAGTATAAACACGATACCAAAGAAATGGTATATACAAAGTACGTATAATGTAATAGCTTTCATATATACTTTTTCATTAACTTAAAAATTATTTATTATTTTCACAGTGCAATGTCCTATCTATATATTCAAAATTTTATTAAAACCGGTGATTTATAGTTGTGCGAGTTAGTTCTAGAAAAATACTATTTGAAGTGGGTTGTATTGAAAAATAAATGAACAGAAGCTATTCATTTGATTTTATCATACATTTACAAACGCCTTATAGCCCCAGGATTATATATTGCATTTCTATTCACTATGGCATATTATTCATATGTTATATTGGACATTCATATCACATAAAATATTTCTATCTGAACGGAGGCCAACAAATAAACAATTCCTTTGTGTTAAAAAATTACTTTCAAAAGTGCTACTCTGATCTCGACGACATCGACACCATCGTAAAGTAAGTCTTTATGCCGTCTAGCGGAAAACGTTGTTGGTGTCTCAATACGGACTTCATTCGTTTGGCAGTCCTTTCATACAAATAAGTCGAATCATTTATTTTCTTTTTAGGCGGTAAGCTCGTCTCATTCAGAAAAATATACACGAACGTCTTCGTAAGTAAGAATAGTCGCAGAATCGTCTCCATTTTACTTTTCAATTAATGTTGGCATCAAAGAAGTAAAATCCCTATAAATGTCGGCTATTGTTCATTTCATTTCGTCTCCTTTTATGTAAGTTATGTTGCAGATTCAGTACTTAAAATTAAAATAAAGCATTTGCGTTAAATGAAGGACTCTGGTTTATATACAATATAATATTATTAGGTAACATAATATTATATGATATATTTGATTTTTATGAATGCTCTTGTCTTCAGTTTTGCCTATTGTAATGACAATGAAATGTGACTCCGGTTTGACGTGTACTATTTAGTGTAAGCCTCTTGCTGCTACTTAACCAGATATTTCACTCAGCTTAATATAAATTTTAAAATATAATGTACTGATTTAATAAACGAATAAAATTAATGACGAATAAAAAAGAGATGGAATTTAAAGTAGTAAATGAATGTAATAAATATATTTTCCCAACGATAAAAGAGGTGGTAAACTATTCTAAAATATTTCTAGTATCATCGTTTATAGAAAATCTGAACAATAAAGAAAATTGACAGGAAAATGAGTGTCTATAGATTATTCATATATTTTGATATTATTTATAATAAAACGTGTACATAGAGAAAAACGATTAATTGATTTAAAAATATATTTACTTCAAAGACATTCCGTCAAGTTGTAAAACATTCTGAGATGAAGTGAAAATATCAAAGAAATTGAGTGAATCATTGAAGCTAATTTAAATCAAATTGTAGTGAATTTAAATCAAACTGAGTGCTAATAAATCATACTTCTTTACCACTTACTTTTGAACTATCACGAATCATTTTTACGATATTTTCTTGTAGTGTTATATAATTTTCTTTTTCTTGAACATTTGGTTACATTATAGAATATTTGTCGTTTTAATATCTTTCGATTAGGAAATATTAAGTGATAAATTCAAAATTTACTTATAATGTAAAAAATTATTTGAAATTAGTTAATTTTGCTTTTCCACTTCTCTTGTCCTTTATGGTAAATTTATATTTGGAAATATATGAGGTCACGTATGTTCGTGTAATAGAAAATACAATGTAAAAAGGGTTAAATATGAAGTACGATAAATAAAAAACTAACAAAAACATTTAAATTGATGGACCTCTATTAGTAATAGGTATTTTCATCATATACATCAGTAATAGGTATTTTCGCTTTTTAAATTAAATAAACAAGTAAAGTAAATAATACCATATGTAGAGAATGTGATAATTATTTACTTTAGCGTAAAACTCTTCAATCTTCACCAAAATTTGATTACCCTATTTTCGAGGATGCTGAATAAAAATCTAGCCTCAGTTTTTAGCGGTTAAACACAGTTTCATACATTGTATGAACACAGAACAAACATTATGTAGATAATGTTAGGATGAGGCAGTGTACTCCGTTCATTGTCGGATCTGCGCTATTCGAAGTCAAGCAACAAATAGCGCGGTTGCGACTTGGGTGAGTGACATATGGTCTCATTCTTATATTGCCGCGGTGGTGCTGACTTGGTATTTGGTAACAGGGTGGCAACTGGGCCAAATATTGGGCACATTGTCTGCGTGAATTCGATTCTCACCAGAGGGAACTTGGCGCTTCCCTCAGGGCTGGGTGTTTGTCCGCGTTTATATGTGTAATCTTCCCCTACTCATGTCTGTCTGTAGGCTTTCTGGGGAAGGAAGTCTAGTTTCCGTGTGTCCAAACTTGATTTAAAAAACTTGATATAAAATATATAATGCATACTATAATATAATTAATTTGAAAATAATTTATGTATATTAATGTATATATAGGATGTCTTAGTGGAACTACAGGATTTGAATTGCTCTCCATCTGTGTTCTGTCAAAGATAGGGCGTCAATATTTAACGACTGCCATCTACAAACCATACGACGTCGACGTCAACATGCCACTATTAACAGTTCAACAACGAATAATTTATGTACAGTTGTCTAAAGATACTGAGTGTCATTTACAGTTGCGTCTATAGAGTTAACAGTTCGTAATTTAATCAAGAAATTTGAAGAGACGGATTCTGTTATTGATAAGGCAACACCAATATATCAACACCATGAATATACCAACACCATCAATATAGCAACAACAACACCCGTCGTGGTTGGTCGGATGAAAATAACCAACCATAACTCTGTTACATACCAAATTTCCTGATTACGTTGTGTCGCGGAATGCAGTGCAGTGCGTGAACAATCAGTGACCTCAAAACAAACATTCAACATGTTATTCTGGAAACAGAGCCAGTTTTATATACCTGTGTTATGGACAATTTTGGTAAACGAATGATATCTTGCCAGATGAGTCAAAGAGGCCATACGAACAATATTCTTTTCCATTTGTAGCCGTATCGCCTCCAATTTATGTTGAAGAATAGAAAACCTCAGTTTATCAGATTTTAGTTTTATTCAAAAATCACATCCTACAGTTCCAAATGAGATACCCAGACATATTAACGTCGTATGGTTTGTAGGTGAAAGTCGTTAAACACTGACGTCCTTTCTTTGATAGAACACAAATGGCACGCGATTCAAATCATATAGTTCCAACTGAGACACTCTAAATAAAGTGTAATCGAAACCTTTAATATTTTCGAAATATTCTCGAGAGGTATATAAAAAAATATTACAAAAAATATAAATTTACATAAAAGATTAAGTTATCGTGAATAAACTTTTATGATGCAATTTACTTAAATGTGCTGATTTTTATTATTCTCTTAAATAAAATACGTATTTGAAAGTGTCGAATATTTGATTCATTATCATTCAGGTGTTATTTGATTAGGTATTATTTATTAGGTATACAGGATGAAAACGGGTACGGAGCATCAAATATACTCCCACTTATTTTATATATTTCAAACTGATTATAATCTATATTAATTTTTCTTAAATGTATAATTCTCACTAAATCTCGTATTTTACGTGTAAGATACATAATTTTCTTTAATTATACTATTGATTACTATTTTATTTGTGGGATATGTAATACATTTCTAACAATCTATATGGAATATTTCCTTCTGCCATTATCTGTCTTTTTATTATTTTGGTAAAACTAGTTATGTAGTATCAGTTGCTAATTACGGAAACACTATTTTCTGAACCTTATAGTCACTGTACTGTTTTGACCTGTACTGTTTCACTAATAATAAATAAATAAATGTAATTTTCTTTTCCAGGTAAGTTCGGTAACATCTCAGATCTTTAGTACTCCCGCATGTTCCAGCTATGGCGTAAGTTGACTCTAATATTCTTTAATTTGTTTAATTAATTGAGATTTTTATATGATAAAATCATAATTCCAATGTAACTGAGTAAAACAACTACTAAGTTTTATACCACTATATTTGTATACCGCTATAAATATAGTGGTATAAAACTTAGTAGTTGTTTTACTCATTTGCATTGGAATTATGAACTACTACAGAGTAACGGCTTCCTCGATCAATTTCCTGATAAAATCATAACATATTGTATATAAACCTACATACACATTTGGCTAGAATTTATTAGCAAGATAAACAGTCGCTTTGGACACTGTTTTTATGAGTTAGTTAAGTTATAATATAATTAAGAATAATTGTAGGATCATCTCCACTTTACTTTTCAATTAGTGTTGGCTTAAAAGAAGTAAAATTGTTATAAATGTTGACTATTATATTGTATTATATTATGGCTATTATATTTCATTTCGTCTCCTTTAATGTAACTTGTGTTACGGATTCAGTATTTAAAATTAAAATAATTAGCATTTGAGCTAATGAAGGACTCTGGTAAATATAAAATATAATATTATATACGTAACACCATACCACATAATGTCTTCGATATTATTCGATATTATGATGTCATACTTTCGATCTTTATAAATGTTACTATCTTGAGTTTTATCTATAGTAATGACAATACCATGTGGCTACTGTTTGATATGTACTTTTTAGTATAAACCTGTTGCCATTATATAACCTATATATAATTATATAACAGATATTTCATTATCATCATCATGAGGTCATCAGTCCTAAAACTGGTTGGACGCTAACCTCCAGCTTCTCCTATTTTGTGCTAACCTACGCATTTCCCTAATTGTGCTACAACCTACATCCCTTACTATTTGTGAGCAGTAGTCTAATCTAGGCCTACATCTGCCTTTCTTCACTCCTATTTCTGCCTCCAAAATATCGCGGACTATTCCCCCATGTCTCAGCAAGTGGCCTACCATTCTATCTCTTCTCTTCTATATGTTTTTCCACATACTTCTTTTCTCGCCGACTTTCTCTAATACTTCTTCGTTTCTAACTCTATCAGTCCACGGTATTTTCATCATTCTTCGGTAACACCACATCTCAAAAGCTTCTAATTTCTTCCTACTTGCTTCCCCTACCGTCCAGATTTCGCAACCGTATAGCGCCGTGCTCCATACATACGTTTTCATTAAGCTTATGTTCATACTCATTAAGCTTATATAATATTTCATTAAGCTTAATATAAATATTAAAAGATGATGTACTGATAAAATTGACGATATATAAAATACCAAACATTGTCTAGGAAAAAGAGATAGAATATAAAGTGGCGAATGAATGTAATAAACACTACATTTTTCTGACTGACTGTAAGAAAGACGGTACTATGTAACGAAAAAGCATAATGCAAAATTAGATTTCTCGAAGGTTGTAAAGTACTAAAATATCTCTATTTTTATTATTTATAGACAATCCAAACAATAACGAGAATTAACAAAAAAGTTATTGCCTATAGGTTATTTATATATTATACTATTTGTAATAAAACTTGTGTACAGAAGAAAAAACGATTATTTGATTTAAAACTATATTTACTTCAAAGACATCCCATCCCATCTTTGTATACTCAATAAAATATGTGTATTACAACAATAAATTTGATTTCGTTTTAATGCCACAGATTAATTATCTATGTATTTGAACTATTTGAGAATTATAGGCTTTCGAAGTTATTTTTTAATACTTACGTGTTCAAATATAGATTTTTAGTGTACCTTATAGAATTTATGTAGTATTATATTATTTTAAAAATTATTAAAGAAGATTCGTGATCTAATCAGGAAAAGGAATTTACCTGAATTAGCTTTGCTCTTATAAGTACCTACTACTGTCTACCTCTGTTTTTCATTAAATGTGAATACTTACTTTAATGTTCAGTTTTGTTCCAGAACGGAATAGAAATATCGCAACAGAAAAGTAATAATAAAAGTGATAGAACAGTTTTTATAATCATAATAGTTTAATTTAAATTATATTAGCAATAAGATATATAATTGTACAAGTTATAATTACGTTAACAAAATTAATTTGTAAGCAATTGTAGAAAAGCAAACTAAAGCTCCAAGTTTCTACCTTTTAGATCTTGAGTTCGGAATTTTTTACTATCAGCAGTTTTTGAGTAATAATAAGAAAACCACCGGAAAACAAATTTTCCTATTTTTTGCTTGCCTTTCACAAGGTCTACAGACTTCAATAATATTTTTTCAGTGATTTTGTCATAAAGCTTTTTTGGATAATTTTCTTTTTTTTAATTTGAATGGCCTAAAAGCCTTGTACGATGATTTTTTGCTGAGTTATCGTCGTTCAAAGAACAACATTTTTTCATTTTTAATGCAATAATTAACATTTTTTTGATAAAAGAATATGGATTATAGCTAAAAAAACATTTTCAGCCTCAAGAAATTTATAAAAAATGAGGAATTCATCCTTAAATTGATTTTTAGCAAAAATGACAAATTCAATTACTCTGAACACCATGAACAAAAATCGCAGCACCTTGAAATTTTCAGGGTTTCTTTGGAATACTTTAAGGTTAAAAAGTAATAGTCAATATCCTTAGTCTATCCATTATTTGCAAAGTTATGTCAAGTTAAGAGAATATGCCCTAAATACGAATAATTATTTTCCGAGTAATTAATTACCAAAGTCTGAACTGACTTTCTTTTTGAACGACGATAACTTATCGAAAAATCATCGCATAAGCCCTTTAGGCCGCTCAAATTAAAGACGATAAAATTATCTAAAAAAAGTTTTATGATGAAATCACTGAAAAACATTTATTGAAGTCCGTGAATCTTTGAAAAGGCAAGCAAAAATTTGGAACTTTTCGATAGTTTTCTTATGATTACTTAAAACTGTTGATGGTAAAGCATTCTGAACTTAAAACCTGGCAACTAGCAAAATGAAGCGTCAGTTTTATTTTTTATAAATTGTTCTGCGACTATTTTCTTTCTCCAAGTTATAGCCCTTTCCAAATCATCTAAATATTTAGGAATTTTTTTACATCCCTTAATTTTTGTGCCTACTGTATATTAAAATTTTATGTAGATATTATTGAGTTTTATATGGTACTAGTTTATTTTACCTAGTTTCAATAGATGTTATATAAAAAATATTTCAATAAAAAAACTATCTTTAGGTGGCATATTAACTGTTCATTTATAAAATATCAAATTTAAATAAGGGTTGAAAACATGAAAGGTTCAAGAACAAAGGCTTTTCATTATTTTTAGTAAATTTTACATTCATAATATTTTTGATTATAGGTTGATTTTATTATCATTACAAATACATATATTCTCTTACTTTAATCTTGATATCAAGTCAATATTTGATGTTAAAAGTGTATCAAAAGGACATATATAATTTTTATAATGCTCCTCCTCTCTCTTGTATTACCGTGTGCTTTGACTTATATTGTTGAAAATAAAAATACCACGAACTTCTTGATTACTTTACTTTCAAACGAGTTTTTCATAAAAAGAAAAAGTTCTAAAGGATAACCTAAAAGAGACACGCAAGTTTCTACACTTTGATTAATATCCGTAGAAACTACAAGAAAGGAGTAGTAAAACTTTTTTGAACCTGGACAAACATGTCAGAAAATCGATGGTCATTTCTTACCCTCTGATTAGGATCAAAGTGGGATATCTGATCTTATCAACTTAGTAGTTTATCGTGATAATAAATTATAATTAACTAACATCAGCTAAAATTAATAATAACTTCTTTAAATCTGTTTCTGCTGTTGAACGAATTTGCGTTAAAGAATTAGTTCAGGATTGCCCTAAAGCGCAGACAAGAGACTGGATCTCGAAATATTCTTAGAATTAATATCCTGTTATCAATTACTTGAATTAAATAAACATTCTTAGAAAAACTTAGGCATTTTTAATATGAAGGAAATTACGTGTTGGTTAAATTAAGAGATGAAGGTATAGAATATATGATACTGAGCACTGCTTTCTAGAGACGAATAACTGCAAAAATTAAATGTATGGAATAAGAGCGATGATATTCTTTTTTTCAGTGGAAAACTGATGGGCAATAATAGTTGAATCTCAATAGAGATATTCATATTAGTTGAATACTTTGCAGTATTTGTTGCAGTGTAAGTGAATTTATCTAATATAATATACACACCGTCAAAAGTCTTGGACCCCCGATGTTTTGTGTTAGTAAATAATTTTATTTTAAATATTGTAGGGGTTTTTCAAAGTATGTTTTTTTTTGAATGTATTTTTTTTGCAATACAGGAATAATTTTTGAACATTTAGTCAATTAAAAAGCAATGAGAAAAAATTTGCAACTTTTAAGTAAATTACGATTATGAGTATTATGACAAAAATTAACAAAACATATTTTTTAACAAAGTAAACTACAACTTAATAGTCAGTATGGCCTCCTCTGCTTCTCAGTAATATACTGACATGCCTGTGCATTGAAACAATCAAAGGGTTGATAATTTTTTAAGGAATATTGTTCCACTCCTCTATTGTTGCTGCAGCTAACTCTTCCGCATTTTGGGGTGGGTTCATGAGTTTGTGAATTGCTCTAGAAATAAAATCCTACATGTTCGCAATGGCATTCATATCTGGGGAATTAGCTGGCCAATCTAATCGGGTAATATCTCCCTGTTCGAGTACCTCATGAACCGTTCATGAAGATGAAATTGTCACCTAATTTGTCGCGCAGGGGATAAATAATGGGCCTCATAACACTTTCGATATATACTTGACTTGTCATATACTGATTTATGAGAATTAACGACGTACGGCGATTGAACATTATTCCTCCCCAAAACATTACTGCCCCACCATTGTAAGGAGCAACCTCACAGGGAAAATTTAATCTCTCTTGATGACTTGGCTCTCTCCAGACCCTTTGCATATTCTCATCATTCACCAGTCCAATTCTGGTTTTATCTGTGAATAAGACCTATCGCTACTGCTGTAAAAGTCAATCACTACGATCCCGTGCCCACTAAAAGAGGGCAGGTCTATGTCGTGGAAGTATACTGGGTATCCCTAAAGGTCTTCTTGCACGTAAATTTGCACGATGGAGTCTTCTTCGAACTGTAGAGGTAGATATGACAAGGCGAAATGTACCTTGAAAGTGAGTCCTGAGGGCTGGAGCTAAAGCATTTCGATGTCTACGGGCATATTGACCCAATACCGATCTTGCCGTTCATTTGACACTCGAGGTAGACCACTACGAAGTCTTCTTTCCACTGTCCCTAATTTTTGACACCTATGCACCATTCGCACAACAGAAGATCTAGGAATGTCTAACATCTCGGATATCTGATGATTGGAATGTGCAGCATCATTTAAAGCAATAATTCTTGCCCTATTAAATGTAGAAACCTCACGTCCTGGCATTATAACGAAATAAAATTATCAAAGTCGCTTTTCTAAATATGCAATAAAACTGACCAATGTATAAAAAAAATTATAACCAACCAAAAATATTTTATCTAGCAATTTATTTGATCTTGTTTTACAGCTAAATAACTTAACTTTGTTGTTTAGCAGCGAAAACAAAATACATATAGTCGAAATCTGTAATATACGGGAGGTCCAAGACTTTTGACGGTGTGTTATAAACTTCATACAGTTGGCATTATTGAGAACTAATGCGCTATGTAGCTGTTTAACTGGAGTTGTTGATAAAGTTTCATAAGTTGTTAGTTGTATAGTAAGTTTTTCTATTTCAATACAGGTTTCATTTTTTGATAATAAAATAAATACCTAATTTCGTCTCGCAATCATAGAAAAAGATATAGGCCTAGTTTACTGTATAAGTATTATTAACATGTTCGTGGTGACATATGTACCTCTGATTGATGAGAATATATGATGTCTTCAAATTGAGAGATATCGTGTATTCTGCTGATATAAAGATGAACTTACCAAAAACTCAACAGATTCGACCATATTGCTATTAAATTATTGATTTTTCATCACAACTTTATCTACATATTGTTTTGACGAAGTTTTACACCAACCGACATTTATACGCGTCATAAAATAACTCATAATTGAACTTAACTCACTAATATATTTCAACTATTTACCACATTTAGCCGGCATTTGACATTGCCATTTAGATTAACTTACTCTGTGTTGTTAATGAGTTTAGTGGCTAATGTGAATTAACTGAATCATATCTTTTAGAGAGAATGATGATGTATCGCTGTTGGGGTTATGCTGGCAAAACGGTCTTGTCACCCGGGAAAATGTGGGAAATAGGCCGGGCTGGATGGCAACACAATACCTACTCAGACAGTTATGACATAGTTTCGTATAATCTTTAGTAAAAAGGATTTGAGATATAATCTGGGATGCAGTGTTAGGGTCTATTAAGTTCTAACGTCAACAACAGAAGCTTATTATAAGCTTGGGGACATGTTTTAATAATAATATTTTAACGCAACGCTGTTTTAATTTTACCCAGCGAACGTGAAATATCCAATCAATTAGTTTTTTTAGATTATGATCCAATTTAAAATATTGGTGTATCAAGAACAGTATCTCTAGCTATCTAGATATGTAGAAAATGAAACAATCAGTTCTAAAATACGAATAATGGGCATTACCTAGAGTTGCAAGAATATGAACTACGGAATTGTATGCTATATTGTAGGCTAAGATATTTGGACTTCTGAGTCAAGGAAATATAATCTTAAGTTAATCTGCTCAGACTGTCTTAGGGCTATTCAGTCCTTATCCAATGCTTTTACCACTAGTACAAACAATCCTTATGCAGAGTAGATATAGGGTCACTTGAGTGTGGGAAAATTCTGATGACCGTGGGAAAATTTGTCGGCGCGCGTTATATTGAGATCAAAAGATGCCGCCAGAGAGGTGTTAGAGTCAAAGGTGACAAGTGACATATAAATTACAATCAATTAACAGTTGGCGGGGGTCTTTGGCGATATATATCAAAGGAATCGCTAAATAGGTGTGATAGTTCCCACGGTGGCATTTTATTTCTCAGCGGTCGAAGACTGTCAATGGGGAGGCTTCAATTTTATTTCAATACTATTTAAAAAAAAGTCGGACTCATGCAGGAGTTGAACCCGCGACCTTCGGGTTTTAGCGATGAGCTATCGAGGTCTTCATAGGTGTTTGTTGCTATATACTAAAGTTAGTTCATGCTTATGGGCTATTAAATGACTATTTTTAATGGGCGTTTTATATTAGGGTACATTTAGGTTAAGTTAGGTTAGGTTATCGTGGGTCCAGTTAGATTTAAGTCTTTTGTCCGATATAACATGTATTTATTAAAGCATAATATACATGTATTACAAAAATACAAAAATACAAAAATAAATAAACCCTATACAAGTGGTGACATAAAAGATTAAACAATTCGAGAAGTATATTGGACAATGCAACACATTCGCGCTAACAAACGGTTAGATTATAAGATACACTACGCTAGATCAGTTAATCTTTGTCTATACAGAGTACACCAAAAGTATAGAATAGATTCATTATTTATACAAAGATTATGTTTTGTGAAATCTCGCTGTCACAAACTTGGTTTAATAGACGGAAGAGACAAGAGTGAAAGTACCATTGGAATTAGAAGAAAATTCATGTATTGTAAATAGTCAACTCACTTTGAACAATAACATATGTCAAACGTTAATACACTGACATAAAAAAATTCATATCATTCTTACAAAATAGACTAGCACATGAACCAGCGCACGATGGTTCCGGGCGTAGACTCCAATTTTCCAAGGAGATGTTGTCCAAACATGAAAGATTTGGTCAAACAATAACATCTGGTATGAGTAGGACAACGTACCTCCTCACTATTCAGTTACAGTACGATACTTCAGTGAAATTTTTCCATAAAGATGAATTTGTAGAGGCGTACCGACAGAGTGACCGGGTAGATCACCGGACCTGACCCCCCTTGGCTATCTGTTTGTGGGCCTACTTGAAGAGCAAAATCTACCTAAGTGAGCTCAATAACCTGATAAATCATCATATCCTTAATTTAGACAACCAAGATTTGACAGTTTATTTCTTGTGGACATCTAGTCACATTGGCATTCGTGGAAATGAATATTGAGTAGATTAAGCAGCTATAGATGCAGCAGTCAATAGCTCACTAATATCTCAGTATGCGCTGATGATATAAAAATATACTTGAGGACAGACAGCATTCAACTCATACCAGAAGAAATGGAATAACAGAACAAACTTAAATACGAATATAAAACCACGTATACCAAAATCGAAAAGTGTAACGCTATTTCGTAGAAGAGAACAAACAATAATATCAAGATTAAGAATTGGTCATACATACCTAACTTCAAGAGAATAATCAAGATGCGATTAATGTGACGTGGTACTGACTATCAAGCATATATCCTTAGGTTGTCTGCTATTTGAACAGCAAAGAAGAACGTCAAAATTACCAGATCAAATCCATTTATGTATGGGAGAATGAATAGAATATTTATAGAACATCACTCATTATTTAAAAGGTGTTAACTTGAATAATAAAATTTAAAATACTTACAATTAGTTAAAAGAGGCAAATAACCATTGAAGTTGATATCAGTATAATATGACAAGAATTAAGGCTACATTCGATATTTTATTGGTTAAAATTAAAAAAGTTGGTCCATTATTGGACCAACTTTTTTAAGGAATTATATGGCACAGAATAGTAATCATAGCTTATCAAGAATAGGAAAAAGTGAGAGATTATCTGTGTATGCGTAGAAGAAAGAGTAAGGCAGCATTCGGAGGTAAAACGTTTCTTGTTAAAAAGAAAGAGCCAATTAGAAATATTATCGTCACATCCGTATGTTATTTATTAAAACGTGTGCAATATATTTTTTATAACTATTATACATGCCTTCATTTAATATAATTGTATATAATTTTATAAGAACAAATAGAAGCAGAGGTGTAACATTTATAACAATCCTCTTATATCCACCCCATTCTACGACATAGTGAACTCGAGTAGAAACAGTAAGTATAGTGAAATTATTAATGTTCATTAACCACATGACCTTTTGGTTCATTTTAATTAATTATTTTGTTATGTTTACATTGGTTGCCCTGTATTTAGTAATGTTTTCAATCTAATGTAACATTATTTCAAAATATTAACCTTCCAGTTTGCCGCGAACACCAAAATATTACACGTTTCTCTATGGTGTTTCGCCAACCAAATTGGCATCACCGGGAGATGATTATACTTCAATTTTGATTATTTTAAATAATTATGTGTCAAAGAACGTATAAACTTTGTATGCTCGGAAAAATCGGTCTTCTGTTTTCGTAATGGTCTGGATAATTACTGTGCATTAATTGGCTATAAGAATCGCGACACCAGTATGGCACGTTATGTTGACAAAGCAAAGGGATAATATTGAGAACGTGCCATAACATTTTACTTATTTGACATGGATGTCATTGTTCTTCTTCTCTCTTGTATCGTGCTTCTCTAGGGTTTTCCGCTATTTATTTACTACCCTATTTATTATTCATATGCGTTAATTTATTGATTATTTTTAGAGCTAAATAGTGTATGTTATTTTGTTCTCCTGATATGTAGAAGTAGAAGTAAATTTTTAGGTTAAATAATAATATAAATTTTGATAGGTAATCAAAATTGTTCTTATACTCGAGCAACAAACCTTTATTCTAATGTCCCAAGAAGGACTATGCAAAGAAAACATGAATATATTCTCTACTGTTACATATACATATAACAATTCAAAACTTCATACGTTCTAATACTACGGAATAAATACTATAAACTAATAATTTTTTTAAAATAATATATTGTGTTCACTGTTTATTCTCTACTGCATCTAATTATTTTGCAAATAATTTACAAATAATATAAAGTTTTTACAAACTATTGTGATTGCTTTTCGCTATTCAAGTTTATTCAGGTTGCACTGCACTTAAAAAATAGTTCTGTTTGAAGAGAAGATGATCTTTCTTATTAAAGATATTTCATTAATTGCAAAAATTTTAATTGTCGTTCCTTAGAGCTAACCTCACATTTCCGTCATTTTAGACACTTTCATTTAAAGTATTTTTCAATCGTAAGTTCATTACATTTGGTTTAATTGATATTCTATATATTTCATTATTTTAAATACATTTATTTATTAAAGTTGGATAGGTATATGTTGTTATTTCAATTTTTACATGACAGCTATTTTGTCAGTTCTGATATTGTATTTTATTAAGCTGCAGAGATTAGGTTACATTGGTTGTGAGGAATTTTCCAATCAACTAATTCCAATAACATAATATGGGTTGCCTACATTTTAAGGTCACGTGGTTCATTAAATTAGTAGTAGTAATGAATAATATTTAAGTGATTATTAAAAATTGGTTTCTATAACTAATATTAATTAACAATTAAATATGATGAGTTTTATAATAATTAGTCGCACCTAAATTAATTTTGGAATATAGCAAACCTAAAACCACTATAAATACCACTGGTGGGTAAACCACTGATGAATATCCGTTCAATTTAGAGAATAAATAAATATGAGACACGTGCTTCAAAAGTTTTAAATTAAGCAAGTTAAATGATTCATAGCGTTAGGGTCGATTTAAACTATTTATTTTAATCAGATATTTAGTAATACCCTAGAATTTTGAAATGTTATAGCAAAATCATGGATAAGCTTTCAGTATTCGTTGAAACTATTTTTTATGTCGACTTAAGATAGCATGTAACAATTTAATATAGAAGTTAACATTAATGAATCATTTAATTTTAATTGGATTTTTGTACTGAGAACGTCTTTGTGCATATACATATAAGAATGTAAGTTTGGAATAGAAATTTTTATTAATTTTTATTACACCGCTAGTGGGTTTGGAGTGTTTTAGTTTTATATCTAGACAAACACAGCTTTTTTAGAGTATTCAACAACTTTACTATTTAATACGATATTAAAAGTAGGATTAGTCATAATTTTTATGGTATATATACCGAATACTAATATTTCCATTTAAAAATAAACTGTGATCCGTTAAAATTTAAATAAATTGGAATTAATATTATGTATTGTTGTACACAGATAACTCAAGTGCAATAAATAATACAATAAATTCTTCTCATCAGTCAGGATATCAATGAGAGGAATTAAATTTCATACTGTTATTTAAATGACAATATAAACAAACTAAAAAGCATTCTAAAATACTACCTTGTGGCATACTATTCGGAGTATACGTAATATAGGAAATTTTGTCAACGAATGCTTTGACATAATAATTATGTCAAATTATGTCAAAATAATTATGATTCTTTAATTTAAATAAGTCGTCAGTAACATTATTTAGTGCAATAGATGTGTTATGAAGAATAAAATTGACCAAATCTGGATTGAATTGGAACTTCTTTATATGTAAGATGTATTAATTAACTTGATAATATGAACGATCCGTATATCTACAGCTATTCCAATTTAAGACGGACAGTGACGTTATTGTTTATTATAGTATTTCAGAAAAATATTTACTGATTGTCTTCATAAGACTTCATAGTTGAGATTAAATCTATTAATGTGTTTGTATGTAATAAATAATAACATAATTCCTGTTTTAGTCCCAAATGAAGGTATCCACTAACTTTATAAAGAATCTCCGTTGAATTGTAACATAAGGCGACACGACACATATTTGGAATTTTATTTTATTATCCATAGTATTATACACACAAAGGGCCATCATCTCTGTTTTCTTATGGCCAGTACTAACGGAAATAAATATACCTATAAAGTATATGTATGATACACTACCTATTTCCCCATCTCTACTATTAGAGATGTTTGAAATATTATCTGCTATTAAAATTAAATGTTTTGGAATATTATTTATACTGCTATTGATATCATACTACTGTATATTGTAGGGGTTGCCAATCGGTTACATAGTGAAGAAGTCTATTTTTTATAGAAATATAAATATTTTTATTGTGTTTTAGTGACTTTTCACTGTTTAATAAATATTTACAGTAACATTACAGTATAAGTATTTATAGTAACACGATTTATAGTGAAAAAGTCGGTTGTTACATATCAAACTAGACTAGAACTAGATGGATTGGGCATATTCATAACTCACATGTACATAAATTGTATTTTTCTTGTATTTTTCATATTTATCCATTTATTTTTAAACAGCCTCATCGTTGAGTCATTGAATACATTTTTAATGTAATACAGGAAACTGCGATTTATTATAGAGATCATAAAACCACATCTTACGTTGGTGGCCATTAAATATAAATTGTATTTTGCTTCATATTAATACCCCGTAGATACTAACTTAATTCATAAAATGTACATGGCTTTCTATAGCTATAGTAGTTTTTCTATGTATTTTTTATTTATATTGTTACACTACCTATTACAGGAAAATAAACAATCTTACCTTGTATGAAAAACGGTGTCCAGCTCGTTCGGGACCTACCTGCAACGAAATAAATACTTTTATTTAATTAACAATTATACATCTGTATGTAATTACTTCATAAAAAATATAATACCAATAATATAATTTATTATTTTGATTGTTGGCTTTTCTTTATTCATATCATCTATATTTACTAAACGGATGTTTTCGTGTGTGTCACGAAATTTTTAGGTCGATGTACGAAATGCTTTTCGTTCGAATTTCAGCATTTTGACAGAATCAGTATAGTAAATCGACCCTTGCGAACAACGTGGTAACTTTTGTTTTTTGATCCGAAGCCTCTAGAGGCAAGCTCCGGAGATACCTCTGAAATGAGCGAGGCGGTGGCACAATATTATTGCGATCTGATTACTCGTATTTTTATTATGTCTAACTAAATTAAAGTATCTTTTTTATTTACAACAAAGTCAGTCATGACATTTTATCAACATATAAAGTCATTATATTTATTCGCTATGAAATGTTATACGCAATATATGTATCGATTTATGTATTATTTCCAATTTGAAAAAGAATAATCCCGTTCGACTGGTAGTTTTTCTTCAAAATATATTTTATATTCTAATTAAAACTAAAATTCTTAAATATTTAACTTACCTATTTACTCCTTCCCTAATTCCAGTCGTCTAGACTAATTTCCATCACGCACAAATCACAAAATATGTCCACAGAATTGTTTATGCACACCCACTATATATTTACACAGCACGTATTTTCGATTTATTTAAAATAACCTCTACAGAGTTGAATAAAGAAAAATCACTACCGCACTTCACTCTCATCTCCACCTTTTAACGACTGACTATTCAATAATACGCCAGGTAAATCTTAAGGTTCAGTTTTCTTTTACATACATATAAAGAAACATAAGGTGATAAACTTTTTCATACCTTATATAAAAAAAGGGATGGCGGAAGATCTTAATAAACTGTTATCGGTTGCCGTGGGCTTACAATACGTAAACGTAGTTTTTACCTTCTCGAACTAATTAAAATCATTCGGAGTCTTTAAAAGTGAGATATACAGGGTGAGTTGGGAGGAACGGACTAAACTCCAGGAGTGTATTGCACGCGTGAAAATAATGTCAAAAACTCAAATGTTGTTATCCGATTTTTATTAATTTTTAAGTTATAACGTAATTAAAAATAAACAAAATTTCATACATTAATCTTTTGGTAATCATAGCGTTATAAATATTCAAAAATACCGCCATTTACTTCTAAATATTTTCTGCTTCTTCTACGAAGGGCGCCTGTAGCTGTAGCTCTTCTGATTGAGTCATGCCCTTGTTTAAGATCGCCTGCAGCATTTTTAATACGTTGAATGAGTGCATTCCGAGTGTCCACTTTTATTTTGTACACTTCATCTTTGAAGCAGCTCCATAAACAATAATCTAGTGCTGTGAGGTCTGAAGATCTTGGAGACAAACTAATAGGACCATCGCGACCAATCTAACGCCCTTGAAAATTTTCGTCCAAATGTTGCTTGACCTGACGAGTGAAATGTGCAGGAGCTCCATCGTGTTGGTAGTACATTTGCATTTTGATTTTTAAAGTAACATCCTCTAGTAGTTCGTGTAATTTATTTTGTAAAAAATTTAAGTAGTTGTCTCCTGTGAGGCGATTTTCCAAAATGAAAGGGCCAGTTAAATAACCATCGACCATTCCATCCCACACGTTTACCGATAACTTATGTTGAAAGTTACTTTCGACTGTTGGGGACTGCGTGGGGATTTTCATCTGACCATACATGACAGTTGTAAGTATTATTAAATCCGTCACGGGTAAATGTTGCTTCATCTGTGAAACGTATGCGGGATACAACATGAGGATTATTATTTACCAACCGACAAAATTTCATAAGTTTAGGACAATCTTCCGGTTGTAGGTGCTGTAC
Organism: Rosalia funebris; assembly: GCA_037954035.1. Taxonomy (NCBI): domain Eukaryota; kingdom Metazoa; phylum Arthropoda; class Insecta; order Coleoptera; family Cerambycidae; genus Rosalia; species Rosalia funebris. Next base: position 6,752,913 of record JAZFAV010000039.1, read on the forward strand.
TCTCTGTACATGGTATGAATGTAAGCCTTGCTGGTGGAGTGTGTTTATTACTCTTGCTTGTGGAATCCCCAATTGAATACTAATCTTCGTGAGCTGGTAGTGGCATCTTCTGCTACTACATTCAGAATAAATCTTCTAAATCTTGCTGAGTAGCTCGTTTAGATGTTACGGTAACACTGGGAAGCTTTCCGGTTTCGCACAGTTTGCAAACTCTGATAAATACATTTTTATTAGGATGTCCGTGATGTGGAAACCGTTGACGATATTCTTTAACAGCAGCTCTAGCGTTCCCACGAATTATTCACTTGTTATTGACGATACAGAACATTTATTGAGCCGTTCAATTTTACAGAAAAATCTTCTATCAAATATTTCTGTAATTAATAACAAGTTCTTAGTGGACCACAACATAATACTCAACATTCAACAGCTTGACTATTTGGCTATACCTGACGGTTTTCGATATTGAATAAATCGTCTTTACAATCTATTTACATTGTCCTGAGAATATCTTCAAAGTCTGCCGTTTTGTAAAGCATTTTACGCAAACGGAAATTCTGCAAATGTTGAACCCCAGAGCTGTATATAGTCTAAATAAAATATAAATTATATTTTATATTATCATAATTGATTATGATCACTATGATCACACTCTGATTATTATACGCTGTAAAAGGGTATTGAACTGAGCACCTAAACCAAGACATCAATATGTCTTTGTTTAAGATAAACTTAGTGGTAATATATAGCTTGACAAGAAGTTGAATTAAATACGTATTTGTTTCTATTACGATCTCAAGAAGTCGCATAAGGGGAAATGATTATAGTTATACAAGATGGCCAATAAAGGAATTCATTTTATGAAAAATTTATTTAAAAAACAGCGATGATCATTTGGTACAATTTATTGATTGAAATTTATAAATAACTAATGGGGATTTATGGTTTAAAAATCACATCGTTCAAATGGTGTCCACAGCGTTGACGGCACTCCTCCAATCGTTTTGGAATACCTTGGTAAGCGTGGGCACAAAATCAATGCAAATTCATGGCGGATATTGTCCTTCAACTGAAGTATTGTTCGAGGGTTGTTACAATAAACTTTACTCTTAAGGTATCCCCATAAGAAGAATTTCGCTGGAGTAAGGTCGGGAGTTCGAGGAGGCCACGAAAAATCCCCCTTTCGAGAAATTAGCTTTTAGCCTTGCAATGCTTACGTTAGAAGTATGGCAGGTCACGCCATCCTGCTGGAACCACGTATTCATATTGTAGTCGGGCGAGTTTTGCAACTGTGTGGCCAAAAAGTTTCTTAGCATTTCTGTGCATTGTTCCGAATTGACAGTCACGTTTCGCCTGCGATTATCTTCGAAAACGAGAGGTCCAATTATTTCCCACGTTGGAATTGCAGTCCAAACAGTAACCTTTGGAGAATGGAGTGGTTTTTGATATTTTAGGTGTGTATTCTCGGAGCTTAAATAGCGACAATTCTGTTTGTTTATAGAAACGTTTACGTGAAAATTGGCTTCATCTGAGAAAAAAATATTGTCGAAGTTACGAAAATTATACATTACATTTGCGAAATTTAGTTTTCTTTCAAAGTCGGCAGTGTTTAATTCTTGAACTAAGTGGATCTTGTAGCGGTGTAATTTTAAATGAAGACATAAAATTCTTTGCAAACTCGTCCTGGGAATTGTAAGAACTGCTGAACCTTTGCGAGTTGACATTTGTGGATTGATCGCGGATTGATTCACTCACCTGTTGAACATTTTCGACAGTTCGTGAAGTCCTTGCGCGGCCTTGGGGTCGAGTATTTTTCGTTAAACAACTTCTTTTAAATCTTCCAATCCACAGTTTAATTAAATTTGAGCTTGGACACTCATTAATGTCATGCAGTCTGTAATGATTGCGGAACATGCGACGAACAACCACGTACAATTTCATTTTATCGCTATTTACCAAATAAAAAACTCTCTTATCTTGCCAATAAACGGAACAGTCTACCTGAGCCTAGCCATAAAAATAAGCCACGGTATGTTTTGAGATTTTTTATTTGGCAAATAGCGATCAAATAAACTATATAAATGATTGCTTTCGTGAAACGCTCTGATGTAAAAAGCACGCTGTTTACCCGTGTACTGCAGCATCGTGACTGAAATTCCCAAAACCGAGCTACATAATGGTGATGCGTGTGCATTTTTTCTCCCACTTTGCATTCAAACACTACAGCGCAATACAATGCATTCCTTTATGGGCCACCTTGTATATCGTATTAAATGGTAGTACTTACATAATATAATTCTTAAGGACTAATTAACCGAGTTCAATATTGAATTGGATATTATAAGCAGACTTAATTTTTGTTAGAATTTCCGGTAGAATACATGAATCTATAATAAATTGGGTTGATTCATAATTATCAGGTATTTTTAACAGTATTTATTATGAAAAAATTAAAATAATAATTCAACAGAAACATGTTTAAATGATTATTCTGGAGCGTGTTCACCCTTGACTTCAATAACTGCTTCGAATTTGCTTGGAAGACGGTCGATTCCACGAGCAAATAAGTCGCTGTTCTTAGAGCCAATACACGCTTTGACGTTGTCCACCAACTCATCCAAATCGTTATACATTTTGTTGCCAGTTTTTCAACGAGTTATTGACCTGGTGATCTGTGGGAGCTTCGGTCGGTCAATACGGCAGATGTGGGAGCAGATCCCATCCCTTATTATTGGCGATGGATTCGACGACACGACGCTCAACATGAGGACGTGCATTATCGCGGTGGAAGAAGATTTTGTTCTAATTGCGCGGTATCTTTACCTTTCCAAGCTTTTTGAGATAATGGACGATGGTGGATTGGCACCGACATTGAAGTCTTGATGTTTCCTATATCCTATACCATCTCAAGGGTCAACCTTACTCTTTGTAGGTATGTAATAGTTTTACAATGATGTTTCCTTTCAGGTTATTTTATTAACGGACATTCACTGGGCTTCTGGAAGAGAATAACTATATATTAAATGTGACAAATACAGGATATAAAAGACAAAGGGTATGTTATGATTCAAATTTCCTACTGAAAGACACATACTCATTGTCAGAATACATTTGTCACTTCAGATATATTTCGTATTACATTATTTCGTATTACATTAAATACTCTGATTTGCGTCCTCCCCACAAGATTTTTCATCAAATATGTTAATGAGGAATGTGTTAATCAACTGGTTGGTATTAATGAACTAAGCATTGCAAGAGAAGTCGCTGCATATTTGGAATTGCACCATCTGGAAGACTGTGTGGACCACTGTTTCAGGCGCTTTTCTCGATGCTATTAGCTGATTCTTCAGCTAAGATCATCGAGAAGAGCGCCTGAGACATTAACTTCATCAAAAGTCGCGGGGTGTAGAAGTCTCTTTTAATAGCGGAACCATGCATTGAAGAGTATCGGGAACAATATTCAAGCTTCAACAGAATATCTACGAAAGTGGTTGAAGTTTCTGACTTATTGGCTCCATCAACATCGAGTCTTGACAATCCATTGAAAAATAATTCATGTAGCATGACTGGAGTTTCAGAACAAGATGTGGTTTTAAGAGATTACCTTGCCTTTACTTCTGAAAAAAACTTGGACGACTGTAATATTGAGATTTGAAATTCTTTAAGGAAAAAAATAATGGTAGTTGATAAGTTTGAGTTGTAAAATTTACTTATTCGATTAAAATAAATAAATTTTTAAATATAAATAGTTGTATTATTGTAGCAATTTGTTTTGTTAAATTAATAAGTAGTGTCTGACCGAAAAAGATTTTTTGTTCTAGAGTAAAAAAGGCCTTTTTTAACGTTTAGAAACAGTATGAAAATTTCAACATATTATGGTAGTTTTTGAAAGAATTAATTATCAGATTTGCGATTTAAGACAGTCTATACGATTGATTCGAGACAATCTATATAATCAATATAAAATAATGAATATGAAATTGGGGATTTAATACAATACACAATATAGGTAGGCATAATTTATACAGATATCATCTGAGTATTTAATAGGCTCCATCATTATACATGACACTAATTTATAGACATGACAGTGCGGGTGTTTCAATTAATTTGCTAGATCTATTTAAGTCATCACTAAATACCGATAGTTTGTATTAGCAAAGTTGTTTGAGGGTCTCGGTCGATATTCCCTCAGTCCCTTACTTTTCGATGTGTACACAACCTATATCTCAGAGCAGCATAACAGAACCTTCAAGTGGAATAATAAATTTGTTAATAAGAACCTGAGATTATATTAGTTGTCCGCTGGTGGCGCCCTATTTTATAACGCCAATGGTGGCGTCGGGTCTGTCAGACCCATATAGATTTTCCAAAAAGAAAAATATACTATTTATTTTTGTCAAGGATATGCATCCTGGAATAATTAGTTTGTGTCTGTAGACCACAATTAAAAAGAGAGTTTTATCACATATTGGGTTTAATACAAAAATATAATACTTTGACATATAACCTAAAATATTGCATATTATTATACTTATAACGAAAAACCTAAACACAAATTCTTTGGTACTTTCATTTTTGTCAAATATTGATACTAAATTTTGAATTTTGACACCAAAGCAACATTTCAGTGTTTTATGCGCAATTTGAACAAAAAACTATGACATGAGAAAGGCATACAATTTTTTTCATTTTACACAAAAGTATTTGGTTTTTGAGTCTTTGTGACAAAAATGGCATCGCTTCCTGGTTCCTGAACAATGTTTTGTTATGGCGTGCCTGCAACTCTTGAACTCCGATCGCGAACTTGAGGAGGAATGTTTTTCGCTAAGGAACGTATTTTCAAATGTTCCTTGGTTAGGGCCAACAACAATTGTTTTAGAAAACATCTTCTTTCAATCTTTGGTAAATCGGTGTCATTGGCAGCATAAATTATTTGAAAATTAATGCCTACCATGTTCACAAGAGCATAGCAAATAACCATAGGCCATCTTCTTGTATTCCTAGCTACGTCATATATAGCGCACAGTTTGTCTAAATTGCCCACACCACTTTGGTTAAATTATAAAAGGTAATTATGTCAACTGGTGTGCTCTATGTGTACCCCGCTTGGTGTAGTGGCTCCTCTACACGATGGCCAACACGCTGACAAGGAAATTGGAAAATCTGTCCACACGTTAGAATGACGTTTAGTGTGTTTCGACGCAGGCCAATATGAACAATAACATGGTCGTCATGAGAGTAGCAGCTACTACTCTCATAACTCTGCTATGAATTGATAAACTTTTTCGTTAATCATCGCCGCCATTATGTACCACCAAATACAGAAATAAACAATGCATAGCATAAAACATCTACCCACTATCCCTGCGGCAGCTGTTCATATACTAGGCCAGTGCAACCAACGTGTGGATGTGACCACCAAAGTCCACCAGCGCCAAGACCAACGCCCTTTGATGTGTCTTGAAAAACCGACACCACGACGGATCGGTCGCCAACGCTTGGACCAGCTCTGCCAATGCCGCCAATACGACCAATAGTCCCCTCTACATGCTGGCCAATAAGCATTGGCCAGCATGTTGGCCAACGCATTGGTCAACGTGTAGAGGAGCCTTAAAACAGGCGTAAAATTTTACACCATATTTCAGACAGTGTATTTACTGGTACCAAGAAGATTAGAGAGTAAGGAGACATGACTCCTCGAAAAATCAGTGGTGGGGGTGGCACGAAAAACGTCGGCAATATGGCAGGCTCGCGTAGAAGTGCGCGGGATCTGCGCATGCCGTTTATCCTCGTCTATCGCTCTTTCTCTCTCACACTATCAAAATGTCGGGTTCAATTGAGCCACGATCAGGGCTTTTGCAGGAACAATTCTCAACGCAGCAGTATCTCGACGCTTTTGACATATTCGACAGAAAATCTGGAAACGCTCAAAACACAGCAAACAAAAATAACCTCAAATAACCTCGCTCGATTCTACGCAATGACCGCCATGATGAAGCACACCACGTGACCACAATGCGGACGTTTTTCGTGCTACCCCCACCACTCGAGTTATGTCTCCTGTTCTCTAGTCTTCTTGACTGCTACTTATCGATCAATATGTTGTGTTATATATGCATGTTACTTTGATTTACAATTTACCTTAAAACGTTTGGAGTTTGAAAGTAGTCTTTTAGTTTATCGTACAATTATTTGTTTAATTTAATACCATTATTTACTAACAATATATCAAATCTCAAACTTGCTGTATATAATTAAAAATATATATAGCAATTCATAGATTCTTAAGTACGTGTGGTAATAAAGTTATTATTATTATATAACCATATCAATGTACTGATGACTATCGACTAATACAAATATAATTACTGGAAGGAGATGGTCATTATCTGCGGTTAATTATTCACGATATTCTGGACAATACCTTCACAACCAGCCTCGAATAATATAAATTTATAAAAAATTTATAACCGATTATGTTGTTTCAAATATAAAATGAATAATGATAGTTTGCTTTTACCATCAAGTTTAAACACTGCCTCATAGCTCTAACGATGCAGCAATAAAAGAGTATTTTCCTTATTAGTTATTACTAACAGCTTTGATCGTCTGACTGTAATAAAACTTTAACCATAGCCCATAGGCGGCAATAATGAAATTCTAGATAAAACTTTTGTTTTAGCGGAGCTAGCTTTATATGTAATAACAATAGAGAATAAATAGATGGATGCATTAATTTTAACAGATGTTTTATTTGAATTGTACTAAAATTATTTCGTTTTTAAATACAAATGTGGTCAATTCTTGGTATTTCAGATGTAATGTCTTTTTTTATCACTGGCACGCCAATTTTGTTCAGGTTAAGAAAAAATGTCAACTAAAAGCCAATGACAGGCTTTCTGCCTGTCATTGGCTAACTAAAACACTAAGAATACCCATTATAGATTTTTATATGAACTAGCGATTCAAATCCAAAAGAGATAGTTCTTGAGTTCAACTATTATTGAGTTAAAATACGCCAATTTTAAAACTAAGTGACACATTTTTATATCAACATAAAATTACGAGATATTCAAAGATGCAAAATGGTAATTAAAACAATAAAGTGATACTCTGGACAATATATCTAAAGTATAAATAAACAGTTTTAAAACCTTAAAACGGACTATTCCGCACACATCTTTATCCAAAATTGAGTGGCCGAGAAAAAATAAACCAACACATAAATGCAGAATATGTGTTTTATGCGACAGTTTTACTTTTTCAATTTTTCTCAAATAGTCCACCATCGTGCTTTCTCATGACCCATGAACAGGGTAGGGTGTGTCCTGTCCACCTCAAAATCAATAGATGTCGTCTGGTAGACGTCCCTAATCAGAATCAGTCGAAATCCGATCGATTCGACACGACTTAATTGAGTGATCGTGCTAACAAAAACAGGTTCTCAAATAGTCCACCATTGTGCTTTATCATGACCTATGAACATGGTGGAGTGTGTTCTATCCACCGAAAAATCAATACGGGTCGTCTGGGAGACGTTCCCGATCAGAATCAGTCAAAACCCGATCGATTCGACATGATTTAGTTGAGTTATCGTGCTAACAAGACATTTTTATTAATGCCGACGACAACGACACACGACAACGACACACGACACACACGACACACACGACACACACGACACACACACGAGACACACACACACACACACATACGTAATATATAAAAAATAAGTATGACAAAATATAAAATTGTACCTAAATAATGACCCCTCACAAAACATGCAGTATACCATTCTGATAATATACAGCAAGCAATTAAAGATCGGAATAAATTCGTTCAATGTTGAGGCATATTTTTCTCGGAAAAACGCTATAATTCGTTAGTTTTTTTAATTTTAATTGCCAATGTTTTAAATAGAATTTTATGTAGAATAATTCAAAAATTATGTATCACTTCAAACTTAATTTTTAAAATGGGGTTTTTTTTTCATTTTTGAACTTTTCCTAATATTCTGGTTATACCTAATGTATCATATTCTATATCTAAATTGACAGGTTTCGCAGAAATCACAGTTTAATTGTAAACATAACGAAACTTTTTAATCTTAGAATTACTGATATATGGTTAAATTGTGAAAACACTTTCAACAAATGGAAGCGTGGCCGCAACAACGTTGTATCTACAGATTTGCGAAACCAAGTTCTTGGTGAAACAATGTTATCTGGGGATTCTTTATCCGGGAACTGGGAGTTACACATGCTATTAGATAAATGGGAATATAAGTGAAAAAATATTTTTCTTTAAAATGGCAGGAGGAACACATTTGATTGGATACTGAAAAGTAGAGATTTTGGAGGTACAACGTTGTTGTGGCCACCCCTTCAAATGTCAAAACTCACCTCTGCCGACGTATAGCCAATAGCCAAAATGATTGATCTTGGAAAGGGGCTAGTAACCTGGAAGCAGCAACACAAAAAGAACATCAGATTTCGATGCTCGACTCACCTTGGTTGACGTAGTTGGTATCATCAGTAGATGATTCAAACAAATTTTCTATCTTTAATCTCTACTTATGTATATATTTTTTTTAGGTTCAGTAAACTGTCACAAATATATTCTTAACTTCATGTACTGTTAATTAATAAACGCACCCAGTCTAACTATTTTATAATCATAAATGGTTATAAAGTAAGTTCATAATGGTTAGTGAACAATGAAATAGTAATTTATTCACCATATCTGTAATGAGCCGTAATGAGGTAAACATTCAATTTACTGACTTAAATTAATTAATTGGTTTTAATCGTCTTCCGATTATGTCAACTTGGTTGGTGAAACGCCCATCGAGAACAGGTTTCCTGTTTTTTTCCAGTCTATTATTGGTTGTATTTTAACTAACTCTATTGCATATTGTTATTATGAGTTTCAATGGCAATAGTTAGTACATAGCACCGTCTAAAATTGTTGCTGGGGATGTATGCTTAGATCCCCTGTTCTATTTATGGGCGACGAGTTAAGTCAAAATTAATTTTCAGGCAGCCTAGTAATTAAACTGTTATTTAGGAGAAGCGGTATATCGAAGACGAATGAATACCTTAGTTTGGGGGCGCAAACTACAATTTTGCTGTTGGATTTCATCCATATTTTTGCAGAGAATTTCTAATGCAAATATATTGGGCTGAACTGTAACCTGTTTTATAAAAAACACTGTCTTGCTGTTTTGTTTATATTCACATGCAGCATTGTATTGACTCAAATCGAATCCTTATCCTTATGAATAGAAAATTGGATAGGGTTGGCATAAATATTTTATATCAAAATGGATTTCCTTATGCAGTTGTACTCATTCACTGCGTACTGGATGTGGGAAATGTAAGAGTCTGATATTTTGTAAAAGCTTTCAGGGGTTATTTTGTTTTGAAAGCACTTTTTTACTTTTGTGGTTCTTACAGTAACGCGGTTGTAACATTACGTTATGTAAGAAAATATCCTAATTACACATATGCGTCGTCAAATATTTACAAATTTTATATCTAAAGGAGTTATAAGTTGATTATGCCATACATATAATGTTCACTTTTACCAATACACATTAAATAATTACATATTTTAGGAACTCCATGACAGAGAAGTTCGTGGAATTACGTAATTTAAAATTACAAAATTAATTAAGAATATGAATTATATAAATTACATAGAAATACAAAAGAAACATTTAAATATGTAATGGAAATATTGTGTAGATATATACATAGGAATATAGATGTTATATAAAATATATTGTATTGCATTCATTACTCAAAGTAGTTCTCACACTTCTATAACTTTATTATCAGGTAACATAAAACCTTCAGTATGTTATCTGAAAGCCAGACGTAACTTAATACTGCTACGTGTCTTATCATATAACTATATACATTGTAACCAACGTTTATGATGATTTGCTGAAACCTTATAATGTTCTTTCTTTAAATTAATCTTTTGCCAATTATATTTTAACTTTACTTTCAACAATGTCAGCATAACGAAACTTATAAAGTCGCAGCAAACCCGTTGCATGAGCAGTATAATTTTAGTATTGATATTATTGTTATACTCACACATCTAAATTCTTGTTCGTCCGTTAAATAAAATAAATTGTTTTTAAAAAGTTTAAATCCAAACTAGTGATTTAACAAATTTGGCGCAGTCGTTGTAGGATTTCACGCGTTATTAGAACACGGATTTGCCTCACTAGTAACGTGGAATTCCAATTCCGAAGTGAAATCAAGAACAAAGCTCAAGAAGAAAAGAAACACGAAACAAGAATACTTCAAAGAAGCAACTTCGAAACACGAAGACTTCAACAAAAGAAACAAGAAACAAATCTACAAAGAAACAAAGAAAACAACAGGGGAAATCGCAGATAGAACACGGACCTGCCCTCACTGTTTGTGATTCTCCTCTGCAAGCCATCCTTCCCGAAGACACCCCGCTTCCAGAACACGGAATTGCCTCACTGGTTGTGGACTCTGGCCGGAAGACGAATGGAAAAAATTTGGTAAGTCAAAGAATTGACACGTTACCTTTGAAACATTTATTTATAATTTTAAGAAATATTATACAGGATATAGACCAAAAACTATTATCCTTCCCATCTGTAAATTTATTTTTATTTAATTGTATTTAATTAAATAACTTTACAATATCTAATTTAAACATAATAATTAATTAACATATAAAAATGGCAAACGAAGCTATCTTAGAACCTTACAAACTATCAGAAATTTTCTCAATTGTTCCGGAGTATGACGGAAATCAAATTTTCCTGCAAACATTCTTAAATGCTATTAAATGCGCTTTCGACATGGCGGTCGATAATCAAAAAATACTTTTAACTCTCCATGTTAAAAATAAATTACGTGGAAAAGCCGCTGAACTAGTAAATTCTAGGAACCCGTCAACTTGGGAAGAAATTAAATATCTATTAGAGACTCACTTTGGAGACTCTAGGGACCTTACGTCTCTAATTCAGGACTTGCAAAGAATTAATCAACAATCAAACGAATCCGCTTTAAATTTTGTATCCCGCTTGCAAACGCATAATGCGAAAATGCATGCAGCGATTCAGAAACAGAATTTAACCTCTGATCAAAAAACCGCACAATCAAATTTAATCGAGACAATGACTCTTAACACTTTATTGACAGGGCTGGATCCAAAATTAGGATCTATAATAAGAGCAAGTAATCCTATGGATATGCTTCAAGCAATATCCAGGATTAAACGAGAACTTCAATTGTCATACTTTGAATCTCAGAAATTTCAAAAAGCGAACAAACCATTACCACCTAATTCACTAAATGCTAAGAAGATATGTACATTTTGTAAACGTAATGGTCACACAATAAATGAGTGCCGAACGAAGCAACAAAATTCTTCAGCACCTTTCCAAAACTTTTCTAGGCCTAATTTTCAACAAAATTTCAATCAAGCCCAATCATCCAACTTAAATCAAAATTATCAGCGACCTCAATTTAATCCAAATGGAAATAATAGACCGACGAATTCAAATTTCCAACAAAATAATTACCAGCAAAATAGTTTTCAACAAAACAGGCCTTCAGCTATTAAACCGAATCCCAACTATACAAACCAATCAAGACCACCAATAATTCGGCCAAATCCGAATTATAATCAACAAAGAGCTCATCATATGAACACTCAAATGAACCAAAATTTTGATGATACGGCTCATCAATACGATTCACAGTACACTGATGATACTGCTCATCAGTACAGCTCACATGCACAATATGCTGATGATACCGCTCATCAATATAACTACAATTGCGATCAAAATTATGAACAATATCAAGATTCATATTCAGACGAACCAACATATCAACAAAATTATTATTTTTCAACAGACCAATTTAATTATTCTGATACTGATCAGGATTTTCGGCAAACTACTCAAGCTCAAGATCATCCACCGGATCAACAGCTATGCGAAATAACGGAATTAGAAAACCAAATTCAAATAATGAATTTAAACACCAACCAACAGCAAGACAAACAAATATTCCTATAAATAGAGGAATATCAAGTGCCCTTTTAACAGTAAATCCCAAAAACTTATATTACATTGAAGATGCTACAAAAAAATTTAAAATATTAATAGATACAGGTGCCGGACTATCCATATTTAAGCCAAAAACTTGTGAAAAATATTCTAAACGTTTTCCCGAAAACGTTTTAATACAGGGAATTACCGATCAAAAAATTCTAATTAATGAATCTACACTCGTTCCGTTTACTCTCAACGATCCTCACAAAGTTTACATTCATAATATTGATATTGAATTCGACGGATTACTAGGATCCGATTTTCTAGAACATTACAACTGCATTATTGACATAAAAAATAAACAATTAATTACCAATTTCAAAACTGTACCTTTATTCAGAGCCACAGAAAATTACACTAATGTACAAAATAATAAAAAACAAAATGTTCAAAATAATCAATTTCTCAACAAAATTTCTATTAACCCTCGTACAGAACAAATTTCAAAATTTCGATGTAATCTTGTAAATACAGAAGCCATATTAACAGCTATGGAAATAGATAAAGTACGACTTCCTAATGCACTAGTCAAAATTAACAATAAAGGAGAATTTCTTGCCTCCGTATTAAACGCAAACGCAGTCCCAAAAATAATAGATTTTTCCGAAATTAAACTAGAACCAATTCAAAATTTTTCATTAAATAATTTAAACGAATATAATTCTGAAATTTATACAGATAGACGCGAAGAAATAAGGCAACAACTTCGTCTTGATCACTTAAATGAGGAAGAAAGAGAAATAATTACTCAACTTTGCCTAGACTTTTCAGATATTTTCTATCTCGAAGGAGATATTCTAACATTTACTAATGAGATCAAACACACAATAGACACCAACAATGCTAAACCTACTTTTACAAAGTCGTATCGCTACCCTCAAATTCACAAAGAGGAAGTGAAAAAACAAGTATCGAAAATGCTAGAACAAGGTATTATCAAACATTCAAATTCCCCTTGGTCTTCACCGATTTGGGTTGTCCCCAAAAAGCTTGATGCGTCAGGTAAACAAAAATGGCGTGTCGTAGTTGACTACAGAAAACTCAATGAGTTAACTGTAGGAGATAAATACCCTTTACCAAACATTTCTGATCTTTTAGACCAACTTGGCAAATGTCAATATTTCACCACCCTCGATTTGGCCTCCGGTTTCCACCAAATTGAGATCGAACCCAGTGACATTCCAAAAACTGCTTTCACAGTCGAAAACGGTCATTATGAATTTAATAGGCTTCCATTCGGTTTGAAAAATGCCCCATCAACCTTCCAAAGGGTAATGGATAACATTTTAATAGGAATCCAAAACGAGAGATGCCTCGTATACATGGACGACATAATCGTCTATTCCCCAACAATCCAAGACCATGTTTCACGGCTTACCGAAGTCTTCAAACGTCTTCAAAAAGCTAATTTAAAAATTCAACCGGACAAGTGCGAATTCCTTCGTAAGGAAGTTGCATATTTAGGTCACCTCGTCACCAAAGAAGGTGTAAAACCAAATCCAATTAAGATCGAATGCATCAAAAATTTTCCCCAACCAACTAACCAGAGAGAGATTAAATCATTTCTTGGCCTCGCCGGATATTACCGACGATTCATTGATAATTTCGCCAAAATTTCCAAACCTCTCACTAAATTACTGCAAAAAGACACCTCTTTCAATTTCGATTCAGAATGTTTAAAATCTTTCGAAGATTTAAAACAAACCCTTACTTCAAGCCCCATACTATCGTATCCAAATTTTGACGAGCCATTCCTACTCACAACAGATGCGAGCGCTTTTGCGATTGGCGCTGTACTTTCGCAAGGTCCAATAGGTAAAGATCTACCCATAGCTTTCGCCTCCAGAACTCTCTGCAGTGCGGAAACAAAGTACTCAACAATAGAACGAGAACTCCTCGCTATTGTTTGGGCTGTAAAACATTTTCGCCCATATATTTTTGGTAGAAAGTTCAAACTGATAACAGATCATAGACCTCTTACCTGGCTTTTCTCTATTAAAGACCCCGGTAGTCGCCTAGCACGCTGGCGCTTAAAACTTGAAGAGTACGACTACCAGATTGAATATAAACCTGGCAAAATTAATAAAAATGCGGATGCCTTATCCCGTATCAAAATTAACCATTTTCAAAAATGTGTGGATTTCAAAAACAAAATTTTAACAGCAAATACAGACGACGAATCGATTAGTTCAGAAAATACCGAAATTTCACCAGAATCAATTTTACAAGAATTAAATACATTTGTTCACCTATATAAAACCCAGTCACTAATAGACTATTCAAAAATTAAAATTACGAACAATCAATTATTGGACAAAGGACATAAAGACATAATAACGTTTTTCCAAAAAGAAAAACTCGAAGACTTACATTATAAAATAATTGAAGATATTTTCGAGGAAAAACCAAATTTTATTCACAATAAAATTAATATAGTCACGAGTAAAACGGTGAAAAACCGAAAATATTATATTGTTTTGTTACCCTTCGACATCGAAGAGATAATCGAAACAATGTTTATTACTCTTTACAAAGACAAAGACATTTTCGAATCTTCAAAAACATATTTCATTGAAAACAATTTAGAATTGCCAATACTCGAAATGTTGTCATTTATTTTCACTGGAAAAGATTTAAACCTAGTTAGTTGCCAAAACATAACTAAGACGCCTGACGAAGATCAAATTCCGATAATATTAGACCAAAACCATACAGGAAAAGCAAATTTACACCGCGGAATAAACGAAACCATTCGGAGAATAAGGAATAAATATAACTGGCCCGGTCTAACTAAAGACGTAACTAAATTCATTCAAAATTGCGAAATATGCCAGAAAACAAAAACTTTACGGAAAAACTTAAGCAATCCCCTGGTGATAACTGAAACACCAAGAACACCATTTGAAAGAATAAATATCGATATACTAGAAATTCCAAAAAGAAATTATGTTTTAACTATTAGAGATGAACTAACCAAATTTACTCAAGCGTACCCATTAGAGGATAAATCCGCTAAATCAACAGTAAATACATTACTTCTTTACTTTCAGCATTTTGGTACTCCGCTTCGTATACATTCGGATTACGGTAAAGAATTCGACAATGTATTACTTAAAGACCTATGTACCTTATACGACATAAAATTAACATTTTCTAGCGTTAGCCACCCTCAATCAAACGGATCTGTGGAAAGATTTCACTCCACACTTTTAGAGATGATTCGTACTAATCAGGCTGAAAACCCTAATGAACATCCATTAAACGTAATTCCTTACGCTGTTATTTGTTATAATAACTCGACGAATAAAACACACGGTTTCTCTCCATACGAGCTAGTATTTGGACATACGTCCAGTCGCCCACCTGAAACTTTGTATAACCAAAAAGAGTTGATATCAAAATATATACGAGACCTAAATAATAGAATTTCATACTATTATAAAATTGCACGCACAAAAACTGAGCTTCAAAAAGAAAAGGCTAAATTAAGATTCGATAGAAACGTTCCAGAACATCCTACACAATTTAAAATAGGCGATAAAGTCTATGTTAAGGAATCTCAAATTAAAGATAAATTACATAATAAATTTAACGGTCCTTTCGAAATAATAAAAATCTTTCAAAATTCTGCAATTTTATTAAATCTCGAAACGTCACAAACGACAAAAGTGAATTTCGACAGGATGAAACCATATTTTGAGAATTAAATTATTTTCAGGTTTCTTCTGCTGATTGGAGCAGCAGTATCCCAATACACCATTACTCCAATAAACAACACCATTGGAATATATTATCATCGAGACAGCGAAATCGTTGTAACAAATAAACAATGGACTCTTCTGGTTCACAAAAACATTTCATCAATAAAGAACACTTTTGAACATAACGAGAAAATGCTTGAAATTCTCTTACACGCTATTAACCCCACATTTGAAAACATGAACCTTTTTCGAGGTGAAGTAAAAACACACATCAGCTTATTAACCCAAATTTCAAATTCAATTCAAGAAAAATTAAGCGAAATTTATTTTGATACTAAACGTTACAAACGTGGAATTCTCAATGGCATTGGTACAATATTTAAGTCAATTACAGGAAATTTAGATTCCGAAGATGGCGAATACTACATGAATTGCATCAATAAATTAACTAATGACGAGCATCAATTAGAAAATTTAATGAAAAATCAAATCTCAGTAACAACATCCGTCATAAAGAATTTTAACGCTACCATACAAAAGTTGCAAATTGATGAAGCCACCTTCAATAGAGATATAAAAATAATATCAGACGCAATTTATAGGACAGCAGATAAAATTAAAGTAATTGAAGCAAAATTAAGATTTTTAGAAAAATGTGAACTTCTCATGGAAAGTTACCTGTATATCGAGAATCAATTAAATGATATTCTAAATTCAATAACTTTCGCGCGATTAAAAATTATTCATACGTCGATAATCAATCCTGAAAATTTGATAACCTCGCTTCAGGAAATTTCACAAAATTTACACCAAAACAATTTACCACTCATTATAAAATCTTCCAATATTGCCAAATATTTGGATATTATGGAATTAGAAGCATACCAAACTGATTCAGACTTGGTATTTGTATTAAAAATCCCTCTAATAGACCAACAAAGATACACCCTTTTTAGATTATATCCAATCCCTATCCTAAATAATAGAACTGGTCTATATCATGTTTTATCTTCATCACAAAAATACTTAGCGCGTGACGTCGATTCTTTGATGTACATACCCATCAAAAATCTGAAAGACTGTAAATCACTTTTCTTTGGCACAAAGATATGTTCCAATCTATTTGCATACCCCATCGACGACAATGCTATATGTGAAGCCCAAATCCTGAAACACTTAAAAACTTTACCTGAGAGCTGCCAAACTTCAATAATATTTGCAAAAGGCTACAATGTCCAACAACTAACGGACTCATCATGGCTAACAATTACTTCAGAACCACTTCAAATTACTGTAAATTGCAAACAAATAAACACCAAGACAGAGATCATTTATAAAAATTCCATTCTTAAATTGCAACCTGGATGTAGTGCTTTCATAGGAGTGACAAAAATACAAACTGACCCTAAGAACTTTTCGCAAACCAGTGTTAGTGATCACCCCATTTTAATTCCCTTTAATTGTTGTCAAGGAATCCCCGATGACATCCAAATCCCAAAATTAGAACCATTAAAATTGAATAACTTAAATGTGGAAGACCTCGAGATTGCCAAACACAAATTGGACGAGTATTCTCGAACGTTAGACGATTTGATCAATGAACCATTTGTTACCAAACACATCTCTTGGTTCACTTATTTTATCATTACACTAATAGTAACTCTCATTTTGTTATATATTTTATGTAAATGCCGAAAGAGAAACAGATTAGCAATCGCCCTCACAACAAATTCACCACCACCTCCACCTGGACCTTCTAAACGCTTAAGAGAATCCTTCAGGAGCATCCTGCCCAGAAGAAGACCATCGATCAGATCCAAAGATGAAACCCCAGAGGAAGAAATCGAACTGAACTAATGTTTCTCAGTTATAAATCGGTTTCAAAGACTCTATATATTTTAATTTTGTAAATTTTATATTTAAAAAATATTAATTGTATAATTTAAACTTAACTTAAGGCTTCATATTCTCAATTAACTTTATTATTATTATATAACTTCAATAATCGTTAAATTCATAATTATTAATTTCAATTTTACTTATTTTGAAAAGTTGCTGTATAACACCAACTTTTTGTTAAAAAGGGGAGTTGTTATATAAAATATATTGTATTGCATTCATTACTCAAAGTAGTTCTCACACTTCTATAACTTTATTATCAGGTAACATAAAACCTTCAGTATGTTATCTGAAAGCCAGACGTAACTTAATACTGCTACGTGTCTTATCATATAACTATATACATTGTAACCAACGTTTATGATGATTTGCTGAAACCTTATAATGTTCTTTCTTTAAATTAATCTTTTGCCAATTATATTTTAACTTTACTTTCAACAATGTCAGCATAACGAAACTTATAAAGTCGCAGCAAACCCGTTGCATGAGCAGTATAATTTTAGTATTGATATTATTGTTATACTCACACATCTAAATTCTTGTTCGTCCGTTAAATAAAATAAATTGTTTTTAAAAAGTTTAAATCCAAACTAGTGATTTAACATAGATATACACATGTATAGAAATCACATTCATAATTGATAAATAAACCAACCAAATGAGGCGTGTCGCTTCGTTTAAAATAAACCATTATACTCCATATCTAGATCTTTCATTAACGCATAAAAGACAAATATTCCTATGTATCAGTAACATATAAATCGGAAATCGAGAAAGGAACCACCAAACCGCCAAGCGGTAATCAAAGTAGTTCCCGAATAGCAAAGCTATTACATAATCGCTCTAGCAAACAACTACTCCTCGGGCTAAAGCCCCGCCAGGCATTGAATTATACCCAGAAGCGATCCTCGACCCCTTTCTCGTGTTTCTGCACGATCAGATAAGGTTTCAAAAAATACAACCCGCCACAGGTAGGATTCGTCATTTGTCCCGGATCGGAACCGAACGACATACAGCTGTTTCGAACTTATTAGTTCTCATCAGTACCGTACACGGTACGCCGAATCAAGACAAATGCCGAATGAACTCTATGTACTCTATATACTCTCTTTCTCGATTTCCGACTTATATGTTACTGACAGAGATCGTATCGATAAAGACGTATACACCATAGAGTTCATAGGGTTGTATTTTTTGAATAGCTAGAATAGAATAATAGCTTTGCTATTCGGGAACTACTTTGATTACCGCTTGGAGGTTTGGTGGTTCCTTTCTCGATTTCCGACTTATATGTTACTGACAGAGATCGTATCGATAAATATGTATACGTCATAGAGTTCACTCGGCATTTGTCCTGAATCGGCGTACCGTGTACGGCACTGATGAGAACTAATAAGTTCGGAACAGCTGTATGTCGTTCGGATCCGATCAAGGACAAATGTCGAATCCTACCTGTGGCGGGTTGTATTTTTGAAACTCCTATATATGTATTCTGATATAAAATTTAATGCCAGTACAATTAGTAAAATTATATACCATGGTAATTGTAAACTTTAGATATCTAATACATTTTAGATATAAAACTAATACAAATATACCACAATATATAGGGTCTTTTAATAAGGATGCTCGATTTTTAAACGTAAATAAAACAAGTTGTGTGAGATATCCAGTCAATTTTTTTTTATTTGAAAGAACACTTTATGGCATTAAGTTCGTAAATTAACGTCGTCTAAATGTTCGCTGTGGCTTTGCTTGATGGCATGTATGCGGAAAGTTCAATTTTCGATGACTTTGTCTCATAAATATGGCTGAATTTTCTGGATGGCGTTCGTTATGTTGACTTTGAAGGAATTAATTATTTGCTGTTTATTCGCATATAACTGCGATTTAAGATAGCCCCAAAAGAAGAAGTCTAAAGGCGTTAAATCGTACGATCTCGGTGGTCAGTTCACGTTGCCGCTGCGTGAGTTAACCATGCCCTTGAATCGCTCGGTCAGAATGTCCATCGTGGCATGCGCTATGTGCCACGTAGCGCCGTCCTGTTGGAACATGTCGTCAGTATCCATATCATCCAGTGTAAGCCACAAAAACTTGCTTATCATCGATCTGTAGCCCTCGCCGTTGACGGTTATGGTAATGTCAGTTTCGCTTTGGAAGAAGTATGGACCGATGATTCGGCCAGACTAAAATTCGCACCGAACAGTGACATTCTCGAGATGCATTTGGTGCTGGTATATTTCGTCCCAAATCCAAAAATTTTGCTTGTTTACATATCTATTCATCCAAAAATGGGTCTCGTCGCTAAATATTTTTTTTTGGCGAAATTTGGGTCAACTTCCCACCGCTCTCGAGCCTAATCAGCGAATACATGGCATGTTTTATGGTCATTTACCTTATGTTCCTGGGTCAGTTGGATTTTATACGGGTGTAGACCCCAGTTCCGATGCAAAATTTACCAAGTTGAAGTCGCATAAAGGCAAAGATTTTGTGAACGATGAGAAATTAACTGTCTCGGATTTTACCGTACACTATCACGCAGAGCAGCGATGTCTTCAGCACACCTTGCGTTTCGGTGACGTACGGGTGTTGGTTAATTATTTACCAAACCGGTTGACTCGAATTTAGCCACCAGACGTGGAATAATTGACTCGGCGGTATGGTTGTGGCGAATATAAAAATCACGTAATACGCGAAACGTTTCTCGAACGGAGCACTGATTTTGAATCAGTGAACTAATATGTACACGTTGTTGAATTTAAAATTTCTATTGAAAGACTGTAGTACACCTTACACTACATATTTGTATACTGTAGTACTGTACTGTATATCGTATATCGCGACCATGTAAGCAAGTAAACAAAGTAATATAAATGCATATTTTGTATATATCATTTCTAATTTATTGTCTGCTTATTATTAAATAATCATATACTTGTAACTTTTACCAAGGATATTACCAAATTTTTATTTTCAATGGAATTGGATAATTCCATTGAAAAATAAATAATAAATTCCAATAAGAATTATTAACAATTGTTAAAACTGAAGAAGTCAGTATATTTATTATCTGTGAATAATCAACGTATAACTAAATGGTTCGCGAAGCAAACATAAACATTTCCATTGTCAACTTTCTTAAAATTAATATTAATATTAATATTAGATGTCTGAAAAATATGTTATATTTTGAAAAATTCGTTGGAGGATTTAGTTGGTTCCCTCAATCCCCTCATGATAAGAAGAATTATTAGTAAATATCCAAAGCTATCTAGATATCAACGAAGCACATTTATTACTTATTAACCCGGAAAACATTCACATTAGGCCAGGATCTTAATGTTTAACTGATAATCTCGATAATACAAGTACTATTTAAAATATCATAGTTAGGAATTTGGTTGCATTGTTCATAAATACATAAATATTTTGTAGTATATATATATATATATATATATATATATATATATATATATATATATATATATATATATATATATATATATATATATATATATATAAGATACATAAATATTTTATTAGTTCAATAAGGAAATTAACATTGTATATTTAAAAAAAATGTAATGAAGTATATTCTATTTCAAAGACGTTCCATTTTCCTTCTTTGCATAACGTGGACAGTAAAGCACGTAAAATTGAAATAAAACTTATATCTTCTACTCCATTACTGATATGAACATTTACACCAGCGAATAGTAAAAACTGATCCATACTTCGATTGGTGTCGAATTTTGCACCATATTTCAGACAATGCATAGAAAAATAACAATATTATCGAGATTGGAATATGTAAACTCTATTTACTGCTCTGATAAAATATCTCCATAGTTCAGGTCCTCAGACTTTTCACTCTTTCTCATTAGTTTACGCTTAATTACTTGTTTCAACTAATCAATATCAGTTCGGATATCATAGAACTTCATCAACCTGCCATCTTGTTATCACTTTTGAGTAAATTCAAAAGGTGGATGTTTTAAAGATGTCTTAGAAATACAGTTTGTGTTTTTCCCGAAACTTGACAATATCTCTACAGTTTCCGTCTGGTCATTTACGTCTTTGGAATAGATCTCACTCCACGCAACACAATAACACATGCCTGGTTTTCGAAGCAAACTGAGAATATATTCTTTAATATTTTAATATTTTAGTATTTCAACATTTTAGAAGGCCCACTGCATTCCTCAAATGATCTTGAAATATATCTTATGAAATAAAGAATGAACATGGTAAAGGCATAATGTTAATCACTTACACAAATTGGTTGAGGCGTAGTGTGGTCCACAATTTTACGTGTTATTAACCATTTTTCAGAATGATGTTATTATTACGAGACTTTTATTTACTACATAAAGTCTTTTTCCGGTATTTCATTCCATGATGTAGATTATTATAACATTTACATAAAATCCAATCCACCTGCTTTCTTACTCACATTACGAACGAACGTTATTTGTTGGCCATTATGGGGTTACATCCACCTAGAGACATAAAAAAATAGTCGATTTTCGGGACGAATTTTCTTGGGAAATATTAATTATAACATTTTTTTCAAATTGTAGATAAATTTATTGTAAACATGGTGAAGTGAACAAAATTTAAGCGTCTTTAAAACCGGAAGGGATATGCCCGCCGCAAGTGGAGTGTTTATTTCGCGACCCGGTTTGTGGTAACCCGTCTCCTGCTAAAACTTATCATCTGAAATCAAAGATAGTAAGCTATCATGAAGTTAAGTGTATACGAAATATATTGACCATCATCTTTTCCGAAAATTGTTATTAGGAGGAAAAAATACGGCACATGGGACTGGAGTACGAAAATTCGGTAAAAAAACTCAATTATTATCATATACGTAGTTTGTTTAAACAATTTTGGTTATTTTTGAAAAGCCCATCATTCTATTAACAACGGCTTAAAGGATCAGTGCGCCAAATTTTTAATGAATCTGTCGATCGGTTCTCGAGATATGACGGTCACCGTTTTGGATTCAAAGGACATTGCCCTTTTTTCAGGATGATGATTTCTCGAGCATGTTTCATCTTTCTTAGTGCGAGGAATTTTGTGCGTGTACACTATTACAATATAGTAGGAAAAAAATGCACGAAACAATGAATCCTCAAGTTAATCGCTGATTTGTTAAGTCGATCATTGTTTCGCACCCGACGAGGGCGCTCATTGAGGGGCACACGTAGTAGCATTAACCGCCCCCTACCCCGCGACTGAAAGTTTTATATCTCTGTAAACTTTAAAGAAATTGACTTGAGACTTTCAGAATATATTCTTAAGCCTTCATACTATAATAATATATAAAAAAAATATTGAACATTTTGAAGATTTTAGGTGGATGGGCTACATCCACCTAAAATCTTCAAGATTTTCGATTTCTTTTTTTTTGTATATTATTATAATATGAAGGCTTAACCGTTCTTGCATATTCTCGAGGAAGTAGTCTATCTGATTTTCTCGCCTCACCAACAATCTTGTTCTTAATCTTTGTTTAAAGATGTATTCTCATCAGCATTAACCTCATTTCGAATAAATCATTCTTAAAAAAGTAACATTTTACGGTCGAAAAGTGTAAATACGCCCTTACACATATCATAGATTCACGATCATACAATTTTTTATGAATATAAGATAAAATTACAAACTATCAATGAAGTATATCCTCAAAGGATATATTTAAGTAACTCATTGTCAAAGGTGAATACTCTTTTGAACACAGTGCGTAGGGTGTAATAATAATAGAGCACCTTTTACCCCAACTATAATCCACTCATTTGAAGTGGATCTTCAGAAATTAGGGTTGTGCAGACTGATTTCACTTAGTCTTTCAGTGATTTTCAACCACTCTTACATTTCCATGTTGATTTTTATTCTAAATTTTGGGTTTACAATCAAGAACACTTTTACTTCAGAGTTTAAGTAAGTAAATTCAGATAAGTTTCTTGAGAATTTTTAGTTGCATTTGTGGTTATATAGTATAGAATGTACGGTATGTCTGTACTTTAAATAATACAGAGATACCGTACAATTAGTACGATAGAATTAGCAGAGATACGGTTATATAGTATAGAATAATAAACTTTTGGTTACGAATATATTATTGATCATCATCATGAGGTCATAAGTCCTAAGACTGGTTGGACGCTAACCTCCAGCTTCTCCTATCTTATGCTAACCTACGCATTTCGCTAATTGTGCTACAACCTACATCCCTTACTATTTGCGAGCAGTAGTCTAATCTAGGCCTACCCCTGTCTTCCTTCACTCCTATTTCTGCCTCCAAAATATAGCGGACTATTCCCCCATGTCTCAGGAATTGGCTTACCGTTCTATCCCTTCTCTTCTTTATGTTTTTCCACATACTTTTTTTCTCGCTGACTTTCTCTAATACTTCTTGGTTTCTAACCCTATCAGTTCACGGTATTTTCATCATTCTTCGGTAACCACATCTCAAAAGCTTCTAATTTCTTCCTACTTGCTTCCCCTACCGTCCAGGTTTCGCAACCGTATAGTGCCGTACTCCATACATACGTTTTCAAAAATCTCTTCCTTGTTTCTAAGTTTTAGTTGCATTTGTGGTTATATAGTATAGAATGTACGGTATGTCTGTACATTAAATAATACAGAAATACCGTATGATTAGTACGGTAGAATTAGTAGATATATGGTTATATAGTATATTATTATTATATATATTATTTATATTAAATATAATTTATATTCTAGCCTAAATAAATAAAACTAGTCACACCGAGGTCTACTTGTACGACCGTTATATATTACATCCTTCTATATCGATGTCATTAAATACTTCTCGAGAGATACTTACTTCTTTAAATACTGCTCGAGAGGCACAGTTTCTTATACTTCTTATTAATTGGTTCAAATATGTTCACATGAGTCGGTATCAGGGGATGAAGCTGGCCTAGTTATTCGGATTAGATATTCCGCTAGGAAAACGATTAATTTGTTTTAAAAGATGTTACAATAAGATGATAATTTTAAATAAAACATGGTTCTCTGTAGCAAGGTATTGAAATAGTTATTGATTTATAATCTGGATATTTGGGAATTATGTATGGAACAACACTTTCGGTCAATGGCCGTAACAGCTTGGTGGCACACGAGTACTCTTGTGGCGAAATTTTAAATAACAGTTTTGAATAAATGTGGTGGTATTCCATTGATACAGCGTTCAACTTCGACCTTCGGTGCTTGGGTGGTCGTGGACATATTGGCGTAAGCCTGAGACTTGAAGAGAACTCCACAAATGAAAGTCTATAGGTGTAAATCGCAAGACCATGGCGGCCAATTCTGGCCACCAAAACGGGAGATGATACGATCAGGAAAAGGCTCGTGCAAGACCGTCAATGTTTCATGGGTTGTATGGAAAGTAACACCGTCTTGCTAAAACCACATGTCTTCAAGAGGAATATCTTTCAGTTGATGCACACATAACTGGTTTAATGTATTACCTACCTCGTTTTCAAAGAAAAATGGTCCGATGACACCGACACGTTGGGGATGCATCTCTGAGTTTGAAATTAATGAAGCCATCAAGGTGAAAATGGGCCTCTTCACTTCTTGTGAATATCGTGATGAAATCTCTTTGCTATACATGATCTGTTGACACAAGTTTTTGAGTTAATTGGACTTTGCAAGGATGAAGATGAAAATTTCTAATGAGAATACGGTGAAGAGTGGCAGTTAGTAATGTTCAATTTTTGTACACGATGACGAATCGAGGTCCCTGGACTCTCGGCCACACTCTCGCGAAGTGCCGTGATGTTTTGTACTGAACGACCACTACGAGCTCGTGTCGTGTATTTCACATCAATAACTGAACCAGCACTTTCGCATTTTTCCGTTATTTTTTCTATAGTTGATAAATTTGAAACATTATTTCTACCGAGATTTGCACACACTTTACACGAATTGTAGCAATCAAACTTTCACCATTAACAAGAAGGGCACGTTGTTGCATCTTGCAGTACACTACGTTTACTAACTCCTGTCTGTCTCCTATCGACCTATCATAATTATTGACTAATCGAATCATGACAGCCAAAATGGCGCGCAATTCAAATCTTGCGCTCTTATTGTAACACCCTTATTGAGTATGTGCGAGCTAGCTTCTAGCGCCACTAGCGGAGAATGCAGCCCCCAACGAAGGGTACTTTAATGTTGTTTACCATTGTTGTAAATGCAAAATCGGTCGTGTAAAATCTAAAAATGTAATTAATAGTGAGGAAAATTTAAGTGCAATAAATAAATAAAACAAAGATTAAGGAATACAAAGAAGTCATCACTACAGATTATCATAGTCATAGATTTACATAAAAAATAGTAAAATATGGAAAGAATTTTGAGATCAGGATTTGGAGCCGTTAGTCACACAATAGATTTTAATCCTCAAGGAATCTGATCGTGCAGAAACACGAGAAAGGGGTCGAGGATCGCTTCTGGGTATCATTCAATGCCTGGCGAGGATTTAGCCCGAGGAGTAGTTGTTTCCTAGAGCGATTATGTAATAGCTTTGCTATTCGGGAACTACTTTGATAACCGCTTGGCGGTTTGGTGTTTCCTTTCTCGATTTCCGACTTATATGTTACTGACAGAGATCGTATCGGTAAAGATGTATACGCCATAAAGTTCATTCGTCATTGGTCCTGAATCGGCGTACCGTGTACGGCACTGATGAGAACTAATAAGTTCGAAACAGCTGTATGTCGTTCGGTTCCGATCCGGGACAAATGTCGAATCCTACCTGTGGCGGGTTTTATTTTTTGAAACTCAAGGAATACAAAAAGTAATCGCCTTTGCAAACTCTCATGTCGTGATAGTAGAAAAACGACAATCACCCGAGCTGGACCTGGGTATGATTTGAGGTTATGTTATCCGACAAACGTCTGTAACTTCACCACCCTATCAAGCTGACCTTCTTGTAAATACGAAATATGTTTTTGCATCATCTTATGCGGCTATCAATTAGAATGTAACTGATTTTTTTTATTTCATTTTATATAGATAACTAATGATTGAAACGTACAAGCGAGTTGTACTTGGGTGTCTAAACAAGGCCACAAATGTAAACATATTTAGGCGATGATACATTATCTTAACACTGACTTCCACCCGTCAAATCTGCCGAAGTGTTCTTAAGAATGGGTTGTTTTCGTCTTCTTAAAGATCGTTCAAAACTGAGGAAAAAATTAATTTGTATCTTTCTATGCATTAGTCGTAATTTTTATTTTAAAAAATGGTGTATTTGTTATCTGTGGATTTTGTTTGACACTGCTCTCTTGTAAGCAGTAGGGAAAATTGTTCGAATACAACTTGGACTTAAGGGATGGTCCGATTTATTGTTACCAACAAAATGGGCACTGCATATTCTATTATATTTGTTTGGTTGCCAAAGATTTCCATCAAAGCTGAATAAATAAAAATTATTAATATACTTAATGTAAATGAGGTGACTCGGTAACTGCAATATTTGTAGGTAGGTTACCTTTTCCTATTGACCGCAGTTATCCACTTTTCTCGCTGAGGTTTGTTATGTGGCACAGAAAGAAAAACGTAAAAATGACACTTTGGAGAATTACCATAATTGTTTTTGCAACCAACCACACAACACACTACCTCAGAGCTCTATTTTGACGACATTATTTATCGGTTTTTAATAATTTTTCTATACAACCACGTGTATAACCCAGTATAATCAGTGTCAATTTACCTACAAATGTTTCTGAATATTGCCACTACTCGCGCACCATATCAGCTGCCCCCACTTTCTGACATGTGAAATGTATGGCGTATTCGGTAGCAGAAGTATGATATTTTCTTTTTCGTAAATTTGACTAATGTGTGGACATTTGTCAACATTGTCCAAAGTTTATACAAATATTAAATTAAATAGTAATAATTATTTAAATATAATTATAATTGGATATTACGGGGTACTACTTTTGCACAAAATAGATAAGAAACAATAAAGTGTGTAAAGAAATGTTTTTGTTTTGTGATTTTGATGATTATTTTTGCCCTAATTATTGTTCTAATAAAATTCATCTCGATATTTGGACTATTTATCTACATAGTATTTTATATTTGAAGTGAGGTTATGATGTTTGAGTCTAAATTAAACCTTGCCAATTTGATGTAAGCCAGGCAGAGTTTGTATAATAATATTCAAAACACAGCCCGTGATTAATGACTACCACATTGATTAATGTGCAGCTATACAACCGGTAATCCTTTTATCGTACTCTACACGTATTTTCCCGAAAAAACTGTTGGACGCTTTCATCATAACATAATAAAATATTGGCGTAATAAATGACTGTCCTCCGGCTTATTTTAGAAGTGTTACGAGATATTATCTCAACTTTTTATACGTGAAACCTTGCTTCTATTCGAGGGTACGAAAGCGTGATGCACTAAAAACTTAAGCAGGTACATTATGTTAATCCTTATGGCGATGACGTTCAGATTCCATTATGTCAACATTTTTCCTGCTCTGAGGGGCAAAAGTTCCATTAATGTGTCAGAATGCATGTGCAGGAATTTCTTTTACAGGAAACAATATACGTAATTAAGTTTCGCCTCGGATCGACCACCCCCTACCAAGGGAAATGAAGTAATTTATGGGCACGTGAAGGAAAAGTGTCAAATTACAGGCATGTTGTAAATTATGATTGGATACTCGTATAGTATCGTATAGCTTACCCGAGTCCTGGGATAAATGAATGTAATAAATAACTCATTCTTGTATGTACATGAGGCCAAGTTTTCAGCACTAATAATTCCATAAATTGATTTAGGACTCTGCATTTACTTCGCTTTCACCTGCATTAGTTTACAAGTATCGGAGTATATGTCATTTTACCAAGTTTTTGTCTCTACTACAGTCTCACTAGTTGTGGAGTAAAACCACATCTGGCATTACCATTCGGCATGTAAAAATGTTAAAATATAGATAGCTTCTGTTTTCAATAACTTTTTGCCGAACATAGAACGTTAGTGACTATCGTATAGTAACGTAGTCCTAATATTTTTAAAAATATATGAATACATTCAAATATCCCAACGCTCTGTTGAGTAACTCAGGGGCTATACATATACATAAATGTAAATCACAGTATATCAGTAAATCTTCTAATTTACTGATATAATGTTATGAAATACAAAATGAGTTATTTCTTATATTAACTTCATGAACATTTGATGTTCTTTTAAGTATACCATACAAATATTCCTGCTTTTAATGTGACAGAAGTTTGAAAAGAAATAAATAGTGGATATAGATAATTTACTCTGTTTTCAATATTAAGTTCTAGTATTCTAGTCAGATATGGAGTCTTGGTTGTTTATTTAATATATTTTTAAGTGATATAACAACTTTAACTTGAAATAAGAAAAGCTATTGATGTCCTATGTTTTTCTCTAAATTATGATTGGACAGCAAATAAAAGTTTATGTGAATTGAGAAAATATTTAATCAGTACAACAGAATTAAAACCTACAGATATTATTTTGCTTTCACCAATCATATTTACACATGCAACGATAACCCTTTTACTGTATAAACTTGACCAGCTTCACACTCAATTTGAATTTTCTTTATAGTAAATTCATTAGTGTATATAATAAATTTACTATGATCAAAATTCAAAATGAGTGTGAACCTAGTCAAGTTTATACTGTAAAAGGATTATCACTGCATGTGTAAATGTGATTATTTGTCAAATATAGGGTACCAATATTTCACGAATGTCATATACAAGCCATACGATGTTAACATGTCACAGTTTAAAAGCAGATAGTTTGTGTACAACTGTTTTATGAAAGTGAGGGATCATACATTGAAGCGCCTACAGAGTTAACAGTCCATGTTAACAATGTTAAACAATTTCCACCAAATTGATGATTTTGATTTGAACAGGTTTCAGCAAGACGGTACAACGTGTCATACAACACGTGCAGCCATAACTTTATTGCATACCAAATTTCCTGATTATGTTGTCTTGCGGAATACTGACATCAATTGGCCTACAGTATTATGTGATTTAACACCAGTGGAGTTTTTTCTTTGGGGTCATTCATGTCAAGGGAAAAGTGTATGCCACCCAGCCAGCACCAGTCAATGACATCACAGAAAATATTCAATGTGTTATTTGGGAAATAGAGCCAGATTTATGTGCTCGTGTTAAAGACAATTTTGCTAAACGAATGACAGATGAGTCGAGGTGGCCCTATTAATGATATTCTTCTTCATTTCTACCCGTATCCTCTCCATTTTATGGCGAAGAATAAAAAACCACAGTTTGTAAAATATTGTCAGTTTTATTCACACATCACATACTATACTTTGAAATTATATACATTTTCTTGACAGAATACAAACGGCGCGCAACTCAAGTTCTATAGTTCCAACTGAGACACCCTATATAAGTATAAAAAGAGTATACAATTCACATTTTAGAAGATGGAGCGCTTAACACAGAATTAAGTTAGGACATCGTTTCCTATTTCCTTTAATACGTAAGTTTCTGCTTGATTTGGTAAGTACATTTATGAAATTTACTTGCCAAAGATAGTACGTTGGTAATTCAATTCAGTTTCGTTTGTTCCGCGTCTACAACATGAATGGGCGACCTGTTGTATTTTCTTAAAAAGGAACATAGATGCAATAATGTCATTTATACTGTGAGAGAATTGGGCTTTGTATTAAGGGTGTAATTTTATGCTTGGATTCAACTCCCAATGAGGAGATTTTGGTACCTCTTTCTGAGCATGGATTTGTTTGTCATGTTCTGTATGTGTTCTAAACCCCTTCGACAGCCGTAGCCTCCTAATCATACGGAACAATGCGTGGCAATGGAAGCTGGGGATATTGCATGAAAAGGTATCCTATGGAGATAAATTCATATTGCGTCCCAATAAATCGCATATATGTATTATTTTTCAAATTGTTTCTTCAACGGTGATTTTCCAATGATTTGTTTTAAATGGTAACACCCTGTATATACTCAGAATACACTATTATCACGCTTAAGAGGATACTAATATTTCATTATTACGAGCATTTCACATTATTATTACCTCGAATATTATTAGAATGTTACAAATTCCTGTATAAATTGAAAAATACCGTAACGCCATTACCGACACTAAATGAAATAAAATATTTAAACAATGTAATGTATGTCTATTAGCAATTCGGGTAGACAGCTACCTTTCCCAGAGGGAGTTTATTTCACCGAATTTTTGTAATATTCTTCTCCTAATGTTAATTAAAATGGCAATATATCCGGCAATATCCTAAAGTAATAAGCCAGCAGGTATGTTTCGACTCTTTATAGCGTTATTGAACCAAACCGAGAGACAAATGTCAAAGCATTAATGAAGAAAAATGTAGCCTTTCATTCAGCAAAGGTGCTATAAATATAACAAATTACAGATATTTGTGTTTCAACGTTTTTTGATTTACTGTTCAGCGGTTCTCAAGAGCCCCGTCCTCGACTCTATTCCCCGAGCTCATTTACAACCAAACTTCCATATAATAATTATTTATATCGATAGCTCACTCTCTCCCAATACATAATTCAACCGAAGGATGTAGTTCACCAGAAGTTATTTCTACCCTCGGCATTAAGTCTATAATTTAACCGATATCGAATAACCAGTTATACACGATTGATTGATTTGCAACGAATGAAGCAACAAGCGAGAACGCTGGGATTGAATCGAAACTAAACAGCATGAAACCGTTGCAAAGGTTATTTATATAGTTGGCAAGCTTATTACGTTGAAAGTTTGAAACTAGCAATAGAATATTATGTTACGGAATTCCAGAAAAGTTTTGAACACTTCAACAATTGAACAGAGACAAAACAGAATTTAATATGTTTCATTTAGTGTTTCTATAAATATCTAAGTGCTCTTGGAGTAGCACTAACTCTGTGGTTTCAATATTTAAAGTGTAGTTTTATCACATCGTTTACTTTTCCATTAAATACATCTCACCAAAGATGAACAGCTTCAGAAAGAAAACAATCAAAAGATATCCTCAATATTATTTTCTAGTGCGACGAAACAAATTTGCATCGGGTTCAATATTGATAAACTTATATTAAGGTTTAGAATCCACTTATATTTTCGAATTCAAGCAGACAAAATGTATAAACACTTTTAAATTCTATGATATTCTTAGATTTTGTTTTTGTACGTGATTTAGAATAATTGAAAATGTTTAGTAAAACTATGATCCACTTATTTTAGAGTGTCTGTGAACCCGTTTCAAATGGGGACGAATAAGTCAAAATGTCTTGTCCTTGACACACAGAGATGTCAGATCAAGTTAGAATAGGTCAGATTAGGTAATATTGACATAATTACATTATAATTATTTTACATGTATCGTAACACAAATGTTAAATCACTCAGATCAGGTTAGGTTTCATAACAGCATTATGAAAAAAATTGCACCTACTAGACAAGACATGAAAATTTTAAATATCTGTAGGAAAAAGAGTAACATAGGATGCTCCTTTTATTACGAACTTCTGAAGCAAGCGTGAATAGGTTCAACAATGCTTGAAAGGTCATTTGACATATCTTCTCAAGATCTAGACCTGGGGATAAATAGTGGACATCCTTGCTGAGCTTATGGAGGTATCACGAATAACCAGAAAACACACTAGCACATTTATAGACAGTAGGACCACTAAAACGGCTCTTAATAAGTGCAAAACTAATTCCAAACTAGAAATTCAATATGAATAGTCATTGAATGCGTTTGGGCAAACAAACACAATGTCAACTTATGTTCAGTGAAGGGATATGAGTAGTTGCAGATAATCAAAAATAGCTTCAACTACAACAACAGTTTAATTTGTAACAAGCTATTGCTTGAGTCTATCTCGTACCAATTTACGGATCCCATTATGAACTTTTACGAAATATTGTAGGCTAAATAAGCACCTGCAAAATACGAATTATAATATACCAACTATCCTATATTTGCACAATGCAATTCCGAGGATGCGACTGCGGAACCTATTTTATAGGGCTGCTTCGCATCTTCAATAAAAGAGGAACGTATTGGAAAACTATCGGCCAGAAGAGACCGCCACTAGACTAGGTGTTGTTGATAAAATATATGTAGTTCAATAGGCCTATATCATGTCCTGAGCGGACGTGGAATCCAATGCCTCTCCCAATACCTAATTTTAACATTCCATGTGTGTAGTTTCATTTCCTGTTTTCATATTTGGTTCGGATCGAAAATAATTATTTTTGTTTGGAACTAGTGCCATTTGCTTGAATTTTCTGGGCTAGATGGCGCAGCTTCCACACCCATTATAATGTTACTATTCATTACATCGCTAATTGCCAAATAAAAAACTCTCTTATCTTGCCGATAAACAGAACAGTCTACCTGAGCTTAGCCATAAAAACAAGCCACGGTATATTTTGAGATTTTTTATTTGGCAGATAGCGATGAAATAAACTATAAAGGTTTATGGTAATGGTATTAACGCAAAGATGAAAACAAACAACTTATACGAATATGATAAGTGAAGCACTATTATTAAATAATTGTTTATTATTAAGTATACATATACTTATCAAATATCTTTTATCAAAAATATTCTAGCCTACCCAACCCAAGGCCAAAATAATTTCCATTTAAAAATAGAAATCTACAATATATCGGGACTAAGTGACATGACAAATATTCTTTAACTTGTTAAAATGATTATAAACTTACATACATGTCAAATCTGATCCATTTTAGAATTTCTTCCCTGAAGTACTGCCCCTTGAATTTTATTTATTTTTAGAGTTTTTCTTTTTATGCAATATGTTGTGCAAGGAATAAGACATTTACATACAATTTTATACACATAAAGAGAGAAATAAGTTAAATATTTGCTATTGTTGTTGTTGAATATTATGTACGGGGTGTTAATTTTCGCGAGTACAACGACGCTATCGTGTTACAGATATTTCTTGTCATATAATATGACTTTAGAATGATATTAAAGAATGATGCCTTAGAAATGCGTCTTTTGCTTATAATTTAAAAAATGTTGAAGATATTGGCTCTTTATAATTAAACTGCCGATTTCATGATAAATCAACGCTCCAGCGCCATTTTATTTATTTACTTGAAGTAGAAAACCAACAAAAGTCTATTAAAGTTTAAACTTTTTGAAAGGTATTGAT
This sequence comes from Rosalia funebris, assembly GCA_037954035.1. NCBI lineage: Eukaryota > Metazoa > Arthropoda > Insecta > Coleoptera > Cerambycidae > Rosalia > Rosalia funebris. The sequence goes on from JAZFAV010000039.1 coordinate 6,786,885, forward strand.
AGAATAAATTTAATGAAGTCCGGCAGCTGTTTTATATTAAACGAATGTTTAGACTTTTTATGTCTTTTTAAATATTTAAGCCATAGTTTGTGCATTTATTTCGAAAGGCGTACACAATCTTAGTAAAAATTAACAATATATTGCAAACCATTCAAGAGGAAAATTGTGAACACTACATGTGATGGAATGTCGTAATTATTTAATTACAATAATTATTATTTAGGAAAGATATTTAAGATTAATATTTATCATATAGTTACTGACATATGATAACAAAGTTCTATTACAAAGAATGGTTGATGTACTCACGAAAAGTAACATCCAGTACATGATTTTGAAATTATTTGAAAATATTTACTTTTTCTTCTCTTCACAGGCGTATTTAAGTGTTCGTCATTTATCATCTCCTTCAAAAGATATTGCACAATAATTATAAAAATGATTAAAATTTACCATCCTGTACTTCTCCTAGGAAATTATAGGGTATGTATATAGGAACTCTTTTTCTTAAAATAATAGTTTCTATAAACTGTCAATTCTGCTACAAAAGACTGACTTCCCTTGTGTATTACGTACGATACATTGATAGCTAAGCTGCATTAAAAATGTGTTTTCTGTTTTTCATATTGCTCCACTATTCTCCCTTCTACTTACTCTGTGACATAAATATAGATGTATATACATAAAAAATATCCCTAAACTAAATAGTCAGTGATTAATCCACAAAACAAACAGATGTGCATCCTCTACATTCCCAAAATTCACCGGAGGAGACTGCGTGCCCTGAACAATCTTATGACTACATAATTCAGTATCTTCGTGAACATCGTTCATGATTTAATAAACATGTTAGGTTTAGATAGATTTACATTTTGTAATATTCGTGCTCTTTCTTAGAATAATAGAATAATTAAAAATAAGTTGTGTTACTTCAGTCTCACTGTAAAGGCAGATACAGATTTCTAATGAACACATTTATATAATCTTATTTTATTAATCTTAATATCCTTAAAGAATTAATGCTTTGAAATACTTAATATACTAATTACACATAAATGTGCGCCATTAAATATTGCAGACAGATTACTTCAGGTATTCCCGTAATACCTTCTAGAATTGCCTCGCCGACCACTTCATTCGTTCTTCCCTGCTCTCTATTATATTTCTCAATTGGTCTGACTTAATCATTCTGCGACTGGTAATTCCTATAATCGTCTTTCCTTTGTTTCATTCGTAATCGTCTCAATTAATTGAAATCGAGTCATCTTGATATGGCGTTATTATAAATTGTAATCTCATATAACACTTCTGGAGTTAAATTTCAGGATTCCTCCTTTGTTTCAAAAGGAATTCTATATATAACCTCCAACTGAACGTTGTTTCCTCGAGCTCTCCTCAGTGGCGGCGCTAGCATTATTTTGCGGTTGGGCGAAAATGGGCAGGATCTAGGATATCTAGGGTGGACGAGGGCTAAATATATTATTTTATGTCCTAATGTGATATAGTGGTGTTATGAAAGGTTGGGCGACTGGTTGGGCCAACGCTCGCCCACGCCATGCTCACCCCTGCCGCCGCCACTGGCTCTCCTCATTCCTAAGTTCTTACTATGTTCTGATTCCTTATTTTATTTTTGCGCCTGGGAAATTTTACAAAGTACTAGTAATAATACTAATAATATATCGTTTATATTTTTCTTGACTCCATCCATTTCTGAAAAAAAATATGAATCGAAACATTTTAAAATAAGAAAATGTAAGAGAATAAACAATTTGTTTCAAATTCCATCCATTTAAACCCCAAGACAGCTATATAGCAATGAAAAGCCATAACATTTTGTTTCGTTTCAAGTTAATAAAATTTACTTATATTGGAACATTTCTCGAATGGAGCACTGATTTTGAATATTGAATTTAATGATTTGCACACTACTGTGATGTGCCCTATACTACTGAATAATTCAAAATAACTTTGACATATGTTGCCTTAACAATATGGCCGCTATAGCCTTACAAATTTGAGCGTCCCTATTGATATAATAGAATATGGTAGTATATAGTATAATAGAATTAACAATCTGATAGAGAACAAATGTCGAATGTAAATAAAATTAGGTAATATTCTTTTCCTGCTAATAAAAAGAGTTAAATATTTAACGTGATTTTCCTGTAGACCTTTGTTTATACTAATTGAATAAAATATTATGGATTCAGTATAATACAATATTAATATTAGACCACTGAAGAATATTTTATATACTAAGCAAAGCAAATAAGTTTTTGTCTATTTCATGTCAAAGTATACGAAACCTTAGCTATTGTTATTATGATTGTATAAAATGAAAGTGTCGGAAATGACGGGAATCGGGGTGTCAAGCATATAAAAGAAGAATGTCAATAAACTTATAACTATAACCATAAAACCAAAACATAAAACCTGACATAAACACGATCCTCGACTGTTTACACAAATATCCCATCTATTAGAGAGAAAGCGTTTTGTTTTGATTGAAAGTGGCGCTTTGGCACCGATTCAAATCTGCTAATGTCCCCATATGCATTAGGTTGTATTTCACGTAAAGAAACAACAAATAATATTAAATTTATTGGATTCGATTATGATTCACATTTTTTCATATGACACGCTTTCAGTATATGACAATTTACATTATAAATATCATGAATTGATATTTATTTATAGGCTTTAAGAACTTGCGGTATTTAGTTTTATTTTCATAAGTATATGACTATACTTATCTTTTAATGTAAAATATGTTAATATACATTATATTATAAATAAAAGCCATCACGAAATACATGGAAGACAAATATATACAAGTATGAGCAGTAGGCCTGCTCAACCCCAAACCCATTAATCCGTAATGTAAAACCATTGGATAATTAACTAAGTTTAGCCATCCATATACTGAGATGTATTATTAAAACACGTCTACGATTGGAGTTAGATTATCAATCGGAGGAAAGTTTAAGAGACAGTCCAGTTTCTTCATTGCCCTCAGATCTCTATAACAATGCGGTTTTTATGTTCCACCATCACATTGTGTGAATACCTCGACCCTTATGCCTGCCGTCCTAGCATGGAATTTTTTCCGTGTCTAACACTCTCACTAATTTATTGAGAAAATTCACTTTTATCAATTTGTACATACACTCCCGGGCAAAATTAAGGCATCAGCAAAATTTTTCATTGTTTCTTATGGTTTTTTGAAGTTTTAAATCTTTAAACGTTTTATGTAGGTGGCCTAGGATATCCTCTGTCACTACTTATAAATAACTGAAAATGTTTGACAGATGTAAAGTAACAGATGCAAAGTAAAGCTTGGTCGTCTACGCAACTAAAGAGAAGATAAAGCAATAAAAGCGGCAACTCTGGTTAACGATAGACGTATCCAGCAATATGTGGCTAATTTGTCAGGGGACCAATGAACTTGGAAGTTGCTGTAGAGTACCAAGATGAAGTCGTAAGAAATCTGCAGATGCAAGAGATGAGCGATATCTTAGGCAAATTGCCTTAAGAAACAAGTATTCTACCAGTATAGAGCTAAGCAGAACTCTAACAGCAGCTCGAAATATAGCAATTTCTGGACAAACTATTAGGAGAAGGCTTCATGAAACAGGATTGGATAGGAGAAGACCAACTATTGCACCACTGCTCACCAGAGAACATAGTGTTGCTAGACTGAGTTTTAAAAGAGAAGACGTAAATTTGACCATGATTGACTACTGGAAGGGAATTTTGGTTTCAGACGAAACAAGAGTAAGTCTTAATTCACCAGATGGACACAAACGAGCTTGGCGGAGGCCAAGAGAGTTTTGGTGCTTGCAACATCTCTCCAAGGATCCCATTTTCTTGGTTGATCAATAATGTTCTGGGGAGAAATTTGTTTTAATGGTCGCACGGATTTGGTTCCTATATGGGGGAGATCCATGATGCACATTTCTACGAAGAAACCATCGTTGAAGAACATACAATGTCACTTGCTCCGTTTATCGGGGACAATTTCAGTTGTATGCAGGATAAAGTTCGGTCCCGGTTGCTATAGAGGTACTGGACTACCTTCAATTTGTAAATATTCCAACTATGGACTGGCCACTAAAAAGCTCAAATATGAATCACAGAGAATCTAAGGGAAGCAAAATGATCAATTGGCCACATACCCCTTGTACTCTTAGGAAACTCAAACAAGTCCTTCTTGTCGAATTAAAGAATATTCCACAAGAAGTCATCACTTCATTAAAATTATATTCAGATGAATGAAAGCAGTGATAAGAGCTAAGAGAGGATCTACACGCCACTGAATTCAAATTTTTAGTATTCAATTTCACCTTTAATTTTTTTTTGCTAAAGCTTTTCTTTAACACGGTTTTCATTGCATTTCACATTATTCCTTTCTGTTATTTATTCATGTTTCCCCCGATAATATCATTCTAATTTGTTAAACATTAGTTGTAATCATTTAATTATAATAGCACATAGCTTTCATTTCATTTCATGCTTCAAATCTTCGAAAAAATAAAAGTAATTATTGCGAAGTTTAACTGATTCATTAACTTTATCCAGGAGTTTATTTAGCTTCATTATTATCACTAACAGATTTTCGAACAATCACTGTTGATTCATATTTTACAATACAATACCGAATTGCAGCGTCAATAGTTAAATGATGAATGCTTCACATGTAGATCACCTTTATACATACGTATGTTTAAATAAGTGTGGTGATTGAAAATTTTTATTATTTCTAGAACAAAATTTTTCAGAATATTGGATACTCTAACAAGTTTCAAAATAATCCTTTGTAGAAACAAGAAATAAAATAAACAGCATAATCAATATAGCTATAGTCCACAGATATGCTCCCTGCTCGTTTCCCAAGACAAATAAGTTATTCAATACACCAGGCAAACACCGAGACCAATACGTTACGGACCACGTGTCACAGACAAACATGTGCCGAACATCTCACCCTCGATCCCCTTTTGGGTAGAATTGCCATAAATTAACAAGCTTTCGGGTTACTTCATTTCTTATATTTCCGCGCACCTTCTCGTTTGTGGGGTTTCTCCCTTATTTCTCATTCCGGTATCGTATTAGAGCTTTATTCGTCGGTGTGGCTGCGATGACCTCCACGAGCTATATGAAATGGATTTTATGGGACAGAAACGTACGGAATAATTCTGACGGAGGGAATTTCAGGTTCTGACAGATTGATTATTTTTACGATATGAATCAATAAGAAGCCTACACCACCTACCTCGACGGAGCAAATTGTTCCAATCTGAGAAGCATATTGTGGAAATTTAATAAATTGCTTACGAATTCTCCGTAATTATTTAGACACAAATTTCGATTAAATGCAAATGCTGAGACGCCTTGACAATACAAAAAATCGAGAACGTTTATCGAAAGAACGAGTACGTAATTTCATCATTTACCCATAGAAACGTATGTCCCTTGAAAAAATTTCCGGATATATTGAATCAGATTCACTTAACCACGACCACTATATTAGGAAGGTTTAATACGTCTGTTTTTCATGGATAAATGAAAATACAATACACCAGTGGATTGAAATTCATAATACGAATATTCTAGATCAAAATAATCTGTCAAATGTGACGTTTTCAAAATCAGAATTTTTCATCTCCTAATTGCCGGTTTTTATCCGTGGTCGTGGATCTCGGTGCTCTCGGCTGCGTCTCGAGGGCCCATTTTCTGTCGTGGATTAAAAGCTTGTTAATTACCTTATATAATTAATAACTAATTTACCATAGACAAAAAAATATGGTTTGTTCAAGAACATATTATTTTATTTGAGAATACATAAAATCGTTTAGTTGTATAAGATGCATAAAGAGGAGCCTTTTTTAGCCATTCGCACAATAGTGCGAATTACTAACAGAATAAATATAACAAATACAAAATGCTGAGACACGTCGATAAGAATTATAAGTTTTGCAATTTTTTATACTAAAATATTTATACAGAAAAATTTATACAAAATATTGTTCATTCACTTGTTGGGTAACATTAGTATATACTATTAGTATACACTATACAAATTACGAATGAAATTAGTGCACACTTCTGCATTATTCGCTACTCCTTCAACACATCTATATTTGTTTGCTTGGCCCTGAAAATGTTTTTGAAGTACCCTCTTTTTTGGTTTCTGCAGATGCTATCCACTGTACCAAAGAAATTACAAAGAATTAAAAAAAGTCTAAAAGGGTGAGGGAATATGTAGACCTTGCTGTATCTGTGTTTCTTACATACGTTTTTCCGAAACCTTGTTCACAGTACTTTAAGATATGACTGTTAAATCAGTATATTTCACTGTGAATAAAAGAGCAACTTCGTTTTGTTCTTGTCCTATCCGTACCGATAAGATGTAATTAAGAAAGGCAGTACGTTTGAACCACACCTCTTTGAGAGTAGTGAAATTTTACACCATTATATGTCGTATGTGCATTGTTAAATATGCACAAATTGACAACATGAATTTTTTTATTGACATTTACATTGACTTTTTAAACCGATAATTCATAATTGCATTTTGTTCGGCGAATTATTAACTGTCTATGCCGTACGTAGTTGATTGATACATATGTCGCTAAACATACGTGCTGGTAATTGTGGCATATTAGTAACAATTGCGAGTGGTGTAGCACTTGATCCGTGCGTCGTCACTAAATTGATACACACGCAAAGATCCATTATACAAATTGTAATCGATGCGGCATCAGATTGAAATTTATTTAAATGAATTACGCTAATACTTCGGAAAGATATGCACAGATAGATATAGATATACATAACACAAAAAAGACAATAAATGTATATACAAACTACTAGCTATTTAAGAAAAGGCCCATGTGTTTAGAATACGTCAACAACGCACATTTTTTAAATATTATAAGCATACCAAAAGATTAGTCTTTAATATGCTACATCTTGAGAATGATTAGAAATAAACATTTGAAATTTAGTAGCGATGAGTAATTTTACGTGCCCTTCAGAAATGTAATATAAAGAACAACTGATTGCCATTAAAAAATTATTAATGACGTTGGATCTTCTAGATGAAATAAGTGTTATAAAAATCATTTTTTCGCTCAATTGTATTCAACTTTAACTAATTGAATTACAATATATATATTTATTAACTTATTAAATAAATTATATTAAATAGTATACTATTCATTTCGTCGCTATTTGCCAAATAAAAAACTCTCTTATCTTGCCGATAAACGGCAGAGTCTACCTGAGCCTAGCCAGAAAACAAGCCAAGGTTATGTTTTGAGATTTTTTATTTGGCAAATAGCGATGAAATAATCTATACATGTTAAACAGTTTCATTTCATGAGACTTTGTCACATTTTTCAGAGACATTTCCGAGACATAGATTCGTACCAAATCTGTTGAGCAAGGGAGTGGATTGCCTTTAACCCTTAACATTCATTGCTATTCTTGGACGTTCACTTTCGGGTAAATCTTTTACTTGGAGAATAGTTTCGTATTCCAGAATTGTTCGCTACATCGTAGTTTTACTGATTTGGTGATTAAGATATACAGTACTATGCAAAACATGACTTTTTTATAATATCGTTATAGGCCATTATATGTATATAAGAAAATGTTTCTTCATAATCTCACTAGACTTCTAAGAATATAGCTATTTATAGTTCTTATTTTACGTTATAGTTTTTAATGGTATATAAAAATAATAGCAAACTGGTATGTGTATCTTATAGTTTTTGTTTTTCGCCATTTCATATTAATGCATATTGTTCCGATAATAAAGTAAAAGATATTGTTCCGAAGCTTTATTCTAATCTTGAATGTAATAATAATTCAAATTTAATATAAAAGAATATTTTGCACTGTATTATGTTAATTTAAAACGGAATGTACATTAAAATGTACAAATTCAATAGTACTTGTATATTAAAATATTTTTCGTATTATTAACGGTTACTTGAACTTAAACACAGTTGAAAAATGTATTTGACTTTGAGAAAATTTTTCAATTTAAAATCAAACAAGAAATAATATAAAATAAAATGTAATCTGTATTTCAATTAATGCATAATAGGCGCTATACACATGTAAGTTTCTAAAATTAAGTACACTTAAAAAATTCCAAAAATTTTTTGATGACATACGTTTGTAAAATCAAGTACGAGTACGTTTCAACTTTCACATCCAAAATTTATAAATAGAAATGACGTTGAACACAATATTATATAAATGACTATGCTGAACACTATATTATATAAGTTCTCATTATATTATACAAAAATAGTGTGAATTATTTAGAATTGCTTTTTATTTTTCGTATTTTACGCTTTATTTTCTTGTTGGAAAATATAATAGAAGTAGCTAAAGAAAAGTAACAGAAGTCATTTCAGTTATTCAAGAGAAAAAAAAAAAAAAAGAAAAGAAAGATCAATAAAAGAAATAAGACTGGTTTGATATTTTAGTATTTATTTAGTATAATATCTACTGATAGTATTTTTATTTAGTTTGATATATTCCCCACGGTTTGCGGTTTTCTAGCAATCATACGTATATGCTGTATAATACACGGCCATATAAAGGCATGCTTCTAAATGCTCAAAGCCTGAATATACTTTTTGTCTTTATTATATGTAAAAATTTACCAAAAATCCTCTAACTGTTCTTGCAATCGCTTCAATATTCAGTATCACTTCTTAATTTTGTATCCATATGTTCTGTTACTTAAGGGGTACAGTGTACTTTTGGTGTTTCGTATTTTGTTCTAAAGTACCTTTTCCGTGAACTATAATATCATCCTGTATATTATTTTTGTCTTCAATAACAGTCACGTGAGACCGCCTTTTCTCAGGGAACTGCCTTAACTCCCATAGCCTTATTAAGTGCCATAACTGAAGTTGGTAAGAAGAAGAACTTGAAGAACATAACAGTTAGGCTTTGCATACAGAATAAACGGTACTTTTTCCGCAGTTGGTTGTATTATGTTCTTTCTGAAGAACCTATATACACATTTCTGGTGTATCCATCAGTGGCGGCTCTCGGGTTAGAGAATAGGTGAATAGTTAGGATGTGTAAACAGTTAGAAAAAAGTTGATTAATTTTTCTTAATACTTATTTATAGTTAAGTTTATAGCTATCTAATTTTTGTACACCAAATCAGTTCTTCGATCTTTTAATGAGGCGTAGTTATCTATTATATCTTCATAAAATGGCTGATCCTTCTTTAGTTATAGCAACAATTCTTTCTCAATAGAAACAGTTGCTAAAGATTTCTTCTTTTAAAATGGTATTTCTTGAATACATCTTTATAAGTTTAAGACACGAAAAGCCCCTTTCCACTGACGCACTTGTTAATGGAATAGATAAAATTATACAAAACAGTTTGTAAGCTTCTGTAAAAATGTCTTTGTATTCATTTCGTCTTTTGAGCAGTTCAAGCAGCGGTATGATAGTAGTGTTACTTTCATCACTATATAACAGGCAAAGTTTGTTTTTTAATTCATTGATGTTTGGTAAATACATTTCCATAAAATTGTTCTAAATTTTCAAAAGCATTAAAAGGGAAACACGAGCTATATTGTTTAAATTTTACAGAATCAGCGAGACAAATAAATTTAAACTTTTCGCAGTCCTGAAACCTGACGTCTATTTCTATTAAAATATGGTCCAATATTTCATAAAAAGGTGTTTTATATCTTGTACTAATGGCTTCGTTAGAAAGACCAGCGTATTGTCATTTTGTAGTTTATAATTCCATCATTCTACAGTTTCGCCATTTCTCTTCATTTCATTTCATAATATCTAATGATTCTTTTTGTAGGATATCATATAGCATATCTGGAAAGAATCGGTATGTTTATATAATGCCATCGTAATATGTAAAATATATACAAATCCATTCCTGCTCCAAACCAACCGTTTATTAGAAAATAGTAAACAGGGCCAGCAAAATAGTTTTTAACATTGGGGTGCTTCATAACCATTTATAGCTTGTGAACCAAGCAGATTTCAAATTTACGTTATAAGATTTAAAAGATTTCTTAGTCTCTTTTTGGCGAATATTGATAAAACAGTCGCAGGGCTTCCTTCCAGTAAAACGTCTCTTTTATCTTCGTCTTTCCAGAGACAGAATAACAAAAAATTACAAATAATATCGTTAATTGGATTCATTACAAATAATGTAAATTATTGTTTTATAATATTGTCACTAACAAAGTTGAAAAATCACTAATCATACGATCACTCAGTTGGTCAATCAACATATTAAAATCAAAAAAGCAAGGCTAAAAATGATGAGAATACAACGTACATTTAATAAATCGCTGAAATTCAAAAACAGACCGTGCTTTAGTACATTAAATAGATGCAAGTCCACTGCGCAGATACCCTATAAGAACTCAGGAAACTCTTCATCTGGGTGGAGGAAGAAGACGGACTAAACGAACGTAGGCTATTGCGTGACGTCACGTTACCATGGCAACCGGCTGTAACAGTGCATATTTGAGGGCACTTAATATTCATCTCTGCACCTGCGAGTTATTTATATCATAGATAACGTGCGCATGGACTATTAAAGATTTAAAGGACGTTCCAATGTAAACACAGTGTTTTTAGTAGCATAGCGGCATATTATGCTTTATATAAAAATGTACTAGGTTTTTCATAACAAAATTTATTTGAATGTACATATTAAAGATATGATTATACATATATCCCAAAAATATAAAAAAGAAATCCCACTCTCAATTTTTTTGATGAAGAGGCACTTCACTTACTTCACTTGAATAGACGTCATTGGTATCCATCCATCCATATTTGATTTATGAGTATGACAAACCGGTTGTATGAGAAATCTTAAACAGATATCCTGATTCTTAATCTCACTATTTCTCTTTTACTTTCAGGATTCGGTCCGGAGCTCCACCTGCGCGTCCGTCACCTACCTCTAAGGGATGCACTCCAATTCGAGCACCCCAACAAAGTTCGATAACAACAATGATATCAAGAAATCTATCGAAAAAATGAGCGATTCCAGCAAATCGAGCTACCAAGCCATAAAGTCGACGGAATCACTACAGCCCACGAAGAAATCGAAGAAGAAGACTGGAATCCACCTCAATAATCTTTGGTCGATATGGTACGGTATATTCTGTACGGCTCTACAGGCATACGCGGCATACAAGTGCTTAAAGAGAATATTAGGTGAGTCGTAAGGAAATAGGTTAATTGGGTTATGAATTCTATATTTTAGATGTAATCTGAAAAAGTAATTGCCGTGCCGCACGCTATCTGCATTATTTAGTTAGATTTCTTTATAGTATATTAATGTGTATTTCAATAATCGTTTTTGAGAAGTGAGATTATTCATCCTTACATATAGCCACGTGCGAAGAAAAAAGACATTCAAATAAAACATTGTTGTGTTGTTACTTTTTGGTGCAAAACAGTGGCGTTCGGTAGAATTTCTCTATGGAGAAGTTATATAGAAAATAGTATTTAAGACACAGTTTAAGCTTTTAAGATATATACGAGGTGAGTTTTTAAGTTGTACATATATTTTTACCACCAGTGTATTTTGGCTTGTAGAACACTATTATAACAGAATTTTGTATAATCTTGTTTTGAAACACCATCACATGTTGGTTACCTCTGATCAAGCGTGCTGTCTACCATTGCCATTCCACTAGAAATACGCTGCTGTCAACTTCTTATGGTCTTCGCAGAGTTAGATACATCTGTATGTTAGATTTTAGTTTTTAAAATACCGAAAATTCATTATTAATTTTTCTTTAGCTTGTCATTTTTATTATGTATTAAGTGGATTGTTCGTTTATTGGTATTACTGTAAATTTGTGTGAATAAGATAATACTAAATGGTTTTAGCAACACAAGAAACTGCATCCTTTCCTCCGCCATTTCCAGCTACAATGGACAAAACAATTGTTAATATTCTACATTAAAAGTAACATTTATTTTCAAGGATTAAAAATGATAACAATAAAAAGGAATCGTTTGTAAAGTATATACAAACCATGTTACCAGGGAAAAATTAAAACTATTTACATTTTCACATAACATCATCTTACTTCATATTACATCACTTCATCTTTGTATATCATGCACATCAGATATTACTAAAAATCACAGAAACTGTAATGTGGAGATTTGGAAATAGTGGACCGCAGTGGCGGCTCGTGGTGATTTGTCATGGGTGGGCAACAACTAACTATTAGTAGGTTATATAGTGCAAAATAATGAAGTAAAATATAGTAAAAAAAACTTTGACTCATCACTCTATGTCAGTCACTGTACAAGTATATGTTAAGATTTAAAATTCTTTCAGCTTTCAAGTTGAAAATGGATAAAATTGCACTAAAATTGCATAAAACTAGTACAGACTCTTACAAATGCTACACAGAAATTAACGTTCTAACAAAAAGTTAACAATATCAGTATTAGTATTTACTATTTCTCTCACGTTCACCATGGTATAAATACTAAATAAATACAATACTAAACAAATACAAATGTAAAGTACCAACTTCCACAGACAGACCGCCGCACTAATTTATTGTAATTATTGTTAAAGAACCGTTAAAATTTTGAAAACCCTAATCTACAGAGTACAGACCTCGCTGAGATAAACAACGTTCTACGTCTCTGAAAACTGAACTCGGAAATCGGACTGATCGGAGATTCTCGATTCCTTCCCCGCTTTGCCGAAGGCTTCTTCAGCAGGGTGGTCTAGCCCACCCGTGCTATAGCTTACTCGAGACTCGAGTAAGCTGTGCCCGTTTTTCAAATTGTTTCATGTAGTTTACACATGTATAATTTTGTTTTTATGTCTTCAAATCAATCAAATCATTCGTAATTTTTTAATTAATTGATTCTATTCATGTGTTTACTGTTTATTTAATTTTATATTCCAGATTCCCATGTTTCTATATTATTGTGAAATAATTTAAACTTTCAAGGGATGTTGAAAGTATACCTATGTCAATAATATCAATATTAATTTAAAAACTAATCTTGATAGACACTTATTTACTTGTATTTATTTATTAAAGCAATAAATATAATTGTTTATTTGTGCGAGGAGCTTGCGCTGTCTCGTATGTATAAAGCCAGAAAGGAAAAAGGCGTGGCTGCTCACCCGGTCCGGCACCCACCACGGTAGGATAACTATTAGTTCCACGGTTTGAAGAGTGAATTGCTGCACTTACTTGCACTGCAATTTTCCACCACGGTTGCGCTGTTAGTATTAGTATATATAATCAGAACTTTTCATTGTATTATTGTTGTTATGTAATATATAATGTATTTAATTAATTACATATTACATAATTATATCTTCAGTAATTTCTATAAACGATAAATAACGAACTTTGGAACTGTGTTCCTCTTCTTCTAGGAAACAGCTGGGTGGGCACTGCCCACCTTGCCACCCCTGACCAGCCGCCACTGGTGGAGCGTCTGATGTAACTCATATTTGCTGGTTAGATTTTCATTTTCTATTTGTTAAACATAACAATTGTTTTACCAACACAGTGGCATCTTCAGATATCTATGTACTCAACATCTGAAGAAGCCACCGTGTTGGCGAAACAATTGTTATGTTTAACACATAAAAAGTGAAAATCTAACCAGCAAAGGTTTTAATTTTGTATATCATATCATGGGCATACTGGATTCAATAAATCAGAGGTTCTCAAAATATTGAGCAGATATTTGTAAACATGATAAAATCATTAACGCCGTTAATAATGAAAATGTAAGACAGGGTTGGCTATAGTTATTACTTGATAACTAATTTTAAACTAAATTAATTAAAAACATCAAAAATACAGATAATGACTGCACAAATTGTAGTCCTCTATCTTCTATGTTACAGCCACGGAGTGAACTATCTCACTATTTAAGATTTATCTCAATGTCGAAACAAAAAATGGTGATGCTCTTTTTAAAGTGGAATTCAATAATGTTAAAAAAATACAAAACACTAAGGATTTTTGAGACACATTACAACTCGTATTTTGTATATAGAAGGAGGCTACGCCATTGTATTTTGTTTCCTAAAAAATCAGTCTCCTAAACTATATATTGACAAAAACCCAAATCTCGGCGAATTTAAACCACCCTACACATATCCGGAATTTGTACATCCGTAAAACATGGGTTTTATATGAAAGTTTTATAAATATTTTTAACAAAACTGAACTACATCTAGCAATTACAGTTTCTTATATTATTATTTATATAGTCTTACTGTATAGTAAAAGGTACTTACTGTATATATTATTAAATCGTGTATAATACACTCACACACAAAAATATTGCAAATATTTTATTTTCTCATATAATTATTTTAATTTTTTTTTATTTAAAACTTTTTTTATTGCTAGTTACCCTACATTGGAGTATTTTACGTATATTATAGTCAAATAAATTACATACTGAAGCTGTATAACAGATTTGTAGAGGAACTAATAAAATAACCAGAATTTGGTTATCACATTTAATTAGAAAAAGTAAACAATAACGACAATATAACAATACTTTAAGAGTTTATGGCAACATAATAAAAATTTAGTACTTAGTATTTCCTCCTCTACCTCTAACGATAGCCTGCTTCTAGGCGTACTTCGCAGAATATCTTAGATGGTTTCTAATGGCGGAATTTGATTCAATTCTTTCTATGCAGCAATTCTTGATTCAATTGAGTTAGGAGGTGGATTTCGTACTCATATATGTCGTTCCAGAATGTCCCATAGATGTTCTATGGAATTACCATCAGGACTCATTGGTGGCTAGATCTAGTGCCTCAATCGCAACATTCTCAAAGTACACGATCACTGTTCTAGCGGCATGAGTCCGGGCATTATTATGAATTAGCACAAATTTATCGTATCGAATGAAACCGGCATAAGATAAAACATGCTATTTAAAGATGTTGCATATGTACCAGTCAGCATTTATTTTTAAATTTACCTCAACCAGCTCCGTGCGACTCTTCCAACTAATTCCTCCCCAAAACATAATGGAACTGCCACCAAAGGCAATGCTTTGTGCAAGATCACATTATGAAAAACGTTCCCCAAACATTCTGTATACTCGATCACGTCCATATGGCTTCCATAATTGTATTCTTGTTTCGACTGCGAAAAGGACTTTTCCCCATTGTTTATTCCAATTAGAATGGGTTATTGCAAATTGTAACCGTCTGGTTTTGTTACGTGGGAGAAGCATATAAACTCTAACAGGATATTTCAGGTTTAAACCGACGTCTTTAAGTTTATTTATTACTGTTTTCACACTTACATTGACTTGTCTTTTAATCAGTAATTCATTTTTCAGATGCGGAGTTGTAAATGGGCGATTTCGCAAGGATAGAATTCTCAAATATTGGTCATCAATTGGCGTTGTACATCTTTTACGTCCTTCACCAGGTGGTCTTTTGTATTCACCAGTCTCACTGTGTCGTTTTACTACGAGTATAAGAGAAACAGTCGATTGATGAATATACAATCTCCTCGCAATATCTTCTTGTCTGTAACCCTCGTTGGCTAAAATAACAATTTTGACAGAAACTAACTCTAAAACACTATAAATGTTATTCGGATAACAATAAACAAGACAGCAGTCGTTAGTCGCCAAGGCATATAATGATAAGTTTGTAATTTGTAACATTATTGATTATTCAGTTATAAAGGCTACACTCTTTTATCCGAAATAAATTTCAGTACTTTCAGTACTTAAAATACTCCAGTTCAGGGTATATAGCAATAGAAAAGACAAAGAGTTTTAAATGAAATAAAAATAAAATAACGATAATGACTTAAAATAAAATATGCAATATTTTTGTCTGTGAGTGTATATTAATAATTCCTTCCTTAATTCTGATTATAATAATACTTGTTCTAATTAGGATTTAAAAACGAGGGACGAAATTAGATAGCAAGCCGAAGAAATGATTAGCGCTAATTGAAATCCTTGGATTTGCTGAAAATTAAATTTAACTTTGCATCCTTATCACGAAATTAGATGGCAATGTAAAAGCTTAAACTTCAATTGCTAAACCCTCCAGATTACATCCAGACGGCTGTGCTAATTCTTAAAGCCGATACGACCACATTTCTGTAGCAAAACGTCTGGCTAAATGACAGTTTGTTATTGGAGACCCCCGCCTTTACAAGCAAACGGATAGCTGGAAACATTTCTCTACACGAAATCAATATAGAGTGAAAAAGTAAGTGGGTTAAAGGTATTACTATATGACATTTTATGTGCTCCATTTAGACAATTATGCTATTGTATACACTTCCATAATTACTTCAATATCTCTACAAAGTGGTTTGTGAGAACATATTTGTTATGAATTTATAAAAAGAAAACAGTTTTAGAATAATAATACGACGATTTGTTTCTCCATATCTAGATTGTAATAATTATAAAATTAACACAGCATATTGGGGGTTAACATAGATATAGAGAAACTATACAAGGGTTAACAAATCTTAAAGAATATTAACTTAGCTGAAGGAAGATCAGGTTTATCAATTTATATCATAAATATAAAATTTCTTTCACAAGATGATTTTAATATATTAATTCTTTTTCAAAATACTGTAGTTATATTATGTAGTAATAGTTTAATATGTTAATATTCACAAATTGTTTCATTGAATGGTTATATATTCACTAACCTTAGATAAGCTTAATTGAAAATTTAAATATGCAGTCAAAGGTTACATTTAAGTTGTTGTTATTAATTGCTATTATTTCTTTTTACATTGTTCAAAACTTTTGGCCATATCTTCTCCATGGTCTATTTGCTGAATGCATTGAGAGCCTCCATAAATTTAGTCCATATCTTGGTTGAATGTACTGAGAACCTAGAATGACAGCCATTGGTGAATTAATCAATAAATTTGTGCTAAGGAACTTTTTAAAACATGCCCATGGTCTATCTCTTCTATAATATCTATTTATTAAATATATTGAGAATCTAGAAGATTATTGGTCTCACTATTGGCCTCATACTCACTCACCATGGTCAATATGAAGAAACGAAAAATTACTAGGATTCAAGGAGAAAATGCTGTAGTGAGACAGTCTCAAGATGAATATTTCATAGTTTAGAAGAATTGTATTTCAGCAGAAAGTACTTCTCAGCATAGGAAAAAATAAGTAACCTCCATATGGGACATTAGAGATGATGTGAAGACAAAAGACGACTAACAGACGATGTGGTATAGATACCATTACTCCCAAGTGCGGGTTGAGAAACAAAAATGCAAAATAACAATGGATTGACATAAAATGAAGTAACATCAAAATGGACACCAAATACGTATTAATAGTATCACATGAATATAACACTGACGTAGTTTTCCACAAAACACTACACTACACTCGACGCGCGTTTCACCAACAAAGTTGGCATCGTCTGGACATGATTAAAACTGATGAGATGATTAAAAAAGAGTTTTAATCATCTCCAGATGTTGCCAACGTCAGTGTTATCTTCACACCAAAGGTTCCAACCCACTCCAGTATCACATGAAGAGACTGAGAAAAACAAGCTATAATGAATTATTAACTTGACAATAATGAAAATAACCTACTACATCTTATTATTTTTTTATTCAAAATACCGTGGAAAGCTCTAGAAACTTCAATTGTGGATCGAATTATGTTCAATGAAGTAAGGAGGTGCATACTAGTATGTAAAATATATATTAATTATAAAGTATACTTAATACAAAATAAGGAAGCCTTGTTCAAATTGTAATTCACGGTAAGGATTTCTTCATTTTCCATTTCCTCCATTTTCCATTTTCACCACTATTTTCACTTTTTGTGGTGATGTGGTGTAAAGCATGATTAGGTACATTTCGTACAGAGTATTTCTAAATTAGTGAATTTATTTAAATTGTAATGTACGCTGACGTGCCTGTAAAAGTACATAATAAAAAAATATTCAAATACTTACTTTTTCTAAAGTAAGAAATTATTATCACTGTGAATTTGATTCTTCCTATGTATCAAAGCACACGAGAATAGTGGGATACGTATTTCCCATCGTATATATTTTTTCACATTTTTCCATGAAAATAGCTTGTGAATATGATATTTACACTTAAGCCGATTGGTAACAGCAAATTATCAATAAATACAAAGTTTATACCCCCAATCTTTTGCCAGTTACAGGGTTAAGTAATATTATTTAAGCGACTTTACAAATATCCCCCGAAAAGATGTTGTTCAGTTAAGAAGTTTTTAATGGCTTTTCACAAAGACTTCAGCTGTAAGGGGTACAGGATAATAGTAAAAAATATATATCCTCCAGAAAAGGAGTAGCTAAAACTTTATTGGAAATAATTTCACTAGATATAGATTATTTCAAATATGTGGTCATATTATACAAAGAAAAATGAAAGGCTTTGAAAAATACAAAACTACTGCCATTTATTCCCTTCAATAATCCTGTTTTTACGGTATAAGAATAGGGAAGGATTTTTTTGAACGTATAGCCCAACAAGTTAATTCTTTCAGGGTATGATATGTAATATACATCTATAGTAGAAAAAGAAATCTTACGGTATAGTCTAAATACCATTATATATAAGCTGAAAGAATATTCAGTATGGTAAAAATCAACATAATGAGTTCGCAATTCATTAATGACCATACTTACTTTTAGTTAGTACGTTATACAAATAGTGGGTTTGAATTGAGAAATACTTCGGCTAAGCATTAAATTAAGATTTTTAGTTGTTCCTCCTAGAAAGAAAAGTTCAAATAGAATGTGGAGTAAATAAAGAAGCGCCTCTATTGAAAAAAAATCAATTGTAAGGATTTATTCCTTAAATAAACCTGTTCTTACTGTATAAGGACAGAGAATGGGTAACAGAACTTGAATTCTTGAACGTATAGCTTGAGCCCAATAACATTAAAATATGTCATAGTATGATATGTAATATATATCTATAATAACAAAAGTTCTTATAGTATAGTCCAAATGGCACTATATGTATATAATTTGAAAGAATGTTCAGTATGGGAAAAGTCAAAATAATGATTTCGCGATTCTTTAATTACCATGCTTATTTTTAGTTAGTATGTTATAAAGATAGTAGAGTTGTTAACTTGATACAAAAGTTTGGTTTCATTAGAGTAATTGCATTACTGAAGAAATAAGAATTCGTATAGAGAAATACACCGGCTAAGCATTAAATTAAGATTATTATTAGTTCCTCCTAGGAACAAAAGTGCAAACAGGATGTGGAGTAAATAAAGAAGTTCCTTTCTCGAAGGAAAATTCAATCGTGAGCCTCGACCAAGCTTCGCCTTTCCTATTTTAGACTCACGTGGAATGAATGGAACAAAGTCGAATAGCTAATATCAAAACAAGTAGACTATGAGGGCGGGACTGTTAGAAAAAGGGTTGGTTCATTAAATTTTACTTCACATAAAGAATAAGTCCTTTGTAAAATAAAGTTTTACTGAATAAAAGTGAAGGTTTACTATGATTATAATACTAAAATTGTATTACTGACACAAAACTGTGGGGGTATCTAAAATAATGTAAATAATGAGTTCTTATAATAAGTCCTTTACAATTTAGTAATAAGTTGATCACAAAAATAACGTTTATATTTACGTAATAATTAAGCTTATAGCCGAATGAAATTTTATAGGTTCTCTTGTTTATTATTTTTTTAATATCTTCATAATCTCAGTATTTAAAATTAATGTAGACGTGAACAGCTTTGCTAAAATGTTTCGCTTCTTATTATTTCCAGAATTAAAGATTGGTTGTAAAGACAAATCGTTTTTATTGTAAGAACATTTTCTTCTTCTTCCTTCTTTTATATAGGCATTTTGCCTATTTTTCTTCGTCATCTTGCCTAAGTCTGGCTATTTGCAATATTGTCGGTCCATCGTTTCCGAGGTCTTCCGGTGCTTCTCCGTCCTGATGGTAACATGTCTCTAGTTACTTTTACTAGTCTTTCTTCTGACATTCTGTTAACGTGTTCGCTCCATTCTGTTTTTCTACCTAATACCCATTCATTAATGTTTTCTATTTTGCACATTTACCTGATATCCTCACTTCCTTTCCCTATCCAGCCATATTTTGCCAACTATCCTGCGTACTATTTTCATTTCTGCTGTTTGTGGTATTCTCTTTGTTTTAGCTGGTTCGGGCCTGGTTTCAGCTGTGTAGGTCATAATATGTCTGATCACTGTTTTGTATATCCTAGATTTTGCTTTTATCCCTATGTATTTGTTTCTCCATACTATGTTGTTCAAACATGCTGCCGTTCTTGTAGCCCTTGTCACCTAACTTCTTATTTTGAAGAAAATCTTCAAAATAAGAAGCTAGGTATATGACAACAATTTATTCCATTAATAGTGATACATACGTTGGATTAATAGAACAGTAAAGAAAATTTCCCAAAATACCAGTAATGTCCTTATTATTACCAATTCGTAAAGGATACCCTTTTATGAATTAGTATTGGTAAGAACTAATTGGAACAGTAAATTATTTCTTAGAATTAATCTCTGTAATATAGAAATATTTTTACTGTAGATACTTTATTGTATACAAGTTGTCCTAGAAACATAACATATATAATATTGAGACTTTAAAGAACAACATAAGAATAGAAAAAATATTAAACAATTAAGAAATTGAAGGACAAGAAAGACAAAAGAGGAAGGAAGTTGATTAGAATTATATACAGAACGAAGGAGTTAAAGGAAAGTATATTAATATTTGATTAAAATTGGACAGGAATAAGTAAGGACGAGGAAAAGTACAGGTTTCCTGCACATATAACACTGATTATATATATTTTCACTGGCCGTCATAACCATCTTCCATACAACAATATATTTTTAATAGTATATTTTATTTATTGTTGGTTTAATATTGTACTTTGAAATATAATATTTCATATATAGTAATAGAAATAAAAAAAAAGTTTAATGTGAGCGAAAGTTATTATATAAATAATGATTTAAATTTTATACAAAATATTTTATATTCATCATGCAAACAATAAATACATGTTACACATTTGAAACTAAATAACTACAGCAAAAATAATTTTATTTTAAAAATTATAATAATAATATTTAAAATGGTGTGTGACGTTTTGTCACTATATTTATTTTTTATATTTATATGCGATGATGTTTTAGTCTTTCAAAATTTGTTTAATACTGTATACTGTATCGTTTAACATCTGACACAAAAACCGTATTTCCTCGTTTTTAACGTAATTTCAAATGCAGATCAACGTGACCAAAACTGGTGTTTTTTAACCATCGTTTCAGAACCCTTTTCAGCATTTCGGATTTTCTTTGACATGACCGAGTGTTTGTTCCATGAACTAATTGCAAGAACATAAAGAAGCTTTTCATCTATGTGTAATCATTAAAACATATTAAGAGATAAGGATATATTAAAGTATGTATTAAGAGAAATTAAAGTACTGAATAATATTATGTGGGGCCAATGAGTCTGTGATCTTTAAAAAGATTGAGAAATTAGTTATAATTCAGGTTTGGCATTACTTACAAATTATTTATGTATGTTTTTTATATGTGCTATCCACAACACTTTCATTCCAATAGTTAAAATGTTTAATATTTTATATATTTCTGAAACATTTAGGAGAAAATAACGATAATAATTGTTTACGTAATTGGTCAAGTATTCTTAAATAATATTGTTTCAGAAAGGCACTAAAATATTTATGGAGAAAACTAAAATAAATAAATTGATTTATCATGTTATTTTTATTACCAATAAAGATTTCTATCAAGAAACCTTTACATTCATTAAGAATTATTAAATTCCAAAGGGACATACTCCTTTCTGTCAAATATTTTGAAGCTGGATGGCTTCTATATAAGCTTCTTTTCTTTTTTTATTTTCTACCACAATGTTTGTCTTCGGAGCAAATATGGATTGTTATCGAAACAATTCTGTGTGGGAATAATATTGGAGCGAGGAAGGTCTTTATTAATTTAGCAATGTAGAAGTCGATGTTATATTTTGCTGAAAAATATAACGTCTGTAATTGTTGTGCAGAATACTATTGGGTAGTTCTTTGCTTATTTGTTGGTAATGTAAAGTAATAGCTCTAATTGTCAGAGTCATGATACCTTTTTAATCATTTCAAGACTACAATATAATATACAGTAATATTTCAGGTTAAAAGGGAATTCAAGTTTTCACTATACGATAATACTCATAAAGGTATATCTATTTTGAGTATATGATAATATTGTAGAGTGATATACTCCATGCAAAACAAACAAAAATAATCAGTTGTTGTTATTTTTGTAAATATAACCTGCTATTTTGGTGTATATAAAAAAATGGCTAAAACAAGGTTCATAATTTCACTTTAACACTTAGTATATACAGGGTGACCACTGGGAATCGGATGTTTTTAGAACGCGTAGTGCGGAGCTTAGCGCAGTTGAAGTGGGGAAAATGTGATATTACCACTTGCGTAATGTGCCATTTCAATAACCATGGAGCAATGGACAGCAGTACATCGCGTGTTTGCATACGACACGTTTATTCGCAATGGCAAGTCAGTAATAACTACACAGCGGCTCTTTCGCATTCTCTTCAATATTGGTCGGCGGGGAGCTGTTCCGTCTCGCAACACCATCCTAAGATGGGTCAACAGTTTGAGAACAACTGGCAGCATAATGAAGAGAAAGTCACAAGGTCCACACAGGACCGTTAGAACCCCTGAAAACATCGAGCGAGTGAGAGAGGCGCTCATCAAAAGTCCTACACGGTTCGCCCAAAAATATGCAATGGCATTGAACCTGCATCGCGAATCGGTTAGGAAAATCTTGCATAAGGACTATTAAGTCCTTATGCAAAACGTAGTTTGTAGGGTTGGAATATTAATTCCACCCCTACAAACTACAGATTGTTCGGCAGATAAAGGAAAGAGACTTTGAAACTCGTGAGGATTTCGCTACCAGAATGCAAGTGATTTTGGAAGATAATTTAGGTCTACAGTTTCTAATGAGTGACGAAGCTTATTTTCATTTAGATGGAACGGTTAGTAAACAGAACTTCAGGTACTGGGCTCCTGAAAATCCACGAGTTATCAATCAACGACCCCTTCATTCCGGGAAAGTTACAGTGTGGTATGCCATTGGCCCTACTTGCATTATTAGTCCCTATTTTTTTAAAGAGGCCGGGCGTAACGTCACCGTTAACTCTAACCGCTACGTTGAGATGCTCCAAAACTTTTGTATGCCAGAACTTCGCAGAAAGCTGATAAATCTAAGCAATGTGTGGTTCCAGCAAGATGGTGCCACGGTACATACTGCTAACGCATCAATGAATGTTGCCCGGCATATGTTCCTAAGAAGACTAATTTCACGCTTTGGAGATGTGCCGTGACCCCCAAGGTCTCCAGACCTTTCAATCTGTGATTTTTTTCTGTGGACGTACTTGAAGAGTCGGGTATATGCTAACAAACCGCAGAATTTGATCGACTTGAAGAATGCCATTCGTGAGGAAATTATGAGTATCGATCGAGCGATATTGGAGCGTGTCATGCACGATTTCGTGAAGAGGGTCGAAAACTGCATTCGACGTGATGGACACCATCTCGATGATATAATCTTCCACACATGATACACATCGTAAATGGCATTGTGTACGCTTCATTCTCATGTTAATAAAACCTTATTATCTTGCAAATTCTTTGTGTAACAGTTATTTCAAAATCGTCCGGTTTCCAGTGGTCACCCGGTATTTTTTTCTTTAATATTTCAGTTTAATATATTTGAAACATACCTTACACACATAAATATCTTCATATAACAAAAATAATCTACAAAGTATAATGCGAGGGGATTGATTACTTTAAAAATGCCTTTAATATTAATGCGTTGCTGATGAACTTCCGAGTTAGTGTGTTTGCACCCTAAATTATTATTGCTTCGAAAAATGGCGTTGGTTTTAAATGGGGTAAAAAATAATACAAAAAAACTTTTTTCATAATATACAATCAGATATAAATATAATTATCTAATATACTTGTATAATCTACAATTTTATTAAGAGTTGATAAAAACGCATGCGTATTCTAAGTTTGAACTGTTGTTGGCTTACATGTAGTGTCTACAAAAAATCTTTTCATATGTACTTTTCATTATATAGTAAATGCTACTGGTCTGAAAATATCTTAACTATCTTTTTAGTGTATACTGAATAAGTAGGTATTTTTATTATTAGAAAATTGAAAAAAATTTAACACAAAATATCTGATCAAAATAGAAAGATTAATGCAAATACAGCCAGGAAAATGTATAGCTATTTTTAAACTACTGAGCGTTAAAAGCTTATTAAAAACAATTGTATTATTTATATCTGTGTTGCCTTATTTGACAAATGATATAATTTTTTTCTAGGGACAAAAAAATTGTTCCTCGTGTCAAAAATTCTTTTCTCACTAGATTTCGTAGTTGTAGAAATACCGTTGTTGATATCCCATCGACAACAGTAGGAGTAGTCATTTGAATTCAACGTTCAAAACATTTTCAGATTCTTATTTTAATGACATAACTTAGGAAGCGTTTGGGTTATGTTTGAGATATCAGTATTTTTACGTTCTTTTAGGGTTAATACCATTAAATAACTGTGTATATGTATATTCATATACATATGAGTAGTTGTATTTAACTAACTGTTGTCTTTAACAGATGCACGGTCTTTAAAGTTTTTTTTTATTTTTTGAATTTATACATAAACATTGACCTCCTTTGCCTAAAACTTCAAACTCTGTAAGGGATGATTACACATAAAGACAAGAACTAACATATCTATGCTTAGAGAGAGGTGCCACACCTCCCCCCCTCCCCCCCTTCGTTGAGACCCGCACCCAAGTACCCAAGTATACGAGTACAATGACACCCCCAATACTGGGCCCACTTACCATATTGCAAGTAACATAGTTGCAGAAGAATACGATAAGTCACCCATCCACATAGTGGCCGCGCAACAAAGTGCAGCAATTTTATTAGCTCGGCACTGGATAAATGGACTACCTGTCGTATTCTCGTGTTAGTTCACCTTACTTCACTCTCATAACAGTTTGACTAAATGTCAACCAACAGTAAATAATATTTCGTCTGTTCGTAATTTCATCAAATTAATTGTGCCTTTGGTGATGAACTTCGTGACATTAAAATTTCTTTTCAATACGTCAATATCCAGCCTAGATTGCCATGCCATTACCAAATGGCATGGCAATTACCAGATCTTGTCAAATGTTAAATTACCAAACATCTCTGTGAGAGATGTTTGGTAATTTAACATTTGACAAGATCCCACCTTGCCCCTAGAAGTAGATTGTGTTTTCTTGCTCGATATTGAATACATAACCTCCAGTTCTGCCATATATTATAGGCCTCCAGCCATATATTATAGACCTCTTATATTTGTATTCAAGGTTCTATTAAAATATAGATAACATCTAATAAATAAATTTGATAGTCTGTATAGCATCTAATCAGTAACAAGTTATTCATTTTATGTCGACCTGGACAAAAATAAAGTCATCATAATACTAAAATACCATCACAAACTTTCTGGATTTTCTTTTTTTTAGAAGACCAAGAAACTATGGTGCCTTATATGTATTGCCAAATGATGATGTATATGTGATTTCAAAAAATAAAACCCGCCACAGGTAGGATTCGTCATCTGTCCCGGATCGGAACCGAACGACATACAGCTGTTTCGAACTTATTAGTTCTCATCAGTGGCGTACACGATACGCCGATCCAGGACAAATGTCGAATGAACTCTATGGGGTATACATCTTTATCGATACGATCTCTGTCAGTAACATATAAATCGGATTTTGGTGTGACACAAAATATGAATTGATCAAAATATCGTTATGTTGTTAAAATGAGTTCATTTTGAAACTACATTGAAAAAGTACTGTAAAGAGAAAATACGTACATATAATTCTTGCCAACTTCATCTCCCTATGATACATATATAATATAAAATAAGAAGAGAACAGTCAATATAAATTTATTAAATTGTCAATTTGTTCTTGTATGGTTTGTAACTTATCCTGTATTTTATACTATAGACCATATTCTTTTCACAATAAGAATCTGATAATTGATATTAAGTAAATAAAGAATAAAGATATGAGAAATGAAAAATGGTTCGTTTTGTGTCACTTTGTCATTAAATGCATTTGATTTTCAATATTTATAGATTGCAGATTAAATTTCTTCTAATTATGAATATATTCAACAAATATTCACCAATGCATATGTGGCCGAATGTTATCCAGAAAAAGCATGAAACCTTTTTATATTTCTATAAGTTCAAATGACTGGCATATTTTAAACAATACACACAGTGCTAAGGCGATTCCTTCTCTCAGTATACCATACGTTTACTGTCTAGTGGTAGACAAGGTGGTCGTGGTAGTAGTTACAAATTGATAAGCAAGAGAGACATATATAAGATGAAGTTTGATTCAGTATTCAGGTTAGGTAATATCACCCAACCTTTACTGAATTAACGTACCGGAACTATAAGAGAGAGGGTTCGGTTTATTTGAACCTCCCGTACACGTTCGTAGTCTCACTCTGTTTATATTTTTCATATTTTGTACCATTATGTTTGTAGTCTTACTGTATATATGTATTTTAAAACAAAAGACTTTATATTGTTTGTTCTACACTTACGATGAAATTATTAGAAGCTCAGTTTCTACTAAGTTTCTCATTAAGTAAAATTTCAAAATTATTACTTATACGACATATCACTTAGAGTTGTAGCAACTTTGATGTTTTTATTATATAATAAATCATTTTGAGATAATTACATTTATAAATATATTGCATATTACATATCCTAAAAATAGTTCTGCATATTAAAAAAGTGACTTACACTGTGCACGCAAAGTACTTTACTTATAGGTAAAAGTTAGTTTACAATTGTATCGTCACCTGCTATACTCTATTCTGCTAATATTAAATTTTTTTATGTAATATAACTGAAAACAGTAACATAAAAAATATCAGATCGTGGTTTCTATAGTAGCGTGACATCGAGCACAGTCCCGCGGGGTGAATTTGTATTTCAATTTCACCCTTAAAATAAAGTGATTGAAATATTCAAATACAAAATATACAAATTTCAGAAAACTACTTCTAAATTAAAATTACTGATGGTCATTGTGATATATTAATACGACAAACTATGAGAATGCAATATTCCCGTGCATATTATTTTGTAATGTCGTAAATATTTCATTAAACAACTGCTCATTCATTTAGAATAGCCTATTTAGATTAAGTAAAGTCAGACTCTTTGTATCTGATACCATATAACTTTAAACCATTTGTAGCCTTTCAGATAAGTAGTAAGCTGGTTTGTGTACCCTGTAGAGGTAATTAATTTAAAAGCCACACATTGAAACTTTGTTGACTGTCTTATCCTGTATTAATTATTCCTATTAAAATCAAATAATGGTATCTATAAATTCATAACTACAGCCTGGATGTTCTAGGAAATGCTTGTATACATAGTGCATTGAGTTTAAAAGAGATTTACGTTGATTTTAATAGGATTTACAAAACTGTTGATTACAGTCGAAGAAGCTATTTTATAGTTAGAGAAGCTATATATACAAAGCTTCAATTGAGCTATATCTTCATCATCCTGCATATTATTTCATTACAGTTAAATTAGAATTAGAAGAGTGAATTAGACCCTATCCATTGTAGTTTTTAAAATTCATTTGTAAATTATTCTTACCTATCCAAATTGTACATGTGTGTATTATTTATTTATTTATTCTATTGAAACAATAAAAATCTGCTGGAGCAAAGCTTTACCAATTTTAACAGTATAAAAGTAGTGTAAAATTTTACAATATTCTGATTTTAATATTTAATGGATATGCGTGTAAAACTATGACACGTGTAACATGATACCTTATAGAGTGAAATGTTATATTACGCTAATACCATCGATATGAGAGTGCCGTGTTATTAAGATACTTGCCATGTGCCTTAAATTATTTGGCCTGAAAATAATTGATATATAGATATTTAAATACAAATATTAAATATAAGTTACTTAAATAAAAGGTGGTTCAACCAAAACGCACGATGTTAATTCTAAATAAAGCAAAAAGTTTTCAGAGAATTATCTTAATATTTTTTATTATGATAGAAGGATCTATGACAATTATGCGTGAAACAAAATATCGGCCAAATGCTCGCCACGGCTTCGGTGGCATACCTCTATCGGATGGTCCATATTTTCAACGACTGAGACATAATTGAGGTTCAATGTCGTTAATGTGCCGAATTATCTCATCCTCTACCTCTTGAATTGTTCTTGGCTTATTGACGTACACTTTTTCTTTTAAATATCCCCAAGGAAATAAGTCCAACGGAGTCAAATCACATGATCGTGGCGGCCAATTAACATCGCCATGACGTGAGATAACACGGCCATTGAATTTCTCGCGCAAAAGTGCGATTGTTTCGTTGGCTGTGTGGCAAGTGGCACCATCCTGTTGGAACCACATATCGTCCAGGTCCATATCCTCAATTTCTGGCCACAAGAAGTCCGTTATCATCTCGCGATAGCGAACACCTTTCACGGTAACTGCTTGGCCGACCTCATTTTCGAAGAAGTACGGCCCGATGACGCCGCCAGCCCATAAACCGCACCAAACAGTCACTCTTTGTGCATGCATCGGCTTTTCAACAATCACTCGTGGATTCTCATTTGCCCAAATGCGGCAATTCTGCTTGTTAACGAATCCACTGAGGTGAAAGTGTGCCTCGTCGCTGAAGATAATTTTCTTTGTAAAGTCACCATTCACTTCTGTCTGTTCAACCAACCATTCGGCGTATTGACGATGCTTGAAATGGTCAGTAGGCTTCAGCTCTTGAGTCAATTGAACCTTGTAAGCGTGTAAATTCAAATCTTTATTCAAAATTCGCATCAGTGATGTTCGTGAGATGTTCAATTGTTGGACACGACGACGAGTCGAGGTTGACGGCTCTTCTGCTACACTATCTCGAACAACAGCAACGTTTTCCGCAGAACGAACTGGGCGAGCATGCACAAGTGTTTTCACATTTCCTACAGACCCGGTTTGCTGAAATTTGCGCACAATTCTCCCGATTGTGGACACATTTGGTCGATTATGCTGACCAAAAAAGTCACGAAGTGCACGAAATGCATTTTGATTTGAACGCCCATTTTCATAAAAGGCTTCAACAATCTTAACGCGCTGCTCAATTGTGTACCTCTCCATGGTTGAATTTGTCAAACACTGAAACAAAGAAATGTCAAATTAAGTTGGGCAAAAAGCTTGACGTTAAGGTGTGACTCACAATTAACATCGTGCATTATGGTTGGACCACCCTTTATAAGCAATACTTAAGCTACTTATAATATAGTTAGTTATATACTCATACATTGGATTACGTTAGTAAAATATACTTGTATTTTAGGTAAAATTTAATTTTTCTTTTTCATTATGGATAATTTACTATTGGGGAATTAAATTTTATTGAATCATATTGATTCGAAAATTTAGTTATGCAATAAAATTTTACTACAAACCTTGGTATCCATTTTGCATCATTTACAGTATGGCTCGTTTTGATGCATAAATAATTAAAAAAAAAACTAAATGATGTATTTCTGATAATTTCTGATTTCTCTTTCATTAGAGAAGTAACAAAATTTTAGCAAGTACATTCTTAAGGTGTTTTGTAAAGGTGCTTTTAATTGTATTAACAAAAAAGTATATATACTCGTAGTTCTTTGTTTCTGAAAAATGGCTTTAATTTTTGTTTTTGATATGGTCATATTGGATTGCTCTACGATACGACAGCTCGATAACCGTTTCTCCAACTCAGTTTATATCAACAGAATATGATTAAATTATTAATTAAAAATTATTTTAAAATTACTTTAAATTATTTATAATCGTTATATTTATAAACACAATTTATACCAGTATTCGTGAAAAACTGTCCCTCGTTTTTGTTGCTGCATCGAAGCAACCCTCTCCCAGACTTTTATGTATGATTGTTCTACCCTTTATATTATTGTATTGTTTTTATTATTATGTTTCAGCTATGAAACGGAGCTATCTATAACTTTTCGAATATTTATATATTGGGTTGGTCTATAATTATGGAACGTTATTTTAGCGGTATTTTTTAACACCAAACTCCCATTTGGTCATTGCTTTTTGTTATAAAAATATTGTTCATGTTTAGTTGATATAAATGCGTGCTCATTATATTCCCTTGCACCATATTATGTACTATTAATTCGAGAAAGTATGAACCACAGTACAGTCATTTCGTAATATCAACGAGGTTTTTGGCAAAGCAACAATCACTGATAGTGCAGTGATCCAAAATACTTCGCCTCAAATCTGGCAATGACGGCTTGGAGGATAAATTAGGTAGAGGAAGACCATTGGATTTCGATGATCAAGCACTTTTGGTAGTCGTGGAAGAAGACAGAAAGTTGACAACACAAGTGCTGATCGAAAATTTCAATATTGACCATCCCACGATCGTCCGCTGTCTCAAAGAGGTATGGAAATTAGCTGGATGGATTCTGCACGAACTCTTTGGTAATAAAACCAAACCTCTTGTTGTTGTCCGAATATTCACCGATTTACTGTTGGGAAATGAGAAAACGTCCTGAAGAACCTCATTACGAAAGACGATTCTAAGAGATTGGCTATTCTTAAAAAACGTCAAGCAGGTTTGCATTTGTGTGAAACGCCAAACTGTATTCGAAAAGCGTTCCTTAGAAAAATGGAACTTGGTGCGTTCGTGCAACCCAAGCAGAATCATGCACTGCAATACTAGCAAACGACATCTGCTATTGGAGAAATGACAATGATGAGCATCAACAATGGCGTATTCGAACAACGAGAAACAGTAAACGACAATTGAATGTCAATAGCCCAACTCGATTATTTTTATGAAACCACAACGTTAAAAGACCGCGAAAGAAGAATTAAATCACTTATATCGTCCATCAATTGATTCGAATCTCGTAGATCTTGACTATTCGGACACGATTGACCTTGTCGAAGATTTCGTGCATTTAATTGTCATACCTTTCCGAACTTTTCAGACTGCGAACGATCGTGGAATGATCAATGTTGAAATTATCAGCCATCATACGGGTTGTCAAGCTTTCGTCTTCTTCCACAGCTGCCAAATCTTCTTGATCATTGTAATTCGATAGTCGCCCTCTTCTTGGTTTGTCCTCCAAGCGTCCATCCTCAGATTTGATGCGAATAAACCATTTGTGGACTACATCAGTGGTTGTTCTTTCGCCAAAATTCTCATCGATACCACGAAATGACTCTTATGTTATCCATCCTTTCTGCAAGTGATAGAGTATAATATGATGTAAGTGAATATGATCATCAACTCTTATTTTCATCAACTAAACGACGATAATAGATGTCAAAATAACGTTCCATAATTATGTACTAACCCAATACTTACTGAGTGTTTATACATCTACAAATATATTTTTGTTTTACTTGTCAGTGTTATTGTTAATTATATTGGTAATAATTTTGATACAACTGGGCGTATTTAAGGTTCAAATAGTTTATGGTATTAAATTATTTACTTATTACAAATATTTATACTAAATACTTGAGAAAATCTGGAGGGAAAATTATGGAAACCATTAAATTGTCAAGATTCAATCTGGGAAATTATTATTACTAGTCGTTTTGTTTCTCTGCATTTCCATTTGGTATTACTCCCTGCATTTATTATATTTATGTGCATGTAAATATACGTATAACAGAAATAATAAACAATACACGATATACGTTTATGTTTAAAAATAAATAAGTCCGAAGTTTATAACAGGAATTTCTTTGTTACGTGGTCCATTTATTAAAATAAAGTAAATATACTGCACGAAAATATGGTGAAAATTAATAACACTGCTTAATCATTTTTCTTTCCTCAAAACTTTATTTTCGATTATAGGTTGATGTATCCTGTAAACACACATATTCTATCGAGTTTATTAATATAATGACGTAGCTTACTTTAAATTCGTTGCAATAACAAACACTTCAGATTATATCTAAAATTTTCATTTTCAACTTGGCTTGAACTTTCAGCTTGAACTTGGAGAGGCGTTTGGCTTTAACACGATATTTTATTTTAGGATATTCAATATTGGCCTGGCCGGAAGGTTTACCATATCTGGAGTTAAATTGTAGTTTGGGGTTAACTGGAGCCGCTTTGCTACTACTGCCTATGTTTTTGGCAGTTGCAATATTGAAAGTAAGTGAACATAATGTTTTGTTTAATATTATGCTAATGATAATAATAATGATAATATTTAAATAACGTAGTATGTAATATATTAAAAATAAATACAGTAATTTCTCTTGAAATGCGGTATATTTCAAGATAGTATGATAGATTTGATTACATATTGTGACGACAGTTCCTACATTAAAATGGTCAGTCTCAAAATTATGATGACCAGTCAGTCTCAATGTTATAATGATCAAAATCACCTAAGATACAGGGTTCGGCAGGGCGGCATGGAAGATTTGAAAAAACTTTAACTCACTCATTTTTACCTAAACTCAAATTTTATTTTTTGAATGTGTACCTTAGA
The DNA here is from genome assembly GCA_037954035.1 of Rosalia funebris. Classification (NCBI taxonomy): domain Eukaryota; kingdom Metazoa; phylum Arthropoda; class Insecta; order Coleoptera; family Cerambycidae; genus Rosalia; species Rosalia funebris. The sequence continues at coordinate 6,819,664 of JAZFAV010000039.1, forward strand.
TGTTGCCATTACAAAACCAGTTAAGAATAAGAAAAAAAAATTGATTAGGTACGAAAAATAACGTCAGTTAAGTGCCGTCCATTTTTGTCGAAACACTCCTGAAGACATTGTGAGAAGTTCTGCATACTCCTCTGAAGCATTTCACGTGGAACTGCTTGAATTTCTTGGGTTATTGGCTCACTTAGGGCTTTGAGTGTACGTGGTTTGCTTATGTACACTCGTGCTTTGAGATAGCTCCATAAAAAGTAATCACATGGTGACAGGTCTGGTGATCGAGGGGGCCACTCCACATCTCCTCGCAATGAAATCAGACGTCCAGGGAATGTGTTCCTTAAAAAACCCATTGTTGCTCTTGATGTATGGCAAGTCGCCCCATCCTGTTGAAACCATACAGTATTCAGGTTGATACGTCGTCTTCTCAGTTATGGCAGAAAATAATCACGCAACATCTGTAGGTAACGATCTGTGTTGACAGTGACGGTCCGACCGTTTTCACGAAAAAAGTACGGACCAGTAATGAAGTTTCGATTAATGCCACATCAAACAGTTACCCTTTCGCTGTGGAGAGGTCGTTCATGAAGCTCTTGCGGGTTTTCAGAGGCCCAATAACGGAAGATTTGTTTATTAACTACCCCTGACAAATGAAAGTGGGCTTCGTCACTCATTATCAAAACAATGTTATCTGTCAAGATTTGCAACATCGCTTCTGCAAACCTCATTCGTCTGCCGTAGTCGTTTTGCTGCAATTCTTGAACAACCATCATCTTATACGGATGATAATGCAAGTCGAGGTGTAAAATTCGGCGAGCTGAGCGGTATGACATCCGTAGAGCCCGAGCGTGACGTACGGCTGATCGACGAGGGCTGGCTTCAACTGCTTGACGCACCCTTTCAATGTTTTCCGGGGTCCTTACCGTTCGACCACCTCCTCGCGCAGTTCCAGGTCTCAAAGATCTAGTTCCTTGAAAGCTATACACCCACTTCATGATCGTTTTAAACTTCGGAACACGACCGTGACGGCCAATGTTAAAATGATTTCGGAATCGTCTCTGTGTTTGAATGACAGAACGACCCGCTTCAATGAAAGTGTTGTAAACAAACACACGATGCTCAATAGACCACGGCTCCATGGCAACTAAAATGGCATCTCGTGACCAGTATATACTACCTATTCCGAAAACATTAGGTTCACCCCACCTTGCTTGGCGCCCCGTTCAAATCTTCCATACGTTACTGCCGGACCCTGTATATCCATTCCAGTAGGGATCAACAAATGTAGTGATATATTTTCCTAGAATATAGACAATACTGAACTATTGAATTAATTTTTGTGTCAACTATACTTTTAAGACTAAGAATATAATTAACTCCAAAAATTAATTCATTACGGCTCATATTTTAGAAGACCATATCGAGTCGAGTGCCCCTTTAAATTCTTTCTTGATGGTACATCGATTAGAAGTACTTACATAAAATTTTAATAGTATTTGCATTGATTTATTTGAAAATATTTCTAACGATATTCATTTTATTTCTCTATACATTGGCATTCCAACGTTGAATCACAGAAATTCATTTCCTTCCCTTGTGCTCCTTTAAGTTGTTTTACGCGCACGTGCTCGACAGAAAATTCTCACGAATAATTTTTTCTGTTTTGCTGGATTTGCTGTTACTAGAATTTTCTTTTATCTTATTTATCATTACTGTGAAATTATAGTATCATAATTATTAAAATGGAGAAATTGAAATACGAATTGTGTCTTCAAATCTTCCAATTTTGTAACAATGAAAATGAATAATAGATGCTAAATAGAAACGAATATTTCTATTTAGGAACAAATATTTGTCGCCATTATTAGTTTAAATTTAAAGAAATACTTTAGATACTAAATATATCATTACTGCGCTTATTTGCTTATTTTTCGGTAATCATTTTTTCTTTTGATATTTAGATATTCTAATTATCTTCTAAATAAAGCTTATGTTTCTAGAATAAAGCTTTATCTTAATATTGTCTTTAACGTAAAATATGCTCTTCTAATCAACATTGAACCATTATTTCTGAAGGCGAACAATTTATATTTCTTGGATAATTATTTAGAATTTATCAATGATATGTATCTGTTTCCATTCCGTTTTAAAAATTATTGACATATAATATTACAAAAACAATTATATAAAAGGCCAAAATACCGTACAAATTTGTGGTTATATGTGGATACCGCATGATGATGGATTAATATCATCTACAAAAGCGATTAAAATTTTCTAAATGTATTCGAGAATTTGACAGAGAATGTCACAACATCCCTGAATCATTACAGCCGAATCATACTCCCTAGGGAATATGATTACAGGCAGCACATTATTGTTTTGAGCATTTCCACAAAATTAAGTCTGTAGTGTTACAATTTAGTTCTAAAAAAGCAACTGTTATCAAAGAAAGTGAAGCGATATTTAAAAATTTTCAAGTTGAAGCAGAATTACAAATTACACAGGTCTATAAATTTTGACATTTTGAGAACTGACTTGAGTTTGATAAGTGATCATAAGTGAGTTATTTATGTTGATTTCATATCTACCTTCCGATTTTGCCTCTCACGTAAGGTCTTTGACCAACTGAATAATCAGAATAAATTAAAAACTAAAAGAAGAATTACATTTTAATAAACATTATATTTAATATACATTAAAAACATAGTAAAAAGCAACAACAAATAGTTTTTAATCTCTATTTTCTTTTTTTTTCTTTGAAAATCTACCTTTTTAACAAAAAACTTCGTTCTGTAGTTTTTCTTGTGTAATCATTCGTTGGATGTTCTCGCTTCACCAACCAGCAGTAATCTTCCACCATCGCCACATCCCATCGACTCTGATATCTCCTTTCCATTTCCTTTATGTGTAGATGGAATCTTCGGCCTTGCTCCCCACTAACAGCACCAAGATTTTCTGAAAAGTAGTCCAGACGAGCATTCAGAAATTGAATTTTTATGGTCATATCGTAACCAAGTTGCTAAAACTTATTCAGCATTTTGTTGACAATTTCCTCATACTGCGAATGTTTATAATTTCTAAGAAAAATTCTGTTACATTTTTAAAGCATATCCAAGATTCTTTTTCAAATTCTGTCATTGTTTCTTCAAACTGTTGGTCCTGAATTAATTTTATTATTTGTGCCTTTCACGCGCAAGTGCATCCTTTTCCCTCCTAATGCTACCTTACTCTTTCTTCGACGCAACATAGAGAATATCACACTTTTTCCTATTCTTGACAAGCTGTATTTATTATAACTTTAGATATAGACTAGGAATTGTAAAATATAAATCGTTTTATACACCTTGTTTAAAAACACAAATTTCGTACAATGTCATAAATAATTGTAGACAAAATTAATTGTTTTTCAAAGTTCCTCTTCTCTATTTCATTCATATGTTTTGTCAACAAATACTCAATCACTCTTATGCAAACAAAATCGCTTTTGATTCATTTTCTATTCATTTTATAGCTAGATAATCCGAACAGTTCAGTCACACAATTGTATCGCCCGTAAACAGTGGTCTTTAAAACTGTCCAATTTCCTCCATGCATAAAATATACGACCGGCCGGCGGAGTAACTTTGTAAATCTATAATCTCTCGCATTTGTTGAGTTCGTGATCCTCCATTAATGTAGTAAACAATCTCCATGATCAAAGCTATACATCAGCGCCGCCATGTTCCGATGTTGACGAGTGTGCCGTGATATGTAAAATAGAATTCGACATGCAACCCGCATGTTTGACCATCTTTAGTATTGATTCGCTCGAATCAGGATAAATGCCAGTAGGATAATGTGACGCGGCACGTCTCCGGAGGACGTTCCTGCGAGATAATGTATTCCACAAAAGCGAAATACGCGGATCTGAAAACGTGGATAAAAACGCAGGTAGTTAGAACCGATGTCTTTCTCTGGACTATGAGGTTTCTAAGTTTCCGCAGGGCAGGCAAAATTAAACTTCCGCATAGGAAATGTTGGATAAAAACAAAATAATAATAAAATTGGGCTTTCTGTCCTACAACGAAGCAATTTATTTATTATTAGTGAATTAAGATTATGACTAACAAATGCTGATTTTGGATATGAAAAAACAAATATAAGTTACTCTTAAACAAATAATATCATTAAATATATTAGTAAGCTCCTTAGGATATCTTATATGTAAATATATTAGTATCATAATAACAGGATATCTTAAGATTAGCTATAATTTATCGAACTAGAAAGTTGTAAATTTTGCATATAGAAATAGTATGCAATAATGAACTGTTCTCGTGGTGTAGATATCAATTTTAGAGCTAAACTCAATGTCAGCTAGACTAACCAAACTAACTGCTATTTTATTATTATGATCATTAAGTTATAAACAAAAGTTGTTTTCTGAGACTCTCTGAGTGAATACAGAGTAAAGATACATCTCAGAAGAGATGTATTCACAAAAGCCTTTACAGATTCAAATGTTTATTAGTTTTCAAAGTTTACTGTAATCTTATGCTGTGAGTCTGAAAACTATAAATGTATAAATTCTATAAAATTGATACAGATGTATTTTTTATTGAGAATCACTCGATAATGTTAAAAGATATACTCTCTCTGTCCCAAATTAGTTGTCACATTTGACCATTTTCTTGCTGATTATTGTCAATTTAATCACTTTAATTCGTTCTGAAAAGTGCCAAAAATGAGTGATTCGTCAAGAAGATTAATTAAAAAAAAAGGGAAATGGACAACATTACCCGAAATGCAGTTCTTCAAATTTTTCTGCAACGTTGTGAAAATGAAAAAATTTAACATGGTGCTATGGTTGCTGCTTCAGAGCAATTCATGCTCCTTAGGGGTATAATTTCTCGGCTATGGAAACAGGCAAAAAGCTCCAAACTTTCTGGAAGTATATACTATAACGTACATTCATTAAAACCAGGCAAATGTGGAAGAAAAAAGAAAAATTATTCAGAAAATTTAGCAAAATTAAGAAATATTCTATTACGTAAAAGAAGTACCCTGAGAAGTTTATCATGCGCAATAGCCAAGAGCTTCATTACCTACATGGAATATTAAAATAAGGTAAAACATTTAAACGTGTTTCCTCTGCAGTAAAACTTGTCTTAACTGCTGAAAATAAGCTTGAAAGACTTCGCTTTTGTTTTCAACATTTGGAACCAGATGACATACTCGTATCTTCTGATATGAACGATCACATTCATATTGAGGAAAAATGGTTCTATATTATCTATTGATGAAGAAGACCCTCACGGAGAGTGTAAAAGTAAACGATTCATAACAAAAGTAATGTTCATGGCGGCTATTGCAAGATCCCGGTGGGATCCTCATGAGAAAAAATATTTTGATGGAAAATTAGGTGTGTGGCCTTTTGAATATGCAGAAATTGTTACTAAAGTTATATATGCTTCATATATGAATATGCTTCATTTAGGATCTTTAACGCAATTTAGTTTTTTAACGGGTTACAAAATCAGATGGCGACCAAAGACATAGATGAATTAATGGGTGCTGTGGAAACTCCTTTCGATAAATTGGAGAGAGAGAAATTAGACGACATTTTTTTAACTTTGTAAGCATTCACGGTGCATCAATAATTATGTGTTCTGGGAGCAATGCATACAAGATTGTACATATGAATAAAGAAAAATTAAGACGTGAAAACTGCCTTCCACATAGCATCAAATGTAACGCTGAAGCTACTTTAACAGCCAAAAATTGTCTTAATATTTCTTAGTTTGTAGCAGCTTAGAATTATCTTCATATAGGAGTATAAGAATTATTACCCATAATTACGAGTATGAAATCAATATTTTTGTGAAATTAGTTAATAATAATTATTCCAGTTAAAATAATAATTCCAGTTTCTATTTACCCGCTTTTGTGTGAGTATTTTTTTATTTGTAATTTTTCCGAAATGTGACAACTAATTTGGGACAGAGGAAGTATTTGATATGATACTTTATTTAGCCGTTTTTGGTTGAGCATATATTATCCTGTATTTTACAAAAAATCAACCTAGGGTTAAGTTCTTTATAGTTTTCTTATACAACATGAGGCGGATTGCAATTAACTAAGATTGCAATGAAACTAAAAGTATTTGTGTATCTTTGTTTTACTTATATCGGTATTAGGCTTTTAAAGAATATATAAATCTCTTCCTCTTAGTTTAACAAATATACAATCCTAAATTTTAATGAAAAGTTAAATTAACATATATTGATTATTTTTTGTACATACTTTTATTACAGGGTAAAGTTGAAATGTAGGACTGACACTTCGCCTATTACCTCATTTAAAATTTACATCATATATTTTGCAGCTAAATAAAAACTAATTATTATTATCTCATCTGATAAGTGATGCGTTTATTTAAATTGGCTAATATATTATAGTTATTTTCCTCATGTGGATACATAAAACATTAGGCGGGCGACAAAATTTTAGAAATTATACCCTCTCACTCTTTCTTGGTTATTATTGGTTATCAGTTATTTATTGGCTAATGTCGAATGATGTTTGTAAGACCCATATACATAACCACTTTTGTTAATATAACTATATTAACAAAACTTAGTTAGTTTTGTTTCTGGATATACTTTGAAGTAACATTACGAGAACCCTATCGATTGACAGATATTTCATAATGCATCACCACAGTAATAGGATTACTCGGGTCTGTACTTAAGAGCTTTAGTTAATGTTCTTGTATTCAAGAGCATTAGCGTGTTTAGTTTTCTACAGCTATCCAAACAATTCTAGCTTGTGCGTATGAATTATTAATATATGTTGCCTGCTATTTTCTAAAATTTATAATTAAAATAATGAAATTTCGTTTATGAAAATTGCTCCATAACTACGAAGGTAAGAAACTATTGAATGTTTCACAACAAATAGGAATTAGTGACAAAGTGAAACTATTTAGAATAATTGAATGGATTCCAATAAGAACGAAATTAATACCCAACTCTAGATACAACAGTTTTCATTGGAACTGATTTGATGACATAGATTTCACCCAACAATTTTCGTATACTGTAAGAAATGACTTAAAGTCATCTGATTATGCTTCTTGCCTCACTCCTTTTTGCACCTATTAATACCACATTAAATTGTGAAGCATAGTTGTTTCCTTAAGCTTCAGTAAGCACAACGATATCTCTAGTTTGGCTTCACCATATACACTTAGCTGAACCTGGGTGTTAATTTTTCAAATGGAGCAAACGTTTCTTATATATCCTGACATACTTCTACTATCTGAGTTTATTTAGCTAACAAGTCACTGGAAGATCAAAATTACTTAATCTATGATAAGTGATATAAGAGAGCAAATCAGAAATTCTCACAGGCTCAGGGAATTTTTTATTTTATGGACTTTATTTCTCCGTTTTGTTCTCAATTAACTCCCAATAATCCTTCCGACGAGGTAACAATATAATGGTTTCTTAAGTACATCGTATTCACATGTTTTATGCTTATAATTATGATACAGTTCAATGGTTGTTTAAATGGACCAAGAGTTTCAGTAACTAGCTCGCATTTGATAAACAGAAACTACCACAAAAGTGAGACAATTCAAAGTTGAATTTGTCTAGGTGGGGGATACACATTGTCAAGACGCAGCCAGTACCCTTTCTCATAGACATTGCCGGTGTCGGTACTTGGAACCAAACCAAGATCACGGCAGCCCGTAGCTAGTCATATTTGCCACACAACGCGATCTATTTGTATTTCAATATGCTATTTGAACGAATTGAAGTATTATTAATAATCAATTAAATAAAACACGGTGAAAATGTATTTATATTGGCAAAATTATCTAACTAATGTATGCTAGATCGTGATTATCATTTGAACATGTATCAACCTATTTAAAAAACATCTCATTTGCATACCTTAGATAACTCCCAAATTTAAGTTTGAAGTTGGCCCGGATTGATTCGTTCCTTATTGGTTGTCGTATCGAAATAATTGGTAATGCGTTCAAAACTATATACAGTGTTGTCAAAACAAAATATATTTGAGGAGGTATTGATATAGTCAGTCCTTAATGTCTCAACACTGATCAAAGATAACTAACTATAGGAGTTGTTTATATAACGTATAAAATATAGATTGTGTTTTATATTGTCATAGCAATAAAATAAAAAAATGATTTCATTCATAATAATTATAGTGTTTTTGAAAAAGCATAATTAATTATAACTAGGAGCCCAGTTTTCCATGAACACAGAAAAAGTACACGTCTCTAGACACGCGTTTTTCTCCCATTCTTATTGGTGCTGAAGATTCTCCTCTTCCCAACATTATAATTAACCAAAATACTATAAAAAAATGTATATAGTGTAAAATAAAATAATATTTGTCTCATTGACCCCAATTTGGTATTAATGAATTGATTCTGTAACTAGGAAAACGGGGGATAAAAGTATTCCTGAGCAACATCAAAAAGTAGCCAAGAAATGTACTAGTTAATCTATTACGATAATAGGAGTATAGAAGATCTGCTGACAAGAGTAGGCCTGCATTTAAAAAACATCATCAATAAATGTTTTCATAAAAATATTTTTCTCTGTAGGTATAGCTGATAAAAATGCGTGTCGAAAACCATACTCATATTCGTCATATTATGCTTTTTACCACTTCGAGAAAGGATGGAAGGAAGCACAGTAATTTCGCGATCTCGGCGAACTTTTTAGCGAAGGATCAATCAGCGAAAGTCGATATCGGGAACGTCCGCTTCAAAGCCGAGATGATGCCAACTCGGAGGACAAACCAGAAAGAGGTCGACGACGATTTCGATAAGCCGGCGCTTCTGGCAGCCGTGGAAGAGGACGAAAGCATGATAACTTGAATATTGCCCGAAGACTTCAATGTCAGCCAATCCACCATCGTCCGTCACCTCAAAAAGCTCGGAAAGGAAATGGAACGGTTCGGATATAGAAATTGACTGAATGGATATATAAAACACTCGGAGAGTTCGTGATATATCCTATTTTCACCGACCGATGGATCGGTATACTCACCGATCGAAGCTCCCACAAACTACCACGTCAATCGTTCGTTGAAAAACTGGCAAGCAAACAAAGTCTACAATGATTTGGAAGAGTTGGTGGACGACGTCAAAGTGTAGATAAAAACCGCGACTTCTTTGCCCGTGGAATCGACCGTCTACCAAGCAAATGGGAAGCAGTTATTGAAGTTGAGGCTGAATAAGCTCAAGAATAATCATTTAATTATGTTTCTGTTGAGTTTTTATGTTTACTTTTTTATAGTATATATTGTTTAAAAACGCCTTATAATTATGAATCAACTTAATATACACAGTCCATTAAAATAACAATAGTCAGTTTGCCCCATTTAGATTGTTCTGATTTTTTGCATCATATTGCAACCATGGACGACACATGAATCTTTATGATCCAGAAACAAAAAGACTATAAAAAATGGTAATATTCTGGTTTCTCTAAGCCAATAAAACTTCAGGGGAGTATAAAGCAACACTTTCTTGGAACAAACATGAAGTGATTATGATGAACTATTATAACAAATTATACTAAACTCACTGAACATAAATAAGAAAAAATTAACCATGAAAGAAGTCAGTCCTAATAATCAATCAGCTCTGATTCCTTTACAACAAGTCAAAGAAATGGACTTGGGAATGGGAAATTACACATATGAATCTCAATTATTATAACATATTTACGAATTGATTTACTAATTCGTTATTTTACTTTACGGCTGGTCTAACACATACCAGGATCTAGTAAAAAAGTTATCTAAAATATACCATATCGCGTTTGATTTTGTATTCTAATCCAAAGATAAATAGATTCAGTCTGCTAATCTACCAATAATTTTGTCACCTCGTTACGTCACAGGCATTTATGCCTTTACATGCCGAGAAATATAAACAGTAAACAAGGATAAACCCCAGCCCAAACAGCTCTCCAAAGGTTATACGATCTTGTGAAAATGACCGGCCGATATCGATAAAATCTTATTTGATTGCAGTCGTGAGATAAGAATTAGACGCAAATAAAAGCACGAATACTTTACAACACGTGTTACAAATATACTTGATCGTCATTAATCTGAAGAATATAAGTGGTGTTTTATTTAAATCCTTTGTAGGTCGTATTTGCATTACACCTTAAAATATCGGTGTTGTAGGGACATTAAATATGTAGGTATCATATAAATTACCATTATTATTTTAAAATGAAAATGTAATTCTGCTATTGAATTGTTTTGTTGAAAGTTGATATTTCTTCGATTAATTGTGTATGAGGTCGGTTCATAAGTCTCCGCGCATTATAGTAATATAATAATTTTAGTAATATAACAATTTGAATAATTAGAAATAGAAACATCTGTTCAAGTTCAATCAAAAATATATTTACCTTTATTATTACCTCTCAGAGCTAGATAATAATACTGTAGCTATTTTTGTCGACGAAACTGCCATAATAGCAAGGGGCAAATGTAATATAGAAACAGCTAATAAATTTCAAAACGCCATCAATAAATTCCAAAATTGGACCAAGAAATGGAAAATTCAATTATATGAAGAAAAGCTAGTTCATACCGATTTCACTAATATCGAACATATTCCAATAAGTATTAATGGACGAGCATATGGAACTAATGCCAATACAGCCAAATATCTTGGTTTTGCCTTACAATTAGATACGAAGCTTTGCTGGAAAGCCCACGTAAAAAAGAAAATGGAAGAACTGGGTATAAGATATAAGAAAATGTACTGCCTCTTGGGTAGGAACTCTTATCGATACATAATAAGCTCCTCTTGTACAAGCAAGTATTTAACCCGGTGTGGACTTATGGTATTCAGCTTTAGGGTTATACTAGAAAGGAAATTAATAAATTCATACAAACCTTTCAAAATAAAGTACTACAGAACATCGTTAGTGCTCCTTGGTACATATATAAGAAATGAAGACCTCCATCAAGATCTTGGAATAGAGTGTTGAGATAGAGTGTCAAAAATTTACAAGAAGCCACGAAGGAAGACTTCTACAATATGAATATCGAGGCCATCCAGTTCCTTGATAAGTCCAACCAAATAAGAAGACTCAAGAGGATTAAATCTCACGAGTAAGTGTAGTGATTTGAGTGAAATTAAAAGCATAGTAATTTGTATAGTACACAAGAAAAGGTTCCATACATGTCAGAAATGGCTAAGAAGACATAAATGGGTATGGCGCTTGTGCAATTTGTGATACGCACAAAATAATTTAGTTACATGATAATAATGACTTTAGGTCTCTTTCTTAGGCATAATATCCTACATCTGAATAACCTGAATTATAACTTGATACACGATCATATTATCCTAAGTCACAAAAGACAATAGGGTAGAATTTTATATAACATATAAAATTCTAAAAACATATATAACATATATATATATATATATATATATATATATATATATATATATATATATATATATGCAACATTTATGTTGTGATTGTAGATAATAAATATTACTAGAAATAAAAATATAATTAATTTTACAAGTAAGTGTTTTAAACCAACAAACTTTACTGTTGAGTGTATATGAGCTATTGAAATGAGTTGTTGTTTTAGGTTGGTAACTTGGCAAACGACGGCTACAAGCTCGGTAGGCAAATGGGTATGTGCAGTAAAGAGTCACCTGAAATATTAAAGAGCGGAGGATGCGGTCTGTTTAGATACGGGGGGCCAACAGCCCCCTTTATTCACATAGCCATATCGTTTTGTTTACTCATTCCTAAGTTGCTCATGGAGGCGAAACTCATCGAGGCCGGATTTTTAGCTCAAGGTACGTAGAAACTTTAATATAACTTGCGGTGAAATAAAACTAAAAATGTGGATGTAATCCACGATGCAAGCTAATATCAGAGATATTAAAGCCGTGATATTTGAAAGGCAGATAATGAAAACAGTGATTGAATAAACTCCTGTTGCAAATTACCTTTCACTAGTACCGTTCGTGTTTACTTGCGCCACAAACTATATTTTTTCTTAAATAAACTTATTTTTGATGTTAGAGATTTATGAGAAACGCTTAAACATGTCCAATTGGATTGGTGGATGGACTAGGTGAATCATATAAATGAGATATTTATTTTAATTGAACATTTTGTATAGTTTGAAATTAATGAATTAAATCTTCGTCGAGATGTGTTTTCAAGACCTAGAACTTTTGTGGCTTAAATACCGCCATCAATCAATAATATGATTTATGTAACTGTTTCTTACTCTAAAACGTTTCTTAGTGTTTTGTATTCATCAAACCATGTCTCATTCCTATGCCATCAGTTCCCTAAAATTAACAAAAAAAAAATGTTGCTCTAAACTAAAAACAAGCAAGCAACTTTAAATAATAAAAGAGAGTCAGAAAGTATATGTCTACTGTGATGTACAATTCTAAGTGGCCAAGTTATTTATGGCTTAATACATAAAGTATCCTGCTTTGGCTATACCTAACGAATTACCATATCTAAAATTCATATATCGTTCAATGAACTTGGACATAGTACAGTTAAAGAAACCCATTTCGTAGAAGATTGTGTGAAGGTAGATATTTCATTAAATGTTCAACATCATTGCCTTGAATAATGTCAGCCATATAAGTGCTGAAGTAGTGTCTTCGTAAATAACTTCGTCTATATAAAATTATATTTACTTATGTACTGCAACAGAAGACGATCCAAAATCGTAGAGTTCATTTCTGAGTTAGTCTATTTTTGGAGAATCAGATTGTTCATTTCTCAGTGAGCTTAGTAGTAGAGTGAGCTTAATTTTAGGGAACTGATGGCATAGGAATGAGACATGGTTTGATGAAGACAAAACACTAAGATCCAAATCTTCTGGATGCCAAAAATGCATTACATATACAGGGTTTCTCACGGTAGCCGTTCGTTAGAAGTTTTCGTGGTTAAAAGAAATTCTGAATTTCTGGATTCCAGGGTTATTCAAGATTCTCTTTCATTTTGAAATATTTTCAAGGTCATACCACTTCTGGTTATCCCGGAAGTCGCCAGTAACTACCTTATTTTAAATAGAATATCCAGTATATTATTTAATTTTTGGATTCCTGAGAAGATTTCATGAGTTCCATCAGGTTTTCCTATACCTATATTCAACTGTTTATTAGATATCTTGATTATTTTGAAAATTTTTAAAGACGTAGCCTTACTTTCAACACTATGCCTTTTACCCATTTTCGACTGGTGCTGAGCGCGTCTGGGGTAGACGGAAGCACAAGAATGGTACTTTCGAAATCCACATTGACAATTAATTTATCACAAACAGGGTGTCCAAAATTTTATCACCAATTACATCATTTTCAAAGTGGAAAAAGTTTGTTATTTTAAATATGACACCCTATATATTATTGGATGACCGAATGCAAAATTTTATTCTGCATCGATTCGCTATAACTTTCCCTATACCTATTTGCAACGGATTTCCTGTTAATCCATATTTTCTATTTTAATGTGATTTTTGGCAGAATCCAAAACATCGTTTGTTTTTCGAAACAAAATGAACATGACTGAAACGGCAGAAATTCACTTTAATTAGAACATGAAAACAAAACAGGAACATAACAAAATTTAGGACGTAATAACAAATGAAAAATATAAAAATTGGAACATAGTGACAAGAAATAATAAATGAATGTAAAATTAGAATAATTGTTCTATATGACCGCCATTTTGGTTCAAACACTGGATAACTCTGTCATATACTCCTCGCGAAACAGACCCCCGAAGTTCGTCAGGACTTAGATTAGTAAACGCATCGTGAACAAGGTTCAAAAATTCCTGTCTAGTTTGTACAGGCCTAGAGTACACTAGTTCTTTTATACGGCGCCAGAGGTAAAAATCCAAGGGCGTCAAATCGAGTGATCTAGGTGGCCAGTTCTAAGGTCCCTGTGGGCCAATCCACCGATCCTCGGCATCAAGGTCAATTGCTGGTGTACAGCTATAGTGGAATGTGATGGAGCACCATCCAGCTGATACCAACAGTTTGTCACGTGGAGGTAGAACATTTAGGAAATCACTCACAAGAAGCAGATTTTTGTTTGGGAATACATGACGACCGTAGAAAGGCGAAAAAAGATATAAAGAAATATGAAATTCTTTATGAAGACCAGTACTCTTTGGACTGGCATATATACCAGCATAGACTATCGTCTATGGTAGCAGATCGTGGTGGTCTTTATTTACATTATACAACTAACACTTGTTATATTTTTTCAGAACGTTACCTTACCATACGTTTCCGCAAGATAACTTTATATATAAGATATCCCAAGTGAATTTTTCTTGATGGCCGCCATGATTCCCGACTTTTCCCCAATTAAACAAGAAGATACTATAGGAAAAATATTGTCAAATGCATATCCCTCCCTTCATACACCTAACACTTCTAACAGACTCTTTAATATGAGAGTCCGATCGCTTGGAGCGAAATATTTCAAGAAAACATCTCCATTATCTTCAAGTGTTTTCACCCTAATTATAATCATATATTTCCTATTAATAAGTCAATTTATTAATGAAACAGCAACTGATATTAAACTACCTTTACTGGATGCTATTATTTTTGTTGTATTTGGTATATACATTAATCAATATATATAAACCAATCTATCTAAAAAGAATATTTAAAAATATTTTTTGCGATGCATTTAGTATAAAAAGCATAATAGAATAGTTTAAATTTCTGAGAAAGGAGCGAAAGAGAATTTGGCATAAATTTATATTTACAAAGTTCTAACCGTGTCCAAATTGAATAAAGGCATCCAAGTATATATGTATATCATGATTTCAAAGCCTTTTAACTAATTATAAGCTCCAGAGCGAGGAAAATCTGACTAATAGTTCTACTTTTAAGCTAGTTAAGTTCACTTTCCAAAAAAAAAACGAGGAAAGAAAATAAATTTATTATTCCACGGATGTTAACCATCTAAAATTCAAATTCCCACTAACTTGATTTGCATTTATTGAACACCCTTTTAATTGTGTACCTTCTGTTTGGTGGAAACGCAATTAGGGCGGCCTTTTAGAGGGCTTGTTTTCAAGCCATTCTCACAAAGCTTTCTGGTTTCCTGCTATAATTATATGGGCTCTTAGCTCTGCCTCATATTACGATAATATGAAGTTAGGATCTAGAGAGTCAATTAATTGTTAAAAATTGCACGGGTGGTGTGCGACTTTGAAGTGCATTTTTATGTTAAAACAAAAGAAAAACTCATTTCACTTGTTGGAGCGATGTAATTGTTTTTAGTGGAGCAGGTAATGGCCAATTATGAAGGGAAATTCGTTTCGAACTTTTATCCTCGTGAATGAACGATTATTCAATGAATTGATTAATATTCCATATTATCCGTTTTTACTGTAGCATTTTAATTGTTTATAGAAATATAAATATGTACAGGGCGATTACCAGTAGCAGCTTGTTAACCAACCATTACGACAATACTATCACAGATAGTATAAGAATACTATCAATACTTCCAGCACAATCAGAGAGTGCTGGAAATATTAATAGTATTATTATTAGTAAGTACTATATCGGATATTCTGCATATACTTCGACTTTGAACAACTCTTATAAAAGCGAGACAAACAATATATATTTTAGATTATATCAGAATATTTAACGCTTTTACTAATATTCGAAAAAAATATACTCTCAGTTTTTAGTTCAAAACTGAATATACATATCGAAACTAGAATTATAAAAATATGTTTTATACTATGATTTATCGTTCGATAAACTATTATTTAATAAATATATATTATTTGTCATTAAATTAGTTTATTAACATTATGGCGTCAATCTTATAAATAGTATTTCGTTCGTAAAAGATTAAGTGATTTCCGATAATATTCCAATAAAATGTAGTAAGTTTATGTAGAGGATGGAAGCTACTTCTTCTTTTTCTTCTTCTTTCTTCTAAAGTAGGTCTATGACCTGTTCCTTCTTCGATGAATATCATCGGTACTACGAGCTGGTTTTTGTCTGTTTTTATAGAGGGTAACCAGCTAACCTGGCCCTTTAACCCTCCTCTTTCTTCCGGGATTTTCCGGGAGAGATCACTTACGGGATAACATTATTTTTAGCAGTATTTTAGAGATTTATGGGTAACGCGAAGAGAGGTCGATTTTTAATCTAAAACATACATCTTCTAAATTTTAAATATACACTTATGACTTATGTCCTTCTAGAGCCATTCAGCACAAGTTTAGTAAATACTTAAGGACATCTTTTATTACTTGTATAGGGTGTCTCATTTGGAACTATAGGATTTGAATTACCATTTGTGTTCTGGCAAACATAGGTCGTCAATATTTAACGACTGCCATCTACAAACTTTATGACGTTAATGTGCCGCGATTAACAGTTTAACAACGAATAGTTTGTCTACAACTGTTTTATTAAGATGAGCGATCATTTACAGTTGCATTCAGAAAAATTTGCACAAAAGTAGGACAAAATTAAACGCCTACAGAGTTAACAGTTTGTAACTTAATCAATAAATTTTAAGAGACGGGTTATGTTATGGATAAGGCAACACCAATATGTCCTTGTTGTCGTCGGTCAGATTAAATTATTGCTGCAATGAGAGAAAGTGTATGGGAATATTTAAACGTATCAATTCGATGTTGTGCACAACAATTCAATCTGACAAGAGCCACCACGCATAGGATTTTAATGAAAGATCTGCATCTGTAAGAATATAACATTCAGTTAACATAGCAATTAAAAGTTGCAGATCATTTGCAAAGTCGAACATTTGTTAACTCGGTGTTAGAAAAGAAAGATGGTGATGTTGATTTTTGCAACAAAATTTTGTTAAGCGAAGTTAACGGATACGTCAGCAAATAATATTGTTGAATTTGGGGTGGTGAAAATCCACATGCTGTTCACAAAAAAGAAATGCATCCACAGAGATGCACGATTTGGTGCGGATTTTGGAGTGGTGGAGTAATTTGACCATACTTCTTTAAAAATGAAGCTAGTGCCATAGCTGGTGGTAACATAGTAAACGAGGAACGTGATATGTTAAGTAATTTCTTTTTTCACCAAATTGATGATTTGGATTTGAACAACATATGGTTTCAGCAAGACTATGCAACGTGTATACCAAAATGTATTACTGTTGAAGAAACTTTAATAGGTGCAGTAGTTTTCAGTTAGAGGTGCAAATATTTGTCTAATTACTGGAGCCCATATCCTCTGAAAAATAAGATATATCAAATACTACATATGTCAATATTTACCATAAAAATAATATTAATTCCATATTAAAAAAAGAAGAACAATGTATTAAAATTCGCCTGTAAATGAAACCATTTGTATGATTATTTTTATTATGAATCAAAACTTATAATAAAAATAATATTAAACCAATATTAAAAAAAAAGAATATTTAATGAAAGATAATCTTAAATCAACAATAAAAAATAAAAATATACCTACTATTATTGAAGAAGTGTATGTAGGTGTAGTGGTTTTCAATGGGAGGAGCAATCACTTGTATGATGCTGTGAAAAAGAATATTTACAATAAGATAATATCAAAACTGACTTAGTTTTCCACAAAACACTATACCCTACACTCCATGCACATCTCGTCAACAAAGTTAGCATCATCTGGAAATGATTAAAACTCAGTTTTAATCATCTCCAGATAATGCCAACTCTCACACAACAATCCATATTATTTGTAGTACCATAAAATTGTTAGTGACTTAGATGAATTATTCATGCATCAATTATCTAATGTATTCGACCCACGTTTTCATTTTAAATCATACTATTCAAATAATTATTTTATACTTTTTAGTCCGTTTTAATACTATGGTATAGAATTTTTTTTATTCGAATAATTATTTTTGTAGTAAAATGCATTACATTAAAGACAACTTCACAAGATATAAATTGCCCTCTCTCTAGGTGTTGAACCCATCCAATACACTTGGAATGCATTATAAAACGGGAATTCTGTAATGAATAAATAAAATGAGACTAGACTGACATTGTGAAGTTAAGTAATATCAATTATATCATTTAATCTATCTTCAACAAATTCATATATTTTATGCACTACTTGTACACAAACATCTAATTCCTCAGATAAATTATCCTTACTATTTTCGGCTGGAAGATTTATTTTCGGATTCCGTGATTGACCTCATCCCAAAGGAGAACTGCATCATCATCAATAACTGTTCACCTCACGCTACGTGTTCCCTATCGCTCTGACTTAAAAAGCGGAAATAAGAAAAGAAGTAACTAATATAAACAAGACAACACAGAGATTCAGTCTGAGAGTAATGTGATATATGATATACGATTTTCCAGAATTTCGTTTTTATTGATCGCAGATGAACTGGTAAAGAACAATTTGACGATAGCAAATGTCTCGTAAACAGGGATGTTTGTTCTGATTCTGACTCATAAAATATTCAGATGACTGGAATAAAGTTACAGCTCATAATAAAAATAAAGAATTAACTGACGCCTAACTAAGAATTAACTAAAGGAATTATCGCCTATTTAGTTGAATATTCGTTCTAAAAATTGAAGTTTCTATAAAAATAACTCTTTGGCAATGTTCTGTGAACTAAAATATAAAATTTCATAATCTTTCTCCAGCCATGTTGAAATGGAAATATATGTAATAACGGCTCTATTCTTATATAATATACACATTTTTATCTATAATATACATTAGAAATTATAAATAATAAGTTTAAAAAAAACCGACTTCAAAAAAACAAAAAAAGTAACTTAGCTGAAAAGCAAGAAGTAAATGTTTTCTACAACAATTTAATACTTATTTATTGCTCCGTTTAATATAATTAAGAAATTATTGTTTATTATGTAATTATTATTACTTGTTTTATATAATTTTGAAGTCGGTGCTATACAATATTAGTAATGCGAATGCCGGCCTTCGGCAATTTTAAATGTAAACTCCTTGTAAAAGTGTATAGTACCAAAGTATATATTTTTTTATGTTTTACTTGACACCGACTTCAAAATGGTATAAAACGATTAATGATAATTACATAATAAACAATAATTTCTTAATTACATTAAACCGAACAACAAATAAGTATTAAATTGTTGTGGGAAACATTTATTTCTTGCTTTTTAGTCAAGTTACTTTTTTTTAGTTTTGACTTTTTTTTTATTATTCTACAATTTTAAGTGATGTGTAGATAAAGATGTTTTGCGAATGAGAAAACGACTACTTGAATAAGGAGTTCCCTTATGTATCTTCGAAGTCCAAGGTCCAATACCAATGAAATTAAGGTGAGACCACCTTGGAGCTATTACTGAACCCAACACAAAAGAATAATTAAAATCAGTTCATAAAACAAAAGTTATACCCGAACATAGATAAAAAAATATATATACAGACGAATTGAGAACCTCCTCCTTTTTTTGAAGTCTGTTTAAAAAATTATCATTCATCTACATTATTTTCTTTATATAGTGCTACGCTATAGGAACATTGATTTTTTCCGAAAAGTATTGTATATACACATATGTTTTATATAATATTATATAGTACATGTATTATATAATATCTGACAGTTTACAGAATATATAGACAATATAAACAATTTCTAAATAAACTTTTATTAAACATATTTGTCAGGCAACATTTTATAACACCATTTTAACTAGAATTTTTAAATGGTTACAAAATAAAAATATAAATAAAGAATAACTTAAAATACTGCATTTCTCTCATTACGTAAGACGGTAAATAGACCATTATTTAAATATTTAATGTGCTTTCGTAAAGTAATAAATAAATTCGTTCAAGGAATTCAAGGTTCAAGGAATATTTTTTCTTAAAAACTTTTAAATCCGTAGAATTTTATTTTTAGTTGCACATTTTTAAGGTATACTTTTATAAGATATTTTTTACGATATACATATATTAATACGTACAGGGTGATTCGTGTAGGAGTATCACATCATCGACATAGCAACTCCCTTTTCTATTATGTAATATAAAAAGGCCCATTTTTTTGGTATGTTATGGTAATAATTACATTAGCTAGATAGGTTATATAAAAAATGAAGAAAAACGATTTTGCAATTTCAAAATACTAAATTTAATGGTACGATTAAATAATTCTGATACGATTAATTAATTTCTCTGTACGATTTGAAGTGTTTATCTGACATCAATAAAATCATTATCAGCCTCTAAGGCTATTGACCGTAAGTCAATTGTGCACGATATGAACATTTACTTTAGTTGATTTTTTTAAATAATCATTGCCATTAAATTTAGTATTTTGAAATTACAAAATCGTTTTTCTTATTTTTGTTTATCTAACCTATACTCACGCTAATGTAATTATTACCCTAACGTTTGTAAGAAAATGTGTTTTCACATTCCCTAATACAAAAAGGGTATTGCTATTAAAAGAATATTGACAACGTCATACTTCTTTTATGGTTTTATTTAATTGTAATTTAGAATTTGACTGGTCTAAGAGTTTTCTCAAAAAATAGTCCTTGATTTTTTAACGAATTTATTTATTACTGTTCAACAATGCTACCTATTATTTTACAATGGAGGGATGTGCCCAATTAATAAAATTTTAGATGATACAAAATTTAACTATATTTATTTCTAATGAACAATGACAAATATATTTACAAGATATGTAAAGCTTTTATTAGACTTTAAAAAAATATGTGAAACTCAATATAATTTGCTAAAACTTCCAGATTCTAAAAAATCGATCTCCTTATAATTCATTGACTGAAAAGTATATATGAAAGTGCATTAGTATTTTCGTTCAAAGAAAAGTACATATCGTCAAGAATAGGAACGAGCCTCAAAACTACTACATCGGACCGCCCACGAGGTGTGCAGTAAATAGCCTGGTCTTTACTCAGTCGCATTGAGACCTTTACAGAGTGAATATCGAGTGTATCAAATGTACACAGAGTTCAATCTGGCCGCGCGTAAAGTTAATCCTTTTCCCTTCGAACACTGCCTCACTCTTTCTTCTACTCATACATAGAGATTCTTACACTTTTTCCTATTCTTGACAAGCTGTAAATTCTTGTACAAGCTGTAAAGAAACTGTTGCTGGTTGGTGAAATGGGCATAGAGTATTGTGGCTTGTAAAAAACAGAAAATGATTAAGCAGAATGTTGCTTTATTTGTTATACATTTAATTTAGAACTTATATTTATATACAATGTATCAGTTCTTTTTGTTTCTCTTTAGTATTTCAATTACGAGTACATTAAAAATGATTTGTGTACCTGGTTGCTGGACGCAAAAAATATATTTTTCAACATCGTGTAATTTGTGTGGGAAAACGTATGTTAAGCTATATTTTCCTTAATTTGCCACTATGGATTTATTATGCAAAGTGCCTTTCTAATTTTTAATTGCGTTTAATTTTTGCCGCTTCGATCACACAATAAAATCCCGATGAAAATAAAATATGAATTCGGTCTCAGAATGGCTTCGATTTCAATTGCCGCTCTGTGTTAAGGGGGTATTGTGGTTCAGAGGCACAAATTTTAGGCGTTCTTTCAAGTGGGATGAAAATACAAAAAATATAGGTATTCACTATCCATTTTTTTTACCAGATATTTATTGATATTTTAGGAATATATAAAAAAAATAAAAAAAAAATTTAAAAGTTACAGGCTAGTAAAGTGGGGGTAAAAAGAGAGCGCGTCCTGGCTGACATGACTGCAACGCTTCTAGTCATCTGAAACAAAAAAGAAAAACGATTCCTAATTAATAAGAATGTCGTTATAGCCTCTACCTCAGAGAAAAAGAAAAAACATTTTTTGCAACATGGCGACTGTTTGGAAAAAAAAATCATTTTTTCTCTTATCTTTTCAGTTTTTAATTTTTTTAAAATAGTAAAAAGACTTTTTAACAAATCTGGTAAGGGCGATAGAGGGTTGTATAGAGAAGGTTCTTCAAGTAAATCGGTTATTATAAAAGTTAACCATTTACATGGTAAAGTAACACATAACCCGGAGAAATAAGAAAATCCGCCTTTATCCCTATGATATTAAACGTTTTTTTATTGAGACCTATCTTTCAGTTGTTCCCGACATTGATGGATCAGGTTGGTAATCAATCAACTGATTAACTTAGCAACGTCGAGAAATTTCAAGTGAAGTGAGAATTTCGGTTAAAATGCACAAGTATAAGAAAATAAAGGCAGTATCAATTTCAATTTAATATAAACTTAATCGCTACTGTTTGTTGTTTACTGCCCTTTAAAAACAAAATGATGTACTCGTATATTGATGTTCACTATTTTTTTTTGTAATCAATTTCAGTATGTAACACGACAAAAAATGTTTACGTGTATGCAAAAAATATTCTCTTTCAATATAAAAAAAATATATCACAGACGTAACTGGAATAATAATTACATTACAAAAAGTTGAAATAAACTTATGTGAACAACTTTCATCTTTTTACCGTAAAGATTTTAGGATATTGATTCTGGACTTTACATATGTAGTCAATATAATGTGAATACGAAATTCTATATAACAGCTTTAATTATCTATTTTCATGAGTATGTGATTGTATGATAGATCTATAAAAAATTTTTGTTTTTCTCATTTTTTTTAATGATAAATAAACATTTGTGAACGTTTTCCATGAACGGAAAAAAGTTATTATATCTCTTATGGTAAGCAAGATATAGGGGATGGATAACATAAATTGAACATCCTATATGGAGTTAGCATGGCAGGATAATGTTTTCAGTAAAACCGCATAAATGGATACGGTAACATCTCAAAATTAATTAAGATATATATTAAAATCGCCGAAAATAACAATTGCTATTAAATTCGTTTTTCGACTTAAAAGCAAAAAGAAAATGGTTTTTAAACCATTTTGTGTGCGCGCGCGCGCGCGCGCGTGTGTGTGTGTGTGTGTGTGTGTGTGTGTGTGTGTGTGTGTGTGTGTGTGTGTGTGTGTGTGTGTGTCGTCGTCGTCGTCGTCGGTATTTATTCTTGTTAGCACGATAACTCAAATAACTCGTGTCGGATCAATCGGGTCTTGACTGATTCTGATCGGGGACGTCTCCCAGACGACATCCATTGATTTTGAGATTAGGACACACCCCACCCTGTCCATGGGTCATGAGAACGATGGTGGACTATTTGAGAAAAAATTGAAAAAAGTAAAACCGTCGCATGCAACACATTCTGCATTTATGTGTTGGTTAATTCTTTCTCGGCCACTCAGTTTCGAGATAGAGATGTTCTACGTGCGAAAAAGTCCGTTTTAAGGTTTTAAAACTGTTTATTTATTATTATACTGTTTATGTATGTAGTCTAACCTCATGTATTATATTGTTGCGTATTATTTAATATATATCTTGATACACCCTGATATAATTACAATTTATTGATACGACACTGCTGTCACATAGTGACCAGAAATATGAATATAAACAGATGTAGAGGATGCTCAGAATTTACGTTAATAAGATGTAAATATTTTTGACCCATAAATATTTTCAAAATTCAATTCCAGCTGCAATCAGAAAGACATTATAAGCCAAAACACAAGTGAGCGACGATCTAAAATAAACACTCTCTTATCTTTGAATATCAGCAAAATTGGTGTATATAAAAAATTAAAAGAACTAAAGTTTTCGGTGTTGTCTACTTTTATCCAACGCATTGACATAGAATAGAATATTCCACTCATTTATTTTGTGTTTTGTTTAAATCACTTTATTTTTCTTTCTATTACCAAAACAAAACAATCGACTTCAATTTTCTAAACGCAATTGAACCAAAATTTTTAAGACTTTTAAAAAGTGTATTACAAGATAGGGATTACTATTTAAACATTTTCAGTGAGGGCAGTTGGGGGTAAGGGGATTTATCTAAACTGCAACGAACACTGGGTTTAAACATTCCCCTTAATATCACCATTTACGTGTTTCTTGTCTGTAGGTCATTTTCCTTGCTAAAGTAAACTAGAGGGTGGGTAGTTTTGAAATGAAAGCTGTGTATATTACTCATTCATATCAAACAATTTAAGAAAATTCAATAAGTAGAATCTATCACCACGAGCAAAGAAACTATACGTCATATTATAACAATTAATTACCACAAAATAATGAGTTCCATCCTAAAAGTTTCACAAGTCGTATTACGTCAAATTTCAACTAAACATTTCTATATTATGCGAGGATATTCCTGACAGTTTCATAAATGAGGTGAACTAACTCATTTCTAATTGTAAACATTCGAGGGTAATCGTTTTTCTTCGAAATACCAATACCTTACCATAATGTTCAATTTGTACCAATAACACTGGTATTATTGATTACAGGCAGCAAATTAATCCCTATTGTGGAGATAATTTATCTGTCATTGACGGCCAATATATTGCCAAACTTATTGCCAAATGTTCAACATCAGGACTAAATATCCCCAAGCTGTAGTTACTGTAGCAATGTAGTTTCCCAATTACACAAACATCGATAAGGTCGTCTGGCAAACATTCCATCACGTCTAATAATACTTCCCGAACACAGTAGGGCATAATGATGTTTATCAATGCACTAAACTTCCAATTAAATAAAAAAAAAACTATGAGAACAGTGATCGATTCTCTCGGATGTAATGTTATACCAGCAGGAGCGTTCATAAATTTTCAGTTACTGGGAACGACGTTATGTTGCCGCGTAATAATATACCGCTCGTGAGAAATTGCTCTCTTTATTTGATGTTTCGTCGTTTACTTTCAATGATCTTCGTATATTTATATGAAACCGTGTCGGAAACGACGAAGGAATTGTTTCGAGACACAATCTTTATCAGAATATATTGCCATTTAGCCTTAAATCTGTATTGACTTTGTTTTCTAATTTGAAGGAATAAGATAAAAGGAATATGATAAATGTTAACTTGAAATCGACTGAGTAAAGACTATCAGACTGAGAAGTCT
Organism: Rosalia funebris; assembly: GCA_037954035.1. Lineage (NCBI taxonomy): Eukaryota > Metazoa > Arthropoda > Insecta > Coleoptera > Cerambycidae > Rosalia > Rosalia funebris. The sequence goes on from JAZFAV010000039.1 coordinate 6,844,717, forward strand.
ATTTACTTACTTACCTCGTGGGTGATCCGATATCTGTTATCTGGTGATAGTTATCTGTTACAGTTTTGTTCTGAAAATTTCCGACCATATGCTTATCAATTAGGAGTATTAACATCTACGATTTATTTATATAAAAATAATTTTTTAAATGTCACGGGTTACAAATTTGTATCAAAATATTTACAATAAAATGGCACGCAAATGTATTCATACATGACGATACGCCATGAAAATGCTGGATCAAACCTGCACCTTTGCAGGTTGTCATTTAAAACGTTATGGATTTTCGATCTTCGGTGGTAGTCAATACATGGGAATTAACTTAAAAGTATAACAGAAAATCTACACGATATAACGGAAAACAGAAGAAACGGCAGTATCTTACAGAGAAATTATAATAAAACTGTATAAGTAAAATAAGTCATATTGCGAGATAGGAAAAACAGTTAATGGAAGTTTTGCAACCGTCTGAAGTATTAGAAAAGTTTAAAAATGAAAGTAATCTCGTTAACCGCAAATTTACTGGGCGACCTAAAAAGTTGAGTGTTGGAGAAGAATGGCAAATATTATGAGAAGTACAACAAAATCCTGGAATAACAATAAGTGCCATACAGCTATCTACAGAACTTGAGAAAATATTTTCGAAAAGTGTGAGTCCCGATACGAGGATAAAGTAGGGCGAATTTTACTCACGTGTAGCCAGAAGAAAACTTTTATTTATTAGAATAATAGACTAAAACGTCTGCCATATGCAAGACGTTATTTAAACGAGCTAGTAAATATTTGGAAGTATTATATTTTGTGATGAAAGCAAATTCAATATATTCGGGCCAGATGGACGTCAGATAGTCTAGCGAAAAGTCGGAGAACCATGGAGGTGGTTCCTCCATGGTATGGGGATGTATGTCAGCGGCTGCTATGGCAAATTTAGTAGTAATTCCAAGAATAATGGACAAAATGGTATATCTTGATGTCTTAAAGAAAAACTTTAAGAAAGTGCTGGAGATTTTAAAATGGAATTATTCGTTCTATCAAGATAATGACCCAAAACATTCCTTCAAAGTTGTTCAATACTGGTTGGTATATAAAAATTCTCACGCCACCTCAACTGCTTGATACTAACCCATTAGAGAAACTATGGCGAGAATTGAAAACACGCATTAGAAAATGCAAAATAAACAGCAAACCAGGATTTGGAATGAATTTTAATAGACGAATTGTCTAAAGTTGGTTCCAATATGACCACAATATTAGTTAGTTGTATCAATTTCCTGACATTTAAAAGCTAATCTATTGCCTTCTGAGATGCCTATTATTAGAAATAAACCTGTAAATTTTCAGTTAAATCAGAGAAATTACATACATAATTTAAGAATTTACAGAAAATAAATTTCGAAATAATGATGATTAAAAATAAATAAAAAAATAACACCCTGTATCTGGGAAACAAAGCGTTTCGGAACATATGACCATAGAAGCTTGTTTTCTTATTTTTATCCAAATAATTTGTCCTTAAAATTTTTCAAATTATTAATAAATCACCCTCTATAATATAGAGGGTGATTATTCTGTATGCCCATATATATATATATATATATATATATATATATATATATATATATATATATATATATATATATATATAGAATCTATATGTAAGGATCATCGAGTGGCATCAGTGGAATCAAATTAACGTTAATGATAAAAAAATAGTTATTAAAAATACGTAAAGAATATTCATTCATTTCATTAGCAAAAAAATAATTAGTACATTAAATACAGCTGAATGTATGAAAATAAGAATTTTAGTACATTTCATAATATACTATTTTACATACCTTGATATTGATTGTAAGTAAAGAATATTAATAAGATATATTACTTTACTTATCTCGTATGGTTTGTAAAATGACTCTTTGCGTGTGCGTCACAGGTAACAATAGTATGAATCAATCAGCTGACATTTTTGAACAGAGTCGTGCCGAAAACACATTTTAGGATAACAGTTAGTGCAATACAAATCCGTCAACCTATGACAGAGTAATGAAAAGGTTCTCCACAAAAACATTCAATAAAAGTGACATTTCCATCAAAATAAATGAAATCAATTCAACAAAAATCAAAATAAATGAAACAAAAATGAAATAAACTTTACAGAACTGTTGAAACGCCAATGAATCAAATTATACAATAAATCTAAGACGTGACTTCATAATTGTATTTTGTTTGGCAAATTATTAACTGTCTATGCCATACATAGTTGATTGAAACATATGTCGCTAGACATACGAGCTGGTAATTGTGGCATATTAGTAACAATCGCGAGTGGTGTAGCATGTGATCCGTGCGTCGCCATTAAATTGATATACGTGCAAAGATTCATTTACAAATTGTATATCTTGAAATTTCGGGTACTTAAGTTGAACTAAATGTTTTTTACCCTAAAGTCTTAATTTTAATCACCAACCAGAGAGAGAATAATAACATAACTAGCAAACTACGAGACACTTTTATTAATTATTGTAGTTTATTTGATGATGGTGATTAAAACCGAAATTTAGAAAAAACTATTTCTATTTTAATTTAATTGGCCGAAATCCCAGGAAATATGTCACTTAAAATATATTAAGATATGCATTTGGGTCTATTTAGAACTGAAACTATATAGTATTAAATTTATAATATATCGAACGCCTCATATTTAATATGTCACGCCACACAATTTTATGTAGGCAGTAATTTATTGTTCGTTTAATCGCAACCCATCGTGTCTTATTGTATTTTTGCATAGTAAAATATGGAGATAAAATTACTAAGTTAAACGAATTTATACAAGACTTTCCTTCAAGTGGGCGTCTATATCTCATACATATTTCGTTCCAGCCTCATCAACAAAAAGATTTTTTTTTATTTATAACATGAACTGAAATGTATATCATTTATTCGCGATATGCAGCTTATTAAATAACTATACACGCAGGTGTATAACATATAAGTTACAAAAAGCATGCATTACATGTTAATGCCAGTTTATTTGGCTGTCATCAGCCGTGAAATTATCATACACGTCTTCACACGTCTTTTAACCGAAACATATAGAGGTTTTAATATTGAAACCCGAAATAAATAACATGTTGAACATGTAATCATATTAATGAACATGCTATGTAACACGAAATGCGAGTAATGTGAGTAATGATGTATTTATTCTTAATTATACTGTCCTCAGTACACTAAATTAGATTATACATAAGCATTTTATATCAATCTACAGTATTTTTTAATTGCCATTCAGTTGTTCTCATTTATAAGGTTAAATAAATATGATGTATTTAATAAAGTATTTTTAGATATAACAATTAAAATACATATAATAGTCAAGGGCCGAAGCCGTTATACAGGGTGTTCCTAACAACATGTGGCATCGCTAGCAAAGATATTCCTCATTATAAAGAACAAGGCCCACAACAAGCATTCAATCTAGTATTGTTTCTGAGATACAGGGTGTTAAACTATTATTATTTTGTCGGCCTATTCAAAATATCTCCAAAACGACTTCAACAAATTATTGACATTTAGAGAGTAAGGTACTGTAACTATAACACTAAAATAATAATATTTTATTACTAATTCACAATAGTGGGATGTATTCAATTGATGCAAACTTAGGTGATATATATATATATATATATATATATATATATATATATATATATATATATATATATATATATATATATATATATATATATATATATATATATAAGATTTAACGATATTTATTTCTAGTGAACAATAACAAATATATTTACAAAATATGTAAAGATTTTATTTTCATTATCAAAAAACTTTCATTTTACATTACGTAGATACCTAATATTACGAGACTCGTACTATAAATAGATGTATGGCCATCTTCGGGGTGCTGTGTATGGTGCAATGATGCTCGTGGTATGTTATTACTATAGCTACGTTTATTCGGAAGTTAATAAATAGCGAGGAAACTAGTACCGAACGAGGACCGATGTTTCGGGGCGAGATGCGGAAATGGACTGTCTCGAATTGATCGCAAAAGCTGATGGTCTGCTCTGGGATGGTCGCATTTTTACCCTTAAGAAACCGATGTGCCCTCGTTCCTAGAACTAGCTAAACAAGGGCTTCTACTTACTAAACATTTAAAACTAATATATACAAAAATACTATCACGGCGGTCAATGCGTATGTGGAGCCACGTATACAGTGCTATTCAAAAGTCCCCTCCCCCCCTCTTATCTTTGGAACGATTATACATAAACTAGTGAAATTTGGTAACTGAATATTAAGGGTTGTAAACTTCCCTACTAGTGATGATAGATGACGTATGCGTCGAAGATGACGTCACAAGATCATTGTGACCAATAATTTTAAATGGAACCCTATGGCAAGCGACACCTCTTTTAAAAGGTATCGAAAAAAGCTATTCAATGATACTAAAATTGTGTCTGTTTACGGCAGTTTTGACAACTGGCTTTCAAGAACCGCAAAGCTGTGATGAATTAAATCAGTTAATAATAAAATTTAAAATTCAAGCTCCGCCACTGAGGTGTATCTGCAGATGTTGCAAAATGCAATAGAACCGTTAATCCTTGAAATTTTGGAAGATAATCAAGATGAATTCGACATTTTGGAAATAACATTCCAACAGGATGGTGCTCCTCCACACTATTACGGTGCAGTAAGACGGTATTTGGATGAAGAATATCCTGGTAGATGGATTGGACGACGAGGTTCAATGGAATGGCCGCCTCGATCACCGGACCTCACACCTTTAGATTTTTTTCTGTGGGGGTATCTTAAATCGAAGGTTTACGCCACTCAGCCTGACAATATTGATGTTTTAAAACAACGTATTGTTACAGAATGTAGGGCTATTTCCGCAGACACATTTAAAAAAGTACGAGAAGAGTTTCGCAATAGGCTGTTTTACTGTCAGGAAGTAGATGGAGCTCACTTCGAACAATTACTATAAGTAGGTACTGATTCTTGAATCTGTAATTAAAATTATTATCCAAGTTTACTGATTACTGATTTAATCCATCAAAACTACCATAAATACAAACAATATTAGTATCATTGAATAGGTTTTTTCCATTCCTTTTAAAAGAGGTGTCGCTTGCCATAGGGTTCCATTTAAAATTATTGGTCACAATGACCTTGTGACGTCATCTTTGAAGCAAACGTCATCTATCATCAATAGTAGGGAAGTTTACAACCCTTAATATTCAGTTACCAAATTTCACTAGTTTATGTATAATCGTTAAAAAGATAAGAGGGGGGGAGGGGACTTTTGAATAGCACTGTATACATTTTATATCAATCTACAGTATTTTTTAATTGCCATTCAGTTGTTCTCATTTATAAGGTTAAATAACTATGGTGTATTTAATAGAGTATTTTTAGATATAACAATTAAAATACATATAATAGTCAAGGGCCGAAGCGCGTTATGCAGGGTGTTCCTAACAACATGTGACATCGCTAGCAAAGATATTTCTCATTATAAAGAACAAGGCCCACAACAAGCATTCAATCTAGTATTGTTTCTGAGATACAGAGTGTTAAATTATTATTATTTTGTCGGCCTATTCAAAATATCTCCAAAACGACTTCAACAAATTATTGACATTTAGAGAGTAAGGTACTTTAACTATAACACTAAAATAATAATATTTTATTACTAATTCACTATAGTGGGATGTATTCAATTGATACAAACTTAGGTGATATATGTAAGATTTAACGATATTTATTTCTAGTGAACAATAACAAATATATTTACAAAATATGTAAAGATTTTATTTTCATTATCAAAAAACTTTCATTTTACATTACGTAGATACCTAATATTACTATAAATAGATGTATGGCGATCTTCGGGATGCTGTGTGTGGTGCAATGATGCTCGTGGTATGTTATTGCTATAGCTACGTTTATTCGGAAGTTAATAAATAGCGAGAAAACTAGTACCGAACGAGGACCGATGTTTCGGGGCGAGATGCGGGAATGGACTGTCTCGAATTGATCGCAAAAGCTGATGGCCTGCCCTGGGATGGTCGCATTTTTACCCTTAAGAAACCGATGTGCCCTCTTTCCTAGAACTAGCTAAACAAGGGCTTCTACTTACTAATACGGACAACATTTAAAACTAATATATACAAAAATACTATCACAGCGGTCAATGCGTATGTGGAGCCACGTATATATTAAAACAATCATAAAACTTAATATTCATTACGATTTTCTTAATTTACTTGCAATGTTTACAATTTCTGTACCGTACATTTAATATCCAAGCATTTCGGGTTATAGAGGGCACTTGGGTAACAAGTGGAAGACTGCATAAAAATTTGACATGAAATATTGGTGAGGATTTGAGAGTACAGTAAAGTAAGTACTCTCTCCATATTCTTTCCTAATAAATCAGTAGAACAATTTTTTGATGTATTTCGGGAAAAGCTTATGGAATTTTAGACTAATTATAATTATGCAAAAGTCCATTGTACATTAATTTATATTTTGTACGTATACATATTTTGATAAATAAATAATCAAAAACGTGTTAACTCTGTGTACCAATTCAGTATAGCAATTTTCGTGATACCATATAAAAATCGTATTAAAAAATGATCACATGACAATATTCTCAAATCCAAGTTTAAGTTTCTTTAATATTTAGAAAATGTAAAATAATTATACAATTTGTATAATTGATCTTTGCGCGTTTATCAATTTAGTGACGACGCACGGATCACATGCTACACCACTCGCAATTGTTACTAATATGCCAGAATTACCAGCACGTTTGTCTAAGGACACATGTTTCAATGAACTACGTACGGCATAGACAGTTAATAATTTGCCGAACAGAATGCAATCATAAAGTCACGTCTTAGCTTTATTATATAATTTGATTCATTGGCGTATCAATAGTTCTGTAAAATTTATTTCATTTTTGTTTTATTTAAAGTATTTTCCTCCTACATACTCTCCTACATATTTTGATGGAAATATCACTTCCATTGAATGTTTTTGTGGAGAACCTTTTCATTACTCCGTCATAGGTTGGAGAGGCAAAGAATCACCTATCTCAGGGTATCGCTGTAACTGCAGACCGGTTTCGACCTTATCTTGGGTCTCGTCAGTGCAGTGTAAACGAGTATACTTTTGACAGATGAAGCTCACATGTAGTAGACATTGCTACGTTCCACCGCAGTAGAACGGCCAAACGCCATCTTTTGGTAGTTTCGAGAACAATCTAAATTGGAGTAAAAACTTGAGATAATCAGTATAATGCAAAGTTTTGCTATGCAGAGGATACTAGTCAAGCTTGCATCTTCCTTGTGGTTTTGGAACAATCTGAATCACTGTATTTTAGTGCTAACTCTGTTAGACAAAATACGGCAAAATTTGTCATGTAATTCAGTGCTCGGCGTTTGGAATATAGCCAGGAGAACAGCTGTTTTGACCTAATTTGTTTAGTCCTTATTACATAAGGCATTTGCAGTTGGGTTGGAGTATAATCCCTTTATTTCTGTAGTTTGAATATTACCCTCTGCATAGTAAAACTTTGCATTATAAAAAATTATTCCCCAGTGCAACCCATAAATCGTTGGTAATCTTTCCTACTGCATATTAACACACATTTTCCATTCATTAGTGTCAATATGATTCTTAAATTCGATAAGCCGAATTAAAAACAAATTGATTAATAGAACAAAGTTTATCCGTCAATGAAACCTGAATTTCAATAAGCGAAAGCGAAATGCCGCCGCATTTTGTGCACTGGATGGATCTCTTCCCCTGCCGCGAATCAAGCTACTAAATGAACTGTCCTATTCACTCTAATATTCCGTCCATTTTCAGAAAGCATTTGCTGACGTTAGCTTGCTCATCCGTCGAAGGTTTTGTGTTTTTATAACTCCTTTAATTAAACTCCACTCCCGCTTCGTTGTCCCATTACCTTTTGACGTTCACTTGTTGATTTTACCCTTCTGTTACAGAGTGGATATGGCACACCGACCTGGACTTCATCATTATGCGACGCGACCGAATGGTGGTGCTGAGTTTCATGACGACCAATACTTCCAATATATCTCCGGCGTCCATTATTCAGGCCAGAGTGACGCACCCGACAATGGCGTCGGTCAAACCGAGTGCCATGCCGTTTGTGAGCGGGACGGCAGTCACCCATACCGTCATAAAGACATTGAAAGACATCATTGGCCACGAGAACCACACCATGTATCAAAATAAAAATATCGGTAAGTGAAATTTCATTCAAGAGATTATGTTCGAATAAGATTTGACGCCATAGATATCTTGGGAATTCAGTTGTAGTATTGTATTGACAGTGCGATTAAAAGCTCGTTTCATTTCGAGAAGTAAAATATGAAGCCCATCTATCAACTATGACAAGATAAATATAGGAACAGAAATGTCGAGGCGGCTTCTGCTCATTCTTTCTTACAGCGCTTAAAAATTCTGATCCAAAAGGAGTCTGCTCCGGGATTATAAAATGACAAATTGATAAAACTTTCAATCTTGCTTATAGAGTAAGTTTAACATATTTAGACGAAAAAATAAAATATCAGACTTCTCGTAAACCTTCTCATATCAAAGAGTTTATAGTTAGTTATAAGTGCAATTAATTGGATAGTTGAATTTTTTCGTAGATATAAATGAACAAAATCAACATTTTAATATTATTTTCAATAATATTCGTAAAATGGAAATGGAATTCAATTCTGTTTAGTCAGTGTGATCATTGCTGGTCCAGGCATGGATCGAATTCTCATTTTTCTATTCAAAATTATATATAAGATTAGACTGAATTTCCATGCGTCTTTGAGCCAGGCATTGCAATCTATACCGATGGTTCAAGATTTCTGTGAAAATATGGATATGGGACTTTCTTTGAATATCTAAATCTCTGAATTAGGGAGTCTCTGGACAGTCAGGCTACATTATTCCAAGTTTGAGTATGGAGATACTGTATCTGATTAGAGACATTATTAATCAAGTGATTAGTAGTAAAACTATCAGCATATTTACAGATATGAAAGCCACTTCGGCCTTAAATACTTGCAGAACTAACTCCGATCTGATCCGGCAATAGTCAGCACATTGCAGCAAACTACCAGACTACTGATTGAATCTGTTTCATGCAAAAGTTATGACTTCTAATAGGAATTCGGACTCATCATTATCATGAGATTGCTCAATAAGTCATCTCTAGGGTTTGGGCTATACTGATAGTCCTACGTATAAAAAACGAGACCGTGGAACATATTCTAAAGAGTTTCCTTATTGGGAAATCATTGGCGAAAAACTGCCGATCTTCGTCGGCTACAACCGAGTACCCTCTTGTTCTAGGCAATGGGATGTATAAAGAAATGAGGTCGGTGTTGGCAACAATATGGTGTCCCCAATAGAGGTAGAACAATGGGCCCGATACAATGGTTCTAAGTGCATGTGATGCATATCTACCCTTTCCTTATAAAATTTGATTATGGACTAATAATATTTTATCTACACACGCACTTTAAACACTACAAATATGTCAACTGTTAACTACATTATTACTATAGGTATATTCTATATACCTACGTTCAAATATTTGATACTCTTCACATCAAATATATGACAAAATATACATGTACATTACTTTAACCAGTGTCAACCAATTGTCATATTAAAAAAAAAAATAGAACCAAAGTTTCAAGTTTACATAAAAAAACTCGTAATATTGAAGGCCAAACTGAATGAATAAAGGTGGATTAGAGGAGATTTAAATAGTTTTTAGATTTTTTGAAAAATGGATTTTCAGAAACACGAGAAATTCTCGCCACTGGTTAATAAAAAATGCAAAACGAAATCATTTAGAAAAAATAATATTCACAAAAAGTAAACGTACGGTGTGAGATATCCTATAATACAATAGTTGAGCGGTTCTTCTATAACGGAAATTGAAATACTTTTTTGGATTTTTGGAACAATAAACTTTCAGAAACACGAAATAGTTTACCTACTCACGATAATGTCAGTTTAGTTATTCTAGTTAGATGGCTACTTAGATGATCTTATACATAGAGCAGTTATATTAAGAAAGTGGTTAAATAATAATTTTGAAAATCAGTAGATCGGCCCCAACAAACCTCTAATTGAATAGTCAGTTATGCCACTGGATTTAATACTACTGGAGTTCTCTCCTTAAGACACCATAAGGAAAATATCTCTCTGCGCCAGAATAAGCAACGCATGTCTAGAAACTACCCCTAAAGTTTCAGAAGAAAGTCGCATAATATTCGAAAAATATATAAAAAATCTATTAGAATAAAAGACGATTTAATGTAAATTTAAAAGAAATTAGTAGTTCTTTTCTTTATAATTTTTATTACATTACATTTATTGTTGTTAAGAAAATGGTTTTAAAATTTAAATACTGCTTCTTTGACTACGGTTATTGCATGCCATTATTATTTTATTTAGAAAAACGTAGTCTTGGATTCATTAAAATTATTCTATTGTCTTTTGTTTGGAAAATATATAGGTAGGTATTTTCGGATACAAACAAAACATTTATTTTGTGAGATTTTTATTATTGCGATACACAGTTATTATAACAAAAGGGTTTTTGCCAACTTTGACCAAGATTGCTTCATGTAATCGTATCTGAAAAAACGTCATACATTAGCATCTGTATGCTGCAAATTTTTAGCGAATATATTATATATCTCAAATGTATGTCTAACCATTTATCTAGAACCAATATTAGTCACTCAGTGGCAGAAGGGCATGTTTTCATCCACGGGACAATCAGAATTAATTCAATTCAGAATCACCAACTGCCTCTATTAAATCCAGAACACAGAACGAAAGCGTTTAGCATTTTTGGCATTAACTTCCACCGAGATCGCCGAATAAAAGGGTATATATATATGGCATAACCCGTAAAACGGACGATAACGAAACTTCCTTTTCAGTTATTTCCGCATCTCCTTGCGGAATAAAGACGATTTTTTTCGTTTGCCCTCACCCCAACTTAGAGGGATTGAAGCGAGAGCCAACCGCTTGAGCCTGATCGATATAGACGATAATGGTCTACATAAACACACAACCTTTAGAGTTTTACCTCGTCGTTCGGTGGGATTTAGTGTCGACGAAAACTTTTTAAAAGTGTGCCTTGGAATTATTCACCTTCGAATTGAAAATATTTATGTAAATTTGACGAATTTGTGTCCTAAATATTCTGAAATCCTGTTAGCAAGTTTCAGGGAAACATTCGTTAAAAGCACATTCTAATTAACTTAAGTTGTCTCTTCGCTCTAGGCTCTGAAGTACAGAATGCTTGATTTAAACTTGTTTAGGTACTCAAACTTCCTCTTCCCCTACACATGTATGGGTAAACAGCACCGCTAAAATTTAAGTTCAATTACAATATCACCCCGGGTAAATTTGCATATTTGTGATCAAGTCAAGGTAGTATGTAAATTTAAAGAATCTGAAAATTGAAGATTAAAAAGTAATCTATTTTATATTTAATTTATATTTGTCTTGACAAAATCAATTCTAATTATATATGATGAACAAGCAAAGTAAATAAATAGTGAAAATAATTTTCTTTGGCCTTATTGAATAAAAAAAAAATAATGTTCATGTTTGACGATAAAATAGTATAGTGTTAAAAAGTGAAATATACTCGTATAGAGCACCATTTCAATATTATCTACATGCATAATATTTATCATACAGGGTGTCTCGTTCAAAATAGATAATTTTGATACAATTCTCTTAATTTTGTAATAAAATACATGTTGTCGATTTTTCTAAAGCATTCGAGACTACATGACTACATTAACCATATAAGCTACATATACGAAATTAGTTTGGCTGTTCTTCTTTGCATCGGCTAACAACAATAAATTGTTTATTTATTTATACAATGGATTTCATAGGGTTAAAAGCAATAATATTATTTGTCTCTTGAATAACGGTGTTTCTCAGGGATCTATTCTGGGCCCGCTTTTATACACATTTATATATTATATATTAATATATTTTATTATTTTATTATAATAAAAATAGGAGATCAGTTTTACATGAACACCGAAAGATGACACGTCTGTTGACGCGCGCTTCGCCGACCAAGATCTCATGATCGAGAGATGATTAAAACTGTTTAAATCAGTTTTAATTATTTTCCGATTATGCTTACTTGGTTGACGAAATATGCATCTAGAAACATGAAATCTTCCTGGAGACTGGTCTCCTGTTTTTGTTGCTGTGTCGAAGGTTCCAGCCACTTCCTCGGGTTATATTATAATTTTTAATGATAATAAAAGTTTTTTTTATGATGGTTTTGATTTTAATGTTGCTCATTTAGTGATAGTTCTCACGATCGTGTTTTAAACATAAATGTAGAAAAAAACCATAGTTTTTATTTTCAGTCTTAATCAAATCAAATTAAAAAATATAGTATCTTTTAAATAACGTAACTCCATCAAACATCGTAGTTTATGTTTTTAGTTCACAAAATAAAAAAAAAATAACGTATCTATTAAACAACATAAATAGGTACAGAAAAAATCATAGTTATTGTTATTTGTCCTCAAAATTGAAAAAATTACGCATCTTTTAAATAACATATCCATAATAAATCTGTAGTTTTAGTTTGTAGTTCCAAAAGTTAAAAAATAACTTCGTATACCTACTTAAATCTCTTTGCAATACAAATTTTACAAATATAAATTGTTGAGGTAAGCAAGTTAAGGTTTCATCTTCTTAAAATGCAAAAAAATTTTATCTCAGATTTGATAATTGTTTGAGATTTCATTACATAAAAACCTCAAAAAGTGAAAAAGAACATGTAAATACATGACTGATTACCTGAGTTTAACTACACTGATCTATTCTTGTAACTATTGTTTTTTTTTAATACATATTATACCGTCTGGAATGTTTTAATCTTACTGAAAATGGTTAGTACGATTGAAAGGTGCTCTCAAGTTTTATGCTGATGATACACAAATTTGTTATTCCTTCCCATGAAGTAGATAATATAGAATCCATCAAAATTATAAATCAGAATATTATTAATTTCATGGTGGTGTCTAAGGATCATGGTTAGAACCATAAATGCAACAAAAATATATAAGATATATGACATTAGATGGTTTAATTATAACCATCGACAACTTAATATCATTGAAAAAATTGTAATTAATAAATCACCTTTACATCTTCATCGACACAAGATTTACATGCATAGTTATTCCTCTCCATTATTGTATTGAGCTATTTAAACCATCATTCACATATCAAATTACCAGAATCCATAATAGCATTCCAGCTAGTTTTAAAACTTCCATCACTACATAGAAAAGATCTCCTTCAATTGAAATGCGAGAAGAATTGGGATTAGGAGTTATTTTAGAGTTCAAGTTTTTCATTAACTAATTTGCTTTATAATTATATAGTTTTCCCCCCTCAAACACACCGTATACATGTGTATATTCTCCCTTTCCCATCGTAGATTAATTTATTTATATTTATTTAATATGTTGAAGTTGTTTAATTATTTAGTATATAGCTCAGTAAGCTGACAAGTATTGTAAGTAATTGTTGTTATTTCGTATAATGCAATAGGCATTATATGTACACTATGTTTGTAAATAAAGTGACGTAAACTAAATCTTAAACATATCTAGGTTGTGCCCAATATAACGTAGATGGGTAAGTATTAAACATAAAAATCTCACTACACAAACTGTAAGTAGCTATATTTTTTATATAATGTAGCATTTAAGCTAATGGGACCGAACGAATAAGGGACTAAAGAGAGATAATCTTATTCGGCTTGCGGCCCTCAATCAATTAGATTGAAACATTCAATTGGGTAGCTATTACGCTTGTCAAAATATTGGCGATTCAAAGAATTCACAGAGCATTTTCGACTTCATCGGTCAAATGATGTAGCGGAAAACGATCTGGACTTTCATGCCGGCATCCTAGGTTTAACCCAAGTGGCGGCAAGAATTGGTCGGGTGTTTTCCACACAACTCCTTCGTCTCGAATCTGAATTGACATGGATGTTTATAGGTATGGTCAGGTCTTCTAAAGGTAAATTATTTGATAATTATATCGCAGAATATCTCCAGATTCTTTAAATTGACCCGAAGTATCAATGCAAATCGCTTGGAGTTGGCCAACTCGGAGTAATCCGGGCGTAGTTTCGATTCCCACACCAGTTGGCTGGATGTGTTTGTATGTTCACGTGACTATTCGAAAGTTTAGTTTAAGAATAGGACTTGGCTAATCTTAGCTCCTGTAAAAATAAATAAATATAAATAAAATATTGTGGTAAATTATTAAGGCAAAACACGAAAGAATCAGCTGTCTGAAGTTAATTTCAAATTGATCGCTCTCTTTGTTATTCTCAATTATTTCCAATTTTATGAAAACAGTGTTATTTTTGTAGGACGTTATTGAATTAATAGTTATTTACGTAAACTACTGATGGCATGGTGATACATTTTTCGATAATTGAATTTTGTATTTACGTACCAATCATTAAAGCTTTGACGAAATTGACTGTTCTAAAAACAAAAACATAGAATTAGCTTATATTTACTTTTGACATTTGACCCATAATTTGAGGCTTTTTTAACATATAAATTTCAAAAAATCTTAAAATAAAAACTACTACTAAAAACAATGTTGGGAATGTACATGTAAAATATAAATAAAAATAAAAACAATAAATACGATAAGATAGAGGATAAAATGAGATTTTATAAGTTTACCTAAAATATAGGCAATAATGATCGTTTTACTTTTCCGCACTCCACTATACTAGCGGAAAAGTAATGTAATCATGTAAAGGAAAAGTGAAAAAACAAAATTTGTTTTTGGGTTTATTCTTCGGTCTAAAAACAAAAAAAAAAATGGTTTAAAAAATTTGTTTGCTGTGTGTGTGTCATTGTCGTTGTCGTCGTTGGCATTTATTCTTGTTAGCACGATAACTCAACTAAATCATGTCGGATTGATCGGGTTTTGACTGATTCTGATTGGGGACGTCTCCCAGACGACACCTATTGATTTTAAGGTGGATAGAACACATTCTACCATGTACATGGGTCAGAAGAAAGTACAATGGTGGACTATTTGAGTATTTTTTTATTAGCGCGATCACTCAATTAAATCATGCCGGATCGATCGGGTTTCGACTGATTCTGATTAGGGACGTCTATCAGACGACATCTATTGATTTTGAAGTGGATAGGATACACCCCACCCTGTCAATGGGTCATGAGAGAACACGATGGTGGACTATTTGAAAAAAGTAAAACTCATAAAACGCATATTCTACATTTATGAGTTGGTTTATTTTTTCTGTGCCACTCAATATCTAGATAGAGATGTTCTACGTGCGGAGAAGTGCGATTTAAAGTTTTAAAAATGTTTATTTTGGGATTACTTTAGCGTTTAGCTTCAAAATGGTCACCTTTAATTGAGCAAAACCATAATTAATTAACGTTATTTAGGATTTCCTATATCTCAGATAAATTTATCGAGAGAGCTTCAATACATCCGTTTCTTGATGACACCTAGATAAATATGGATGGTAATAATTTCTGTCTTCCGAGATACGTACCCCATATTTGATTTTTCTTCTTAATTTATGTTTATTTTATATTTATCTTCCTAATATTATTGCTACATTGAAATTTAAAAACATGCGACATATCTGAACGCAGTTTTGAAAAAAGTTGTAGGCAACAACAAAAGTGTTGCCTACACAAGACAACAGTAAGAATACAAACTAATTCGATGTTTTTCAACTAAACACCCAAAAATTGGGTGCTTAGTCTTAATTAATTTATTATAGTTCCACTCAATGGTTAGTTCCATACAATAATTTACCTGTGAATAAATAAATCATAAACAATTCATTGTTCAAAAAGTATTTAAATCAAAAGTTGGTTAAGTCCATACATACTCGGTCACATGTTTAGCGTGTCTAATTTCCTTATTCATGTTATATACGAGTATATATTCCTTATTTATATAATTTCACTAGTGGTGAAATATTGAATGTACTGAACATCGTACTATGTATTTGCAAACATTTAAGTCACAATTGCCATGTTCGGTTATATATGTAGTGTATTCATCACCATTCAAAATCAGTTACAGCAGTGTTACTATTGTTTCTGTCAAATCCCACAGGTCTTGTCAAATATCACGGACGATATCTCCTTTGTTTCAGAAACGGGATGGGGAAGCCCGGTGAGCATCGAATACATGAACTTAGCCCTGGCACTAGTAATCTATTCCGTACGATATCCTGCGCTGTTTTGGTCCACAAATAAGTGTCTAGGATTGATATTTTCTTTCCAGCTTCTAATAAATGGATTGCACACGCTAATATCGTTTGCTGGTATGTCGATCTTATACAAGGTAAGTGTCTGCGTTCGAGAAAATGCCGATGTTAATAATTTCTTTTCAGGTGCACGTTGTTGGAGTTTGGAAAGCTTTACCGCTACTTAAGCACAACTCTAGAGTGTACAACTTCGGGAATCCTACCCCGTTTTTGTTGAATTCGCAAGTTACGTTTGCGATGTATATGTTATCAACGCTACTGGTTCTGGCCTCAAGCATTGTCCTCTACTTCTATGGTCACACAAGGTAATAAATATTTCAGTCAATGTGTTATAAAATGGATAAACTTTGTTACAAAATAAATGAGAAAAAGACACATTTATAAATTAAAAAAAAAATAACGGGAATAAAACGTTATGCAAATAAAAGTACTGGAATGCACATGAGATATAACAAATAAAACAAAGAACTATTACAAAATACAATTTAAATAACAATCTAAAGAGGTGCTGAACCACCCACATATCAACCCCATACTCTTGGGTATATTTAAGCTAAATCGATTGTTCTTCATACCAACTTGCTTTGTTTAACCTTTAAAGGACGATAAGAAAATGATTGATTTTGTATCCTAAAATTGTCTTTACTAGACTATTTTTCTCTCTTGTTCAATTTTAGTAGCCAAAACAGTTTAATTATTACACAATTCGTTGTCTACTTGTCAATTTGAATTTATTTGAGGTAAGATAAATTCTATTCTATTCTATTCTATTCTATTCTATTCTATTCTGCAGGACTCCAATAAATAATGAAATATATGGATTGTTTTAAACGCTACGCAGATCCTGAATTTCATTAAGTTGTCCTTAGCGTCCTAAGCACCTTAGCGTTCTAGATATCGAGTTATTATAAATTAACAGAGCAATTTGCACTAAATACGAGACACTAATAGGAAATAATAAATTCCATACACTACGAATTGAGGAAGATGAAAGCTATTTTTCATAACTTTGTCAAAAATTGTTTATATTTTGTTGTTCTATTGAATTAATACCATATAGTTTCGTTAATTTTAGAGACTATCTGAAAATCTTTTTCTCATCTAGCAGCAGTGTCATTTTGTCGCTGTTTATACTATCATCAATCTGTGCAGTTTAGTTTTCCTGTGCTTAAGACGTATCTAATCTCGTAACTGCATCGTTTGTTTAATCATGCCCATTAACCAAGGCAACTTTTCCTTAAATATTCTAACAGTTTCTCCGAGAAAAGTATATATAAATGGTGTAATAGTACATATTTACTTAGTATACTTGAAAGCTTTTCACTGGGTCAGAGGCAAGTGGAGTAAAACACGTACATAAGTAAGTTGAAATGTGGAAAGAAGGTTGATACTTGAATTTCCCTGAGAAATATTACAGGGTGATATTGTTGATTGAAAACTAATATTTTCATTATACATTACTTTTGCGGCGGAAATTATTCATTGAATACTTTCAACTTATAATAATGCTCTATTTGAACGTACCTGTCAATACCGCTGCTTGTTGTTCTGTTTTTAAATGGAGACACGTCGATAGCTGGCTCAGTTCCCGTGGGTAATGTATGTTTACGAATACGTCAATTATTCCATAATTTTAATAAACGCTGTTTAATCACCAATAAGCACTGTGATATACAAGTATAGTAGTTTATTTTTGTGATTTGTTGAATGTATTTTAATAAGTTAAAAAAGTACAGATCATGAGAAAGCCGTCAACCCTCTACAAGTACGAACATTGATTTTATATTATAATTATAAGCATATGAAAAGAAAACCTTTGTACGAAACAGCACAAAATATAATAAATAAATAAAATATGTAATAAAGTTTTGGTGGAACGAAGAGCAAAATCAGAACAGCCACCTAGAGAGAGATCGATTATTGGTTTTTGTTTTTTTCTCGTGTTATTTCTCAGTAGATAATTGGAGATAATTCGGGATTGAATTATCTCGAAGAGCTAAAACTTTTCAAAATAAGGGATGAAAGAAAGAAAATACAGCGCATAATAAAATATTAAAGGAGTTGGATTCATAGACTGCTTATCTAATTAGGAACATGATGATATGATAAATATAAAGAAAATGCTGCTGTGAAACCCATAGCTAATGAATTATGAGAAATTATCGGTAAGCCAGAAAACATTAGAGAAATGAATTGTAAAAATAGGTTTTACATTTTAAGCTATTTCTACCCAAGTAAGTATAGTGGAAAGCCAAACAATTGTAAAGTAGCGTGTGAACTCTTTAGAGAATATTAACAAATATGGAGGAGAAACCGGTGCATTTATTATTTGAAAGAAATCTGGTATAACATGATCCTGGTATATCATATGATAATCCTACAAAAGGATTGATAGATGGATGAAAATATGCGTAGTAAGTATGTCTGCGACTAAAGAAAATCGGATAATCGCTTTACCGCGTTCGTTACACTGCAAATTTGAACATGAATGGATGATAATTATCTGGACAAGAAATAGCAGAGTCAAACGTAAATTGTCACCATAATGTATATATTAGTAACTAGGGTCAATCCTGTTCAATTTTCGAACGATTACTAGGCAAGTAAGTATAGTGGAAAGTGAAAGAGCTGTGAAATACTGTGTGAACTATTTAGAGAGTATAAATAATGCGGAGAAGAAAACAGATGTGTTTATTATTTGGAAGAGACCTGGTATAATCATCATTCTGGCATATTACATACCCATGCTAATCCTTCGAAAGGATGAATGGCTGCAACTACTGAAAATGCACTGTACACTGCAAATTTGAAAATGAATGGGTAGATAATATATATGTATATATATATATATATATATATATATATATATATATATATATATATATATATATATATATATATATATATATATGTTCGGTTTAGAACGTTTGGAGACGTTGTCCGATTTCTATACTCCACTTCTTCCTATCTTCCCATTGGCCGTCTTGTAGGTTGCGGGCACTCATGGCTTTTCTTATTTCCTCTGTCCAGCTTCTCTTTGGTCTACCTCTTTTTCTCCGATGTGCTGGTATCCACGTCATGGCTTGTTTGGGTAATATAGAATCTGCCATACGGTGTACGTGAGCGTACCATATAAGCTGTTTTCTTTCAATATCACAGGTTATAGTGTCTGTAAGTCCCATTTGTCGAAGTACCTCATCGTTTCTTATTCTTTGAATTCTTGATATGCCAGCCGATCTTCTCAGAGCATCCATTTCCGTAGTTCAATCTTCCTCTTATTTCTGTCCGTAAGCCTTCATGTTTCAGCCCCATGGATTAAGGTACTTTTTGTTAGGGTGTTGTAAATATTAAATTTTGGTCTTTTGTTAATGTTTGTGTTCCATAGAATGCCATTTAAACACTCAATTGCTCTTTTTGCTTGAATTATCCTTGCTCGTATCTCCTTATCATCTGTTCCCGTTGAATCAAACATAGTTCCCAAATACTTATATTCGTTGCACCCTTCTATTGTTTCCAAGTCGTTGATATGCAAGTCACTCTTGTCATTGCCTATGCACAAATATTTTGTTTTCTGTGTGTTCATTGACAGACCCCATTCCTCGTACGTTTCTTTCAATTTCCTAGTCATGTATTCTAGATCTTCTTTGTCACCTGCTAGTACTGCTTGATCATCTGCAAACTGTAATGTGGAAATGGTTGAGTTTGATAGAGGTATTCCCATTCCGTGGCATTTCTGTTTCCATTTCCACAGATCTTTCTTGATGTATATCTTGAACAAAGTGGGTGAGATGCAACATCCCTGTCGCAAACCTTTTGTAACTTGGAAAGGTCGCGATATCTTGTTCCCCACTTTAATTTTGGAATTTTAATATTTATACAGATTTCGTACTGCCGTGATGAGTGTGTGGTTTATATTTGTGTCCATTATTGTTACCCACAGTTTATATACTGGTATATTATGATACGATTTTGTTAGATCTACAAACAAAATATGAGTTTCTTGGTTTGTGGATGCTCTTTTCTCAATAATTTGTTTCATACAAAATAAATTGTCATTACAGGATCTACCTGCTCGAAAACCACTTTGTCCTTCTTCGTCACAAAATTCTTCTTCTATAAGATTTCGAAGTATTCTTCCATATAGTCGGCTTAGCGTGCTCGTTATTGATATGCCTCTATGGTTTTGACAGTTGTCCTTGTTGCCTTTTTTATGTATAGAGATCATATGTGCTTCTCCCCATATTCTAGGAACTTTTTGTCCATTTAAACATTCATTAAATATGTACGTGTGTAACCTAAATAGTTTTGGTGTTCCATTTTTCAGCAATTCAGTGTAGATACCTGCGGGTCCACAAGATTTTCCATTTTTGTGCTTCCTGACAGCTTCACTCATGCCTTTTTCACTTGTATAGACTGTTTCTCCTTGAATAATTATTATCGGTGTTATCTCTTCCATGTGTTCTTTTCTTGTTTCGATTAGAAGGTCTTGGTAACGTTCAACACATTGCTGTATAGGTATTACTTGAATATTAACTTTATCTCTACCTGTGTTTTTTACGGATTATATAAATTTCCAAGACTCCATACATTTTCTACCACCAATATATGAGTCAATTTCTTTGCATTTGTTGTCCCACATCTCGTTTTTTCTGAAGTTGATTGTTCTTCTTGTTTGTCTTTTTACTTCCTCATATTCTTGTTTATATTCTGGATCTTTTGTACCCATCCATTTCATATAATGTTCTTTTTTTAATTTAACGAGATCTTCTATATCTTTGGTCCACCAAGGTTTATTGCTCTTTCTGCTCTCTTTTATTCCTAGAGCTTCATTCATGGCTGCTTTGTGTATGCTTTCGGTAATATTTCGGTAAGGGTAGATAATTAATCTGAAATTATTTTAAGAAATAATAGCAGAGTTAAACGTGAATTATTACCAAAGTATACACAATAGTAATTAGTGCCAGCCCTGTTCCACATTCTAAACTTCTCTCTGATTAAACAAAACATAGTAGAATATGAAGATTTTATGTGAGATGTCCTTATGTCCACTATATCATTATGAACAACTATAATTCATTATACTCCGTATACGCCAATTGAATTTGTATAATAATCGCAGAACGTTGTTTAAGCATTTTTGGCATAATATTGTTTAAGCAAAATAATAATTTTTTTGGTGAAAATTTATCATCTTACATAAACAATAAAGGCAGGCGTATTTTCTGTAGTACGTGTGGAATTTCAATAATATGTTTAAATTTTTCAAGAGTTCATACAATATACCAATTATTTACAGGTTCTGAGATATATGTAACAAAAGATACAGTTATGAATAGACAAGTCAAATTTTGTGTTCATATCCCGCTTTAGTCATTTGTTTCTTACATATTGAAAATATTAGTTGGCTAGAGTAACTTTTACATTAATAAGTGGGATACTTTTGAAGTGGATATCTTCAAATTATTATTCAAAATGAATTTATTAGTTTTTCGTTGCCTATTCGAAGATAGTCCAATATTATAAAAATACAATACCAATAAAAAAAATTGACTGAGAACATATCTAACAATGAAATTAAAATTGGCTTGGTACTGCAGATAATTTTATACAAGATAAGCTATTATTATCCCTTTTAATGCTTTTCTATAGAATATAATCCAATGGGATCAAATCTGGCGGCTTAACTAGGGACTCGATAACTTCCCTCTAACACCCTTTGATAACAACAAGGTGCTGCATCACCTTGCCGAAACCAAAGAGATCTATTCACAAGGTTAATAGGATTATCCGCAAAAAATTTTACTAATTCTGGAATAAATATAATCCTGGAATAAATATAATCCCAGAAAAAATCAGCACCTCTTCCCTGTGAGACAATTAGAGAAATTAAGGTTCAATCATTTCACTATTATATACTTCTGGATACCAACTATATAATTCAAGCATTCAGTGAGAATTTTGATTATATTTTTTAATATTACATAAATAGGGGATTATTTCAATAGGAAAAACAATTTGTATAAATGTTTAAAACATTTATGATAATAAATAAATTGTAATTCACTAGATTCATGTCTTGATCTAGATAAAACAACAATTAATATAATTTGTTCTAATACTAACTCAGTTTTCTACAAAACACCAAAACATACACTACACTCGACACGCTTTTCGGTAATAAAGTTGGCATCATTTGGAGATTATTAAAACTCGCAACGTATACTCGTAACGTATGTAAAACGTAGTTTTAATCGTCTTCAGATAATGCCAACTTTGTTGGCGAAACGCGCGTCGAGTTTAGTGTATAGTCTTTTGTGGAAAACTAAGTTAGTGTTATCTTTACACACCAAAAGTTCCAACCTACTTCAGTATAATTTGCTCTATCCTATGATCTTTATCCTCCTTGTTCGCTTCTCAACGTCCACCATTGAATTAAAATAATACTATCTCACTTTTTAGAAAACCACATTTTCAAAAAACGGGTTTAAAGGTTGGATTACTCGATTAATTTTATACTCACATTGTATGTTCAATTCATGAACCATCAACACCCCCCTTTCTGCCGATGTCGTGGTTTCGAGTGGGTTCCTTTTTATCGTTTTCGTTTTTTTAAGATGATCTCGTTTCATCATTAAAAACCCATGCAGGAATGTTTGCAGTAATCTCAAGAATAATGAACCCACAACTAATTTAGTAAGCGTATTAAAAATAAGGGATTTACACCACTAAGTAATGAGATTATAAGATATTTTACAGCCTTTCTATTATTTTTTTTTTAGTTGTTCATAATTTAATTTTTTGCTTTATTAGGACAATAAAGAGTTGATTTTTTCAGGTAATTGCCCTTTCTAAACTTTAACTATGTAACACATAAGAGAAACAATCAGAATTTATAAGAGGAACCTTTTCTTATGAGCTGGAAAACCTTAGCCATCATTGTTGGGCCCTCTGTTTATTACAGGCTGTAACTTGGTTAATTTTATCAACTTTAAGGACAATCTTATTTATTTCATCTAAAAATGTATTGTTTACCGAACAAATGAGAATACTAAATATTATCTAATAGGTTTCCATCGATCAGGATTTGCTAATATATTCGAATTTATTATTATATTAAAATGAAACTATGTTTGTTTCGCTATATCCAAAATTAAAAAAAAGGTATAATCTATTGCCGATAAACAAACGAGTCTCTCAGTGTAACTGAGAGACTCATATGCTTGACACCTCTCGTTGAGCATGTTTGCGTTTATCTTTGCCTCTAAGTGTAACCTTCCTCTTCACAATTTGAGGTTTTATGAGAAAGAAGGAATGGTATTTTTTGTGCAACAAGAAAACAGATATAGCGGGGGCTAGGCCGCTATCTTCCGATACATGGAAAATGAAATTGGAATTACACTTACTAGTTCTTAAGACTGATTCAGTTCCAAAATAAAAGAGATGTGTTAATTTTTAGGAAAGTTTAAAGCGGCATTGGCGCCTCCGCCATTTTTAAATTATATTTTCTGATACATAATCATATGTACCATTTTCACTTGATATTGGCTTTTAACGTATAGTAAAATAAGTGAATATCTGTAAGTAATACAGCAAAACAAATGAACACTATTTTGTAATATTAGACCATAAAAAATTATTTGGAGGGGCACATTCTATATTACAAAAGAATATATCTATCATATATTTCTATCTAATATCTCATTTGTCTTTGTGCATTGAATGTTTTATAACATAATTAATTACTTATGTTGCTAAACATCACACGAGTAACGTGTACGAAGGAGTTTCAATTGATGAGCAACATCAACAAAAATGAATTATGGTATTTTTTTAAATAATATTTTCTGTTTCCAGTAAAATCTATACAATATCGTATTTTTTTAAGTTGTTATCAGTTAGCCAAAAATTTGCAGAATATGTGATAAAATTGGTTTTGCTATAGATAAAATAAACACAAAGTACCCTATAAAGATAAAGTAGAAAAACCAATTTGATAAAATTGGTTTTTCTATAGATACAATAAACACAAAGTACTCAATTAAGATAAAATATAGTTTTCCGGATATACACTAGGCACAAAAATTAGGAAATGTAAAAAAATCCAAAGTGTTTAGGCGATTTTCATAGGGCTGTACTTCAAATTTGTAGAAAAATAATCGAAGAGCAATTTTAAAATTTTCCAAATTTCTGCTTGATAATTTTTTTTAGTGAAAGGCAAGCAAAAATTTGGATTTTTTTTCCGATGGTTTTCTAATGATTACCCAGAAACTGCTGATGGTAAACAATTTTAAGCTCAAGATGTGAAAACTACTAACTTAGATCTTTATCTTGCTTTTTTTAAAATTTCTTTGTGACTATGTTTCTTCATCTTACAGGCCATTGAATATTACCTAAAAATTTAGTATTTTTTTACAGTCTTTAATTATTGTAGCTAGTATATAATCGAATAAGACTATTAAAGAAAAAAATATTCTTCGCCGATAGAATATTACAGTCCTTTAAACCTCGATTTTTCCAAAGATCTTGTCATAGTTCCACATTTCAGTGTATGAAAGTATCCAGTATCTTACGTAACAATAAACGTCGTATCTATTAGATATCAAATAAGGTCACCTCATTCTGTTAAGAAGATTTCCTATACATTTCAAGTATCACGTATCCTAAGTTATCGTTTTTGTGTGTACCTTTCTGTTTCTTTTTTGAGTCCCTATCCAATCGATTCGATGTAAAACATTGTTTCGTATCTAAATAAATGTGTATTCAGAGGAACGGCACAAACTCTGAGGGGTGAATGGTCAAGAAAGTCAAACTAAACTTTATTTGGAGCCTCTCTCTTTCTGCTGAGACTGATACCATTCAGAGACTTTATTGTATACTGCGACATGGCCCTATGTATCTCCCCTATTGCTACGATTGGCTACGCTCGTTTCTAAACATATGATTTTAATTTGAAACGCTGACGGGTCCCTGCTGTATTTTTTATGAGAACTCTGAAGATCCTCCTATTCGTAGGGTGATTGTAAAATATTGTCTGGAGATTCTCATGCATAAAATGTATCATTGTCTGAATTATCAAGACGGCTTTTAGGTAAAATTCTTCACCCTTATATATAGAATATCTAAGACCATTTCTATACTATAGCCTTGCAAAGTTTGGGTAGCATTAACTTTGTTTAGGCGAATGCCCGTAATATTCCGAATGCCCGATATTCACAAAACACCGGGCTTTCTGAGCATTGAGTTAAAATACTTAACGCAAGGTCTATAGAAAGACCCTTTCAACTTTTGTTAACTAACTCATTCATAGAAATTCATAGAAATATATATGAATATTTATTTAATAGTGTTGGAGGAAAGCCTTAGAAACCATTAAATTAAACATCTTATGGGGTCTTGCAATTTTATAGTATTGGCAGATACGGAAACAATATGTACTTGCATTTTAAAGGCTCAAAATCACAAAATCAAAGAATTGCAATTAATACATTTTGCAAAAACATTCTATTTATAAAAAAATAAATTTAATCCTTCACAAAGGAGATTTATTAAAAAAAAATAATATTAACTCGAAAGATTTCTCACTGTGTGTCAGCGCTGTCGCAGAAAGTGGTAGTATATATAGGGAAGGTATGAGTCCAACAATCAGCGTATTTTAGTTACAGACAATTTACACCATCATGGATATTACTGGAGTAGGTTGGAACCTTTGGTGTGGAGATAACACTGACTTAGTTTTGCACCAAAACACTAAAACACTATACACTATACCCGACGCGCGTTTCGCCAACAAAATTGGCATCATCTGGAGATGATTAAAACTCTCCATCAAAGATGATGCCAATTTTGTTGGCGAAACACGTGTCGAGTGTAGTGTAGCGTTTTGTGGACAACTAAATCAGTGTTGATATCATGGATATACGAGTAGTACAAAATTCAGACAATTTTGAAATCTCTCAAACTTTATTTCCTATTATACCTGTCAAATTATGTGTTTTCGAAGTTTGGTCGGCAATACGGGCTAGGATATTGAGACATAATGTCAACTTCTTGGGAAACGCTTAGTTGGTAGGCCTGTTTGTTGTCATGGAGTACGAAAATTTTAAAGGTTGCCCTATTATTTCTTTTTTTTATAGATAGCCTGTACTTCTATACAGCGTATTTGTTGGCAGTTGTTTTAATTGTAATCTGATTTATTATCATTAGGGCGTGCTGTTGTACCATATCTGTTAATATTGTTTCAAAGGTTGTGAAATAAACATACGTGTTCACTTCAGCACATAATAATTAACACTTTAAATAAATCGTTCTAAAATATGTATGTGACTATCTAATATATAGGTTATGTACAAGGCAGTGTATTACGTAACAGTGCATCCAGGTTGACTGTGGGTTATCCATTTTATAGCATATCCCTAGCATCTATTAGCGACGCGATGGTGGTTGGTTTTTGTATCAATTTTATCAATTTCTTGACCATCGAATTTGCTGGAACAGGCTATTAGAAATATACAGTTTAAGTTCAAGATGATTTTCCCACAGTAAAGCATGATTCTCGAAATAGAATCAGTCGACCTTTCCCATAACAAACTGCAATTTAAAAAACCCAAAACACTTGCTGTAACTCTAATAAACTCTGTTTATCATTAAAATCAGAAACAGTAACTCTTTCCAGGGAAACTAATAGTAGTTTTACTCAATTTAGTAATTTTCAAGTGTTACTACTTAAATAACACCTGCACAACTTTATGTAGAACGTTTAAAATGAAGAATCTTACATTCGAACTATTGTCAGTAAAATAAAGATACTGTAAAAGTAATATCTTCCATGTATGTCACTGTGTTTTTTACAATGTTTAAGATGTAGTGAAGGAATACGTTCTTCGTTTGAGATCCTTTATGTACAAATATGTAGGTAGTATATTTTCTTAATAAAATAAAAAGAATTATAATATCTATATTTATTCGAACTAGTCTCTGTTTTCACATAAACATTGTACTGGAATAGAAACGAAAAGTAACCTCTGAGTGCGTAAAAGATACTGTTTTGATGAAGGTGATATTTAGATTTGCGACAAATAAAAAATTCTTCATGTACCATATTTTCAGTATGCACTGAAAATTGATCCAGATAGAATCCAATCCAACGCAAGATACAAACCCAGTGTTTTTGTTCGTGATCTTGTTTCGTATCACTAGGGCGTACTGTTGTACCACATCCTTGTTGTTGCCTTAAGGGTTGTGAAATAAACAGCGGTGTTCACTTCAATACATACATTTATTAAAACTAAGCAACAATGGTGAACAGTTTACAGAAAACGTTCTGTATAATGATTATAAAACTGATCAATGCCTAAGTTACGTGTCAAGCAGTGGATGTTGGATGTAGCAATGCATGCTTTTCGGCTCTCGATTTTCTGTTTTATAGCCTGTCCCTAATATCTGTTGTGACGCGATGGGGTGGCTTTTGTGTCAGTTTTTGACCATCGAATATACTAGAACAGGCTACTATTTAAAAATACAAAATTAAGGGAAGTTAAAGTTCAACATAGTTCCGCACAATAAGAAAGGATTCCGAAAATAAATACAGCCGACCGTTCCCATAATAAGTACATTTTTAAGGGAACGAAACTATTTACTGTGACCCTAATAAATCCACTGCCATAAACTAAATAGAAATCTTAACACCCAGAGATTAAAAAACATTCATGATATTTCCGCGAGAGCCTGCAATAAAATGTGTTTTTCTAGGATAACGCGACTATTTTCTGCAACTTCTTTGTAGAACGAATTACGTTTTTACTAAATAGGAGCTCTTAATGAATTGAAATGCAAAGTCGTCTGCATTAGAGCCAAATATTTGTTTCGAAAAAGGACGATGAGGACAGAAGGGTCTTAGTTTCAGTAGTAATTCTACAACTCTCGAGCTATTCATCGCATTCTATGCCTTGCAAAAGTTTATTATTGTAGGTACTTTACTGCAAATAGTTACTGAGTGATTAAAACAGACGACGCGAAGCGCCTTGCTTAAATGAACAAAAAAATGGGTTTAGTTATGTAAAGTACAATAATTTAAACTTTCTAAAATTAGATGCTGTAAGATGTGATTTAAAGTAGGTAATCATTTTTAATGATTATATTACGTAGAGTAATGTAATTAATCTTGCGTTGTACTACATTAAAAGTCACATAAATGATTTTCCCTTAAAAAAATGTAATTAAGTAAAAATGTCATAATGCTTTAAAATACAAATTTAAATAATATGAGTAATTAATTGTGATTGTTTAGTTTATCTCCATTTTGTTTTACTTCAATATTTTCTATTCAATGATACGTGTCTAAATGAAACAAAAATGTTTTCCGATATAAATTCTAAATATTCGAAATATAGACTTGCAGTATTCATATTCATATTATTTTTAATTTAAATACATTGTAGTCGTTGTGTAGTCAAAACAATACACATAGTGGGAACCTTATCTGAAATCTATAAATCGGATTTCAATAAAAATCCCCTGAAGCAAGTTGATTTTTAGTTCTGGTTGCCTACACTTAGGATAATGACCTTTACTTATTTTCACCATGGGGGATGTAATTACTCTCAACTGTTTTTTCATATACAAGAGCCTGTTGATTGAAATATCCTTTGAAACGTCGCATCGACACGAATCTCATACACATCTCATTTACAGAATTTTTCAAATTATTACCTTAAAAGCAATTAAATAATTTTTATGATAATCTTCATTGCATCGTAAATTGTGTACAAAATATGTACCGTCTTATTCTTTGCAATGCCATCTATTATGAGGAATATTGATAATACTGGGGAACAAAAAATATATTGCCACAAATTTAATATCGGTTTCTAAGTATTTAAGGGCCCTAATTTCACATTATTATATCTTCATTTTAGCTACATTGACTACGTTTGTTAACATAATGGAGACTCCTGAAATTTCCAGGCTTTTCGTGGATAGTACTAAAAAGAACTTGAAATGTGTATTTCTGCAAAACTCCATTCGGCCATTTAACCAAACATACAGAACAATATGAAAATATTAAGGTAGTATTAGGAAATAATGCTTGTTCTCAGCATCAGTGGTTTGTTTGTGTTGATTTAAAATTGGTCACCATACTTCTTGGACAGCAATGTGGATATACCAAATATCCCTGTCACTTCTGTTTATGGGATAGTCGTGCCTTTTAGAGACGCTATAACCGCTGGAAAATGAATATTGATCACGAGCCATTATAATAAGAAGAGAGGAAATAATACTGCCACTTCTTCACATCAAACTGGATTTAATAAAATAGTTTGTAAAATCACTGGACAATTTAGGTGATTCTTTTAAATATATATGCCAAGCACTTAGTATGGAAACATTAAAATCAGGGGGGATTTTTGATGCTCCACAAATTCGAATACTGGTAAAAGATTCAAATTTTAACAGATACATGGCCATTGTAGAATCTGATGGATGATTTAGTTATGTGCCTGTAATTCAATAATTTTTGGGTAATCACAAGACAAAATACTACCAAGAACTAGTACATAAGGTGCTAATATGTTTTAAAAGAAAGAAAGAAAAGAAGAAAGGTATCAGGGAAGGTGGAATCGTCACATGATGGCCGATTTCTGTTGAAGTATGCAGAGGGACAGTTCACAGCAAAAATATAAAAGAAAATCGTTCAAAAGGGAACTTTTTGTATGATTTTTAATATTTTCTGTATCAATTATTCTTTATTTCTTGTTAGTTTTTATATACAAAAATTCAAAATAAGAGAAATTGCTTATTTTGTTTTACTTTTCTTACTTTAAATTAATATTTATCATGTATGTTTATTTCAGAAATTAAACAATTAGAGACAATAAATAAGAAGTAGTGTCATTCTCAGCGTCAATGGCAGTAATGTACTACGAATTGACTCTTAAATTCCTGACAACAAATTGGCTGTTCCTCAGTGTAATAGTTATTTCTTGACCCCTTTTTTTTTATCTCTTCTATGCTTAAACTAAATTTAAACAAATTTATAAGTATGATTTTACCTCGAATTTTATATTTGTATTAATATTCCTTTTCACGTGATGTTTAGCTAATGTATGGTGCATTTATGTAGATGTGGGTCTCTAAATAATTGCATTTAATCAATAATTTAGAGAAATCTTTTTAGAAAGAGAGGAGAGAGAAATAATTGCTTTTAATAAATTATTTAGAGAGATCTTACTTTACCCGGGGCTTCAAACCAAAACGACTGAGACAAGATAAAAAAAATTAATCCAGGAAATGTGCAATATTTATCATAATAAAAATCTCAAGAACAAAGAAATGGTACGCATTTTTACACCTTTTACTATGTAGTGGTGACTAAGGTTTTGAAGTTCTTGTTTCTTTTTAAAGTAATCATTTGAAAACTTTAGAAAGAGACACCACCAGGGTAAAGTTACGTACGAATAATTACCCTCTAACTTTGAACAATGAAAATAGAAAATCGACCTATTTCAGAAACTGTTACAGAAATCCTCCATATCCGGGTTGCAGAATTTATACCAGTTAAAGTTTTTAACCTATATGCATTATCATAAGAGTAATCTCTCACGAAGGGATTTTTCATAACCTGCCGCCATTTTTAAAGAGAAGTAAAACCAGGTCGCATTCAGCAGTTGTTCGCTTCCCATCGTTCTATTAAGGGCACCACTCCAATGGATTTCAGATAGATCCAAATCATTTTAGAAATATTCACTTCTTTTAATCGCGACTGCCACGATTGAGAACAAAATGAGTTTTAATTCCAATTTTTACAAGAGCTCAGACAGGATGAGATTAGACGTAAGAGTATTTGCGGAAAGTGCACTTTTGAGCAGTTATTAAAAATGTGTTTCAGTAAAACCTTTATAGATCGCTGGTAAGACTTTGATTTACCCTGCAAGTAAAACTTAACTGTGAGGGATTTATGTTTTAATTATATGGCTTATGAAAAACTATTAAATAATTGTGTTGGTGCACGCTACTATATTTATAAAAATTATTGAAAAATGTGTGTTTTGTTTACTTATACCATTAATATAGTAAAGAAAACCACCACAGAATCAATAAGATATTTGGAGGAGTGCTTTTTCGGTCTCAACAATATTAACAAAATATTAGTCTATGACAATACTGGACATGGAAACTTAAGAACTACCATATTTATAAATTTTTGGATCAAACATGGATGTATACAGACAGATGCTATAAAATAATGGGATGAAGAAGATGATAAAATAGTGAAAGATAAAATTAACGATATGGAATATTACAAACTACTGAAGTGGGGAGATATCTCCGCACCATCTGCAAATTCCTTATACAATAAGGACTAAACAAATTACGCCAACAGCTATTCTCCTGGCTATATTCCATCATATATAATTCAGCGCTCGTCGATGACATATAGCCAGGAGAATAGCTGTTTTGGCGTAATTTGTTTAGTCCTTATTGTATAAGGCATTTACAGATGGTGGGGAGATATTTCCCCACTTCAGTAGTTTGTAAGAATTACCATCTGCCAAGTAAAACTTTGCATTGTATACGGAATATTAGTTTCAAGAATATATTTTACAAATTACAGGTATGGTTTTTGTCGTGAATGTAATGATAAATTTATTAAAAAACCATGAATGCTGATATATTTTTAAATTAGGCGAAAATAAAATTAAATGAATCTCGTTATTGTAATAAATAACGACGTTTTTCACTGGCTACGTTTGGAAAAGTGCAATCAATATATGAGACATCTTGTTGTAAAATGCAAGACATATTTTCATCAAGAATCTTTGAAGAAGATATATCTTTAGAAGTTTTACTAGTATCACTTTTCATATAAAATAAACTGATCCATACAAAGTGATGAAACTGATGAATATATAAAAGCAGACAGATGAATATACAATCCTCTTTTTGGCATTTGTTATATTTCTTTGCAAACAATTTTGCAAATATTCTTATGCAAAGAAAGATATGTTATTAAACTGTAGACCAATCGTATTAACTATATAAGAATGGCATTAGAGAAGTCTGGCAAAGAACTCTGGCAAATATACTGCCAAAGTTACCCTAAATTCTTTCTTCAACAATGAGTACTAACACAGTCGTCTTAAATACTGACATATGTCAGTGGTGCAAATATCTTCATTTATTCAGTTCTATGCAAGAGAACCGATAAATCAAATTATTTTAAACTTTCTCTGAATAATCTCTAATATGTTCTGGCAGTATTTTGATGTGAAACTTCAGATATAGTTCTTTCAACTGCCGATTCTTATAATTATGGGGAGACGAGGTATACAAATAGGCCGTACGGTCATGCCACAAGAGGCTAAAGGTTGTAAATACTACCAATACGAATGGAAAAGTAGGACTAGATAGAAATGCATTTTCGGATAATAAAATTTAGTTTAGCTAACATTTCATTTAGTAAACATTTGTGGTTAACGGTTTATTGGAAAGAAGTAGTCACAATAGTATCTGTATGTGTCCAATAATAGAATATTCGTTTTCTCTCATCAGATAAAACAAATACTCATTGTTAGTTACATAGAGTAGGATATTAAAACATTCTAGTATAAACTTTCATGTTTAATTTTTTCATCACTTTGTAGCTGTGGTGTACGAAATATCTGCTTTGTGTGCTCTGGAATACGCTAATGAGTTATGTATATAATATAAGGAATGTTTTGAGCCATACAGAATTATGGCTCAAAACATTCCTTATTAGTATAACAAGAAAAAATATCTCACCAATACCTGCATTAATTACATCTAGAATTATTTTATTTATATGTCTGTATGTGTTCTATCAATTATTGTGGATTATCATTATATGACTCAAGATGGTATTAGGAATTCTATATGGAATTTTTCCTTAAATGTCCATATTCAGAAACCAGTCGAAAAATAGTTGTGTTAAGAGATCTGCCTTTTATTTAACTGTTATGGTTATAAAGTCATTTTGTAATGCTATAACAGCCTTTTTTTATAGAAGTATTCATTATATCATTTGAATACATTGGTATATTTCAATTATCCAAGAAGAATTTTTATATAATTATGTTTCAACCTTAGACCATCTCATCAAAGCACATTTTCCGGGCTTTTATAGACCGGAGAGGGGAGACATTTCCGACCCGCTAGTAGGGGCACATAGGACCTGGGCGGTAAACCGAGAGGGGGATGACAGAGAATTTGTGAAGGAGATAGTCACACCGGCTAAGATGAGGTGGGCCTTGAGGTCCTTTGATCCATATAAATCGCCGGGACCGGACGGCATTTATCCGGTACTTCTGCAGGAAGCAGAAGAGATAATCCTCGGTCCACTCATAAGGACCACCAGGACCAGCTTGGCACTGAAGATGGTCCCGAAAGTGTGGTAGACACAAGGGTTGTTTTTATACCTAAACCGGGCAAATTCGGATACACGTCCCCTAAGGACTTTCGGCCGAATAGTCTTACTTCATTTTTACTAAAGACGGACGAACGATTAGTTGACAGGTACCTTCGGGATACTGTCCTAATAGATAGGCCACTTCAAGGGAGCTAAAGTCGTATCATCGATACGGTCACAACTGGACTCCGGAGGATACGTTGTCGGCACCTTCCTTGATATTGAAGGAGCCTTCAACTTTACATCCAGGGAGGTGATTAGCGGAGCACTAGGCAGATGCTACACCCCCAGAATAATCGCTGAATGGATAGACCATATGTTGGGAAACAAACAGCTTACTGCCAATAAAGACAAGACTACCATCGAGGGCCGGGTCGACTCGGGCTGTCCACAGGGAGGGGTATTGTCCCCCCTTCTGTGGTACCTAGTAGTAGATGAGCTGTTTGAAAGGTTAAATGATTACTAAGTAAGTGGCTATGCAAGGTTGGAAATTGGTGCAGGAAGAGGGGACTCTCGGTTAATCCCTCTAAAACTGAGGTGATGGTCTTCACCAAGAAATATAAGTGGAACAAAACATGTCCGCTGAAACTTGATGGCCAAGAACTAAGGTATGATAGCGAAGTGAAATACTTAGGAGTATTTTACTTCGCTCCGGGACGGAAAACTGTCATGGGGAAAACATCTAAGCCACATATGTTCCAAAATCACAGCAACACTTTGGCAACTGAGAAGAGCCATTGGTAATAGATGGGGCTTGAAACCGGAAACCATGAAATGGATGTATGAGGCAATTCTCAAACCCAGACTGACGTATACAGCACTGGTCTGGTGGGAGCCTGTTTAAAATCGGAAGCTAACCGACTTAATAAGTTAAGAGGATTGATTCTTAGAAGTATAACCGGAGCCCCAAGATCAACACCGATCGAGGCGATGGGGATACTGGCGGGGATATCACCTCTTGATGTCATCCTGAAAGCGGAAGCCGCAAAGGCAATGCGCAGGGTGGGAAACATGAATAGGAAGGTAAGGGACCTGAATAGACTCTCAAGAGAGCTGAGGAGGGACTCCTATGGATTCCCTATGACAGTACGGGTGTCCACTTCCTGTATGACAAGAAATATAAGATCACCCTCACTAGTAAGACCGACTGGATGGAGGGTCGAGCTGGATTGCTGCTCAATGGAGACATCTGGTACACGGATGGAGCCAAGAGTGGGAACAGAGCGGGTGCGGGGGTGTATAGGCGACGCGACGGGATAGGTAAAACCTTCCCCTTGGGCAAATACACTATCGCACTCCAGGCCGAGCTAGTTGGAATTACATACGGTGTTCTGGGGGCCGACCAAAATCGAACCCAGGAAAAGGTATGTATCTGCTCGGATAGCAGGGCGGCGTTGGCAGCCCTGAATTCAGCAACGACAAAGTCGAAGCTGGTCTATAATTGTTATGAAGCATTGAACCACTTGGCAGGGAAGGGACTGGTGGAACTCTTATGGATACCTGGGCATAATGGCATTAAGGGAAATCTAATTGCAGATGACCTTGCCAGACTAGGGACCAGGGGAAACCTCTATGGACCAGAACCTGCAGTGGGAATAAGTCGGAATCTGATCAGAGACCACATCAATGACTGGGCAAGAGACCGACACAATAAAAGATGGAGAGGAGTAACGGGTTGTCGAATAACTAAACTCTTCATCTAATACTCAGAGATTGAGAAATGGGACCAAGAATTCAATAAATTGAACAGGTACAAAGCCAGAACTCTGGTGGGAATCATAACGGGCCACCATAGTAGCCTGAATGCATATAAGCACAAGCTGAGGCTGACTGATAGCCCTGCCTACAGATACTGTAAAGAAGACGAGGAAACGTCGATTCATCTTCTTATATTAGGGACCCGTGTTATCCTAGAGTAGGCGAGGCTTAAGGCGGGGGACGTGCCTAAATTGCTTCTTTTATGGGATAGCATTTTTGGATAATGACTAGGATAAGAGGGGATCGCCAAGGGACTACCCATGCAATCAGTGGCTGATGAGGCCCAAACCTATATAATATAATAATATGTTTCAAAATTCCCTATAGTCCACATGTTATACTGTTTATCACAGTTTCAGATATAATCCATTACATATACATGTTTTCACAAGAAGGGAAAAACAAAGTAAAAAATAATAAAAAGTAATAAAGATATTCTTTTATAATTTTCACGAATAATGCAAAGTGTTCCAATAATGTATAAATAACGTGTATGTAAATCATTTTTCGTATTTGTAAGATATTTTTCATATCTTCATCAAAGCTGTACTAAAGGATATATTTATACTATAAATCCAATATTAACACTATCCAAATAACATTTTTCAAGATCCTTAAACAGACGTAATTAATATCTAATATACTTTTACCAGCTGTAACATTGTCACGCATCATTACATATATTTATGATATATCTGTGACCTATTTTATTTGACGATTATTTGTATCGATTTGTGATGTACGTTTCTATCGTAGACTAAGTCAGATTGCCATGTAGCCGTACAAAACAGATGCTTCACATTTGCTACGTTCTATTGTTCATAAAAAAGGCTTAGTTATTTCTCTAGATGTCAACGAAAGAGAATAGAAAATGCAGCATGCAGATGACACTAATTTCAACGTCTGTGGCAGACAACAAGAAAGTCCTCTATCCTTTGGCATACGGGTTTACTATGCTAGTCATGTTCAGATTTTGCTCGTGTCTTGCCATTAATATATAACCTCGATTGCGAGAACGCAATTTTATTCCTTTATTTTGAATTTTTATCTAGGTCTTTAATAAACATGACGACAAGATCTAGATGCTTTAATGTAAGTAGTTTGCAATGTAAATAGCTGAGAATATCTAAACCAATAAATACTTCTTAATATACTTATGACATTAACGCATCTAATAAAATTATCAATTACTCAGATTATTATTCGAAGTCTTGGACATTGGCAACAAATTGTTACAGAGCATAAAATGTATTAACGATTTTAAAATATAAAAAAATTTGAATCCTATACGTAAAACGAAATTAATTAATTACATTTTAAAATTAAAAAGTAATAATTTTGTCAAAATTATTAAATTAATTTATTTCCACATTTTATGCCATTTAAACATATCATATATTAATTATTTTCATGATAGTTTCATACCAATTTAAGATAAATGTTGTATACACAATCCTGTATCATATACATAAATCCTATAACAACTCAATAATAAGAAACTACAGACCTATGAGCTTAATGAACAGATTCGCTAAAATTTTTCGCTAAAAGTAGGTTCGAAAAATGTTTAAACTCTCGTTTGATTAATTTTATTACCTCAAAAATAATATTCAACATCAAGGCCAATTTAATTTTCAAAAAAAATAAGAGATCAATATATTCAATGATTACTGTTAGTACTCGTAAGAAGGTTTATAATGATAACTAATAAGAAAGTATTGCTATCATTTTAGCCTTGATCTAAGCACTCGACACGGTAAACTATGAGAAATTTTTAAATCGTTGTGGTGTTCGTGTGCTATATTACCAAATTTTGCTATTTACCTAGCAAATCACCAACAATTTATGGTAACCTAAATAAGTCCGTGATGGTGTTACAAGATGGAACACTTGATGTACCACAAGGAACTGTTTCGGGTCCTAATACAATAATATTGAATCTCTGACATAAAATACTAAATTCCGCTGAAGAGAATACAGTTGTTTACTTCCTTTCTTTACCCAGTATTCATCGATTTAATTTTCATACAATAAAAATTTTATACAGAAGCCATCAAGAAAGTATCGGAAGTAAAATATTTAAGTTCTATAATCGGCCATCGGATATCTTAAATTGAGTAATGGCATACGTTATCTCATGTGATTAAGCCATACCTACTTTTTATTCATTTTACTTTGAAGTTTTATACATTAAAATATTCCAAAATCTTTTTTGCTTAATACAAGTATTCTCATACGTATGTGCAAGATATCTGTATTTACTAAACGGGTGTTCTCGTGTGTGTCACAAAATTTTTAGGTCATTGTACGAAATGCTTTTCGTTCGAATTTCGGTATTTTGACAAAGTCAATACAGTACACCGACTCTTGCAAATAACGTGGTAACTTTTTTTTCATCCAAAGCTTCTAGCAGCATGCTCCGAAGGTGCCTTCGATATGAGTAAGGGGGCGGCGGAATATTATGTGGGGCTTTAAAAATATCAAGTAAAGGCGTATAAATAAATCAATTACATAATATTAATTATATAATAAGGATAATTTATCCATCGTGTACGACTAACAATTAGACCAACACTGGTCAAAGAAAGAGGCTATAAGTTACCAAGGAAAGTGAAGTGATCGAAATATTTTAGGGTGAACTGAATAATGCGTTATTTGAATGTGAGCCCAGGCTTATTGGTAGCATAAACAAAGTATATGCTTTTAACTTAAATACGATGAAATATTTCTACGTTATAGTGTGGCAGTGACAAGTTTGTTAATAAAAAAAAACATTAAAATTCGGGGTTCAGAATAGTTCGGCCGCTTCATCAAAACTGTGTTACGTCGCCTTTATTAACAATAACATCTTTAATTCTGGCAGGCATTATATCTACAAATTTACCGCACCCTTCAGGAAGCATGCTGTCCCAGCATCAAATTTCTTGCAATTTGATGCGTAGATTATTAACTGAACAGGTTGGATATTTGCCCAACTGTTTTTTCATTTTATGCCACAATGTTTCTATTGGTGAGAGCTCTAGACTGCTAGAGGACCATTCTATAATAGGGATATTATATTCTGTAAACCAAACTTCGACAGTTTTTGCTGTGTGACATGCTGCATCATCCTGCTGAAAAATGTACTGCGCGTCAGTGGCCTGACATACTGGTATCGACGGCAATATATTGTTTATCAAATTTTGTTTATATTTTTCTGCTGTCACAATACCACCTACGAAATGCAATTTTCCTACGCCCATACCACTCAGACTCCCCTAGATCATAAGAGATGCAGGGAATTTCGCTTTACTTACCAAATAGTCAGGATGATAAGTTTCCAGTGGGGTTCTTAGCACACATTTTCTGGTATCACCAAGTAGATTTCAAATTTGGATTCGTCACGCCAAATTACCTAGTGTCCTTGTTGTAAAGTCCAGTGCCTATGTTCTCTGGCCCACCGTAACCGACTAATTTTTTTTCGTTTAGTTAATAACGGTTTCTATTTTGCTTGAAGGATAAACCGGTAAGTGCAAAAGTAAAATGTAAAGAATGAAACTTCACCTTGTAGGATTTGTATTCTATTTTCTTTATTGAACGTTTAGTTGTGGATACAGAAATATTTTTTCCAATGGCTTACCTGCATAGTACCTACTATAATTTCTTTTACACCGGATCGTCGGTTCGTTGTTACAATCCTCTTGAGAGCATGTTGATTTTAGCGTGAAATTTGGGATGGTCGACTAGTTTTCTTCGTTTGTGTATTTTCATATAACTTGATAATGTCTTGCACTATAGATTTATGCAGCGAATACGTAGCATATATTTTTCGAGCCGATATTCGCTGTTTATGAGTATTAACAATTGCTTTTCGCATTTCATCACTTAATGCTACTCCACGTGTCATTTTTTAGAAAATTTTAGCAGACCCATGCAAAACACACATTATAATATCCGTTTCACTTTGACAACAACAGTCGAGGTTATATTGTATTTATAACGCTACAAATGTTTAGGTTACATTTTAGCAACTGGCCGAACTATTCTGAACCGCGAAAATAATGTTTTTTATACATCGTAGTAATATTTCATCGTTTTTAAGTTAAAAGTTTTACTTTGTTTCTGTTATCAACAATTTTCTTTAATAAAATAGTTTTGAGTGTTACTACTTTTATTTAAATATATTAGTTGTAAAACTTTGCCTGGCCGAACTATTATGAGCCTGGGCTCGTATACAGAATTATATTTTACCCAGTACTCTATCGCTTTATTTTCAATTGACTTATAGAATTCCGCCTATATTTATTTATTTGTTTCTTTTGGGATATTTCAAAAGACACAAGGCTAACTAGATTTCGTTAGTCCTTCGGTAAATAAACATGTACTATTAGTTCTGTCCTAATAGAAAAGGGACCCTAAGCCACGCAAAACGGGCGTCTCTGTGTTCGTATTAGCTGCGACTGAAGTTATTCAGTGAAGGCGTCCATTTAGCGAAGCCTAATTGAAACTAACGACGCGTACACAAAATTGGTGTCAGGTGTGGGGTAACACAATATTTTGTAGTTCCCATCAAAGCCGTGCACTTTTCACGCTAAATATGTGCATTATGCTTTCAGGTTTAATGCCTTTTTGAATCAAGAACGCGAACGCAAAGTGATAACCCTCAAAGAGGAAGGCAACAGTAACTTATGGAGCTACTTCACCCACTGCGCAGCGCTGTGTGTGCTGCTATCCATCGGGATATGCAACGCGCCCCTAATACACGATTATACCGTCGTCTACAAGGGAAGTTTGGATGACATCACCCTCATATGCATCATCGGAGGTATTCTGCATCTGTTCTTCTGGATCGTTATATGGCTGTTCCTTACTATAAAGCAGAAGTGGACGTTCAAGTTGAGAATCACGGTAAGTGTTCGTAATTTGTATGTAAAGAAGGTCGGGAGAACTCCTTGCGAGTTCGTGTAGTCAATTTTAAAGTTTGAAGTGATTTTTGCAATCTCGCGTATATGTGTCATATAACAAGAACATGGAATAGTTTTTGAAATCTGTAGTTGATGCACGAAGTACTATTAAAGTTACGTAATTACATGAAAGGTTATTTCCAGTTAAAATTGTATGCACGTTTTATAGCTATTCTTTATTATTATTTGGACGTTACTGGAAAAGCATCGTGGAGTATAAGAAAAAAAAAACTACTAATCAGAATGCCTAATATATCATATGAGTTTGGAACCATAGAAATCCATTTTGTTCCCGTAAACCTAAACCCTCAGCTTGGAAAGGAGAAGGTCATACATAAAAGGAAAACCACACCCATTTTCAAGACAAATTGTGTCTAACTCGCCCTATTGGGACTTCTATCATCCACGTAGTAGATGCACATTTATAGATCCGTATCAGATATTCTTAAACAAAATTATTATAAAAAGTTGATTATGTAATATTGTTTTACATTACATTTATATAGATTATCGAAAGCTGACTCGTAATACTTACAATTAGTTATATTTATATTATCAACTTGTATTATCAACGTGGTTTTTTATTAAATTTGAAATATGTACGGTAACATTTGGAAGTAGTTTTAGGTTTAGGTTTAGTTTCCTGCGGAGCACTATGGATCCCTGTAGTACTTAGGCTACCGTCCATTTATTTCTCCGTGAAATAGTTAGCACTGAAATACGGATTTGGCTTTCTTTCAAAAGAGCTCAATATCCCTTCGACAACGATCTTCCTCAGCACACTTGGGTTCAAGAAGAGGAGCCCAAGCTTCTCCATTGCAGAAACGAGTACTGACATAGCACGTATTTAGAGGTTTTCACATCTCTTTCATTCCATCCCTCTACTATCTGCATTTCTTGTTGGCACTGATGCCAATCTTGCTAAGATGATAGTTAAAGTATCCGGTTAACAACCCCGTGAATTCCCTGATACTGTCCCTGTTATACCTCAGGAGCCTTGCTGTCCAGTCGCTGTTAGGTGCTAAATCCAGCGACAGCTTATATTGTCTGTACAAGCCAGACTGTACAAACACCTTCAATCTTTATGTCTCAGCAAATTTTACCATCTAATCTTGCTATAGCTTTACACGTCGAGCTCTTCCTTCCGCGAAAGAATCTATTACCTCATCAAAGTTCATATCATATGTAGTATATATTTTCGATTGCTATAATCGCGAGGCCAGATAGACGTTCCTGACTCATTGTTGAGCGCAGGTAGGTTTTATTTATTTTTAGTTTGATGAAACTACGTTCACAGCTTGCAGATGTCATCGATAATGCACTTCTTGCAAGTCATTAAACTTCTTGCAAGTCATGTTTGCACATATGTTGCAACAGTTCTAATGCACCTATATTTTCGTTGATTCTGATCTGATTACAAATGGAACTTGCTTTTTAAATACGGCGAGTTCCTGGCAAAAATCAACTGCGTTTAAATGTCTGGAATATTTTCGAGCTAGATCGTCTCCATTTTTGTGCAGATCCTTAGTGGACATATCTATAAACGCGTGGCCACTGAAGAAGGTGAAATTTTCATTCAGGTTCCT
Source organism: Rosalia funebris (assembly GCA_037954035.1). Classification (NCBI taxonomy): domain Eukaryota; kingdom Metazoa; phylum Arthropoda; class Insecta; order Coleoptera; family Cerambycidae; genus Rosalia; species Rosalia funebris. The sequence goes on from JAZFAV010000039.1 coordinate 6,886,846, forward strand.
TCAGATTTCTACCCTTCTACCTGTTTCTGTTAAATTTTTGTCAAATACTACGTTTATATCTTTGTAAAATAGGTGAGTCGGGTCTAGTATTCTTAATTCGCCCTCGTAGATTTCGTTGTGTTGTCTTTTACTTCTGGAAATTCGCTTGCTCTTGAGGACTGGCACGATACCTAACTTTTCTGATACAGGTAGGTGCATGTTCTTCGATCCAATATTCGATCGATCCATTGGTTGTTGTCTCATTTCTTGCAAGATCTTAATAAGACCTTACCTTAGTGTCAGAGGACGCGAAATGATTATGTTCTCTTTCTGTATTTCGACGTTGACTATTAATTTCTTGAAGAATATTTGCCCAAAATGAATGTTAGCCTCAAATGAACACTCGATAGTACTACGCGTTTTGGATACTAGGCGCTTTAGTGAAATAAGGTTTTTTTCACATGGATTTAGGCTTCCTTAAATTGCTGCCCATGGCAGGTACCATGTATGGTTGTGTTTTCTACCGCAGGCATAAACATCCTGCCTGAGAATTTAATGCTAGGCGTGAATTTTACGTGAAGATCCACTGCTCATCAGGGAGGCTGTTATAGATTAGATAAATACGAAGGACTATTTATATTTTGAGCCTAACAATAAAAAAAACATTAATTTGTCATTAAAAATTACTTTAGCGTTTATCAAAATATTCTCCTTCATGATATTTTTGAGTATTCAAATATTCGGTTGTTAGACGAGATGTGTGAGAGCTCGCATTGTTATGATGAAGAATGATCCGGCAAACAAATAGTTGTGTACCATTCACAATTGACCGTATTACGTTCCTTTAAAGGCACTGTTGCCAGTTTTTTCGAAAAAACAGGCGACCAGCTTCAAACAAACAACTATTAACAAACAACTTTTGTTGGTTCTGGTTCTTGAAACACTCATACAGTCGACTGCTGTTTACTTTCCAGTTCATACGCATAGATCCATGATTCGTCACCTATTACAATGTTATATACGTATTTGAAGCACCTTTATTGTATTTCTTGAGGAATTGTTTACACCAATCGATACGACCATCTTCTTGAGTTTTTTCAATTTATGTGGGATCCAACAAGAACAATCTTTTTCTATAGCTAAACGATCATGCAATATTTTATATATGCTAGTCGAAATAATGCCTAAGGTTGCCTCAATCTCAGAGTATGTGACATGACGATCTTGCATTATCAGTTTTTGCACAGCATCAATGTCTTCTGGCACAACAACTAATATTGGAAGATCTTCACGATTTTCGTCGGTGAGCGAATGGCGGTCACGATTAAACACGTTATACCACCGTTTCACAGTGGAAAAGATAGGACTTTATCGCCAAAAGTGGAAGTAAGTTGATTGGTGCACTCTTGTCTTGACAATCCATGTCGAGTCTCGTAATAAATCATCGCACGATGATGTTCACGAGTTCATTCTATTTTATCGCTGAGATACAATTTTCAAATCACTGTAAATAACGTATCAGGAAAGGAGTAAGACAAAGATGTACGCTATTACCACTAATTTTTAATCTGCACATCGAAGGAATACGGAATGAGGGTGAATAAAAACAAAACTAAAGTGTTAATGTGCAGAAGGCGCGAGAGCAGAGCAAAAACGAAAGTACAAATTAATAATGAAAGATTGGAGGAAGTTAAAAACTTATTTAGGAAGTAAAATAAATTGGGATGGAAGAAGCGATAAAGACATAAAACAAAGAATTGCGCAGGGTCGAGCAGCTTTTAACAAAAAGAAAGCACTTTTATGCTCGGGGGTAATAAACTTAGAAACAAGGAAGAGATTTTTGAAAACATATGTATGGAGCACGGCGCTATACGGTTGCGAAACCTGGACGGTAGGGGAAGCAAGTAGGAAGAAATTAGAAGCTTTTGAGGTGTGGTGTTACCGAAGAATGATGAAAATACCGTGGACTGATAGGGTTAGAAACGAAGAAGTATTAGAGAAAGTCGGCGAGAAAAGAAGTATGTGGAAAAACATAAAGAAGAGAAGAGATAGAATGGTAGGCCACTTGCTGAGACATGGGGGAATAGTCCGCGATATTTTGGAGGCAGAAATAGGAGTGAAGAAAGGCAGAGGTAGGCCTAGATTAGACTACTGCTCACAAATAGTAAGGGATGTAGGTTGTAGCATAATTAGCGAAATGCGTAGGTTAGCACAAGATAGGAGAAGCTGGAGGTTAGCGTCCAACCAGTCTTAGGATTAATGACCTCATGATGATGATGTAAATAACATAAATCGAGCTTAAATGATAAAATGTCCTGAAGAAGGTTATGGTCAAAAATGTCAAACTTTCCATTGAAAACGTCAAATGGCGTCTGACAGCACTTAGTGTTGTCAAGGCTCAAAATATAAATAGTGCCCCGTATTTAGTGTATTACATTACACTAAAATTTCTGGAATTAAATATGTGTTTTATTTTAGAACATAATATGAGTGTCCATGCAATACATGAGATATGCGAGGTATTAAAATAATATTTATTGTATTACCTAAAGTCAAGTATCCTATAGGTGCATAATATACCGATTCAATAGAGCCGCGGACGCTCTGGATGTATTTCATCACGTCAGCTAATTTCCTGCCCATATTGCAGCATACGATATATCTACGGTTTGTGTGGGCGGATAAAACACAATCAGTTTATCGTTCGTGGAAATTGTTTGTGACGCTTCGGCTGTAACTAATTTCCTTGTTTCGCCATCATATCATAATTCGTTCAATCGCAGCAGCCCGCTTAAGCTCGTAGTTTCGAAATCCAGTACAGTGTGTGGCGCTTGCCGCTAACTTTAATCGTCTTACTCGGATGCATTTGTTAAAACTACACCTCTGATGCCATTTTCTCAGTATCACCCTTCATTAGGCCGCAGTAATCCACCGCATTCCATTGTTTGGCGATAATGCGCTACCGCTTCCGTCGGGCCGTGATCTCTCGCGTTCTTGTGTAACCGAAGACCTGAAATTTAAATGCATCTCAGATTTTCAAGCGAGGTATTAAGGAGATTAAGGAAGCTTAGGAACATCCAGGCGATAATTTGCTAGGCGGAGTCCATTGTCGTTAAGCTCCCAGTCTAACCTGGCTTATCGAAAATCGATTTTCTGGGGGAGTGAGGCGGCAAAGATTATCGTTTTACATTGACACGCGACGAATTTTTTGTCGAATTAGGTATTTATTTCTGGAATTGATTTAATTGAAGACAATTAACAAAAATAAATAGGACAAGCTTGCAAGGCTGGTATAATAGTATCTTCAAAAACATAACGGAAACCACAAATCTGTTACAATTTTTGTATCTGGGATGGATCTGGAACATTCGATGCAGCAATGAAAACTAAGAACCAGCTTTTCACATCAACACTGAAAAATTATTTCTCGCCCGTTTTACCAAAAAAGTTGTCATCATTAGGAGTTGGCATCATTACGAATAAATCTGAAGTTCTAATAATTTTCAGTTAAATTCTAAAGTTCTAATTCAGTTTTAATCACCACCACACCAACCCATTTGGCGTCGACTAACATTTAATCTTTCGGTGTTTATAGAAATTTTGTCTCTGCTTTTATCATTTCTGTAAGGTACAATTGCTTAAAATAATATTCATTTACTTAGGATTTTTATTTTCTGTTTTTCTCGAAACATGAAATATTTTATTATTTGTTTATATAGGGTGCCTCAGCTGGAACTATAGAATTTGAATTGCGCGTAATTTGTGTTCTGTCAAAGATGGGGCATCAATATTTAACGACTGCCATCTACAAACCATACGACGTTAACGTGTCGGGATTAATAATTCAACAATGAATAGTTTGCGTACAACTGTTTTATGAATGTGAACAATCATTTACATTTAGAAATATTCGCACACAATTAGGACAAAATGAGGCGCCTACACAGTTAATAGTTCGTAACTTAATCAAGAAATTTGAAAGACTGGTTCTGTTATTGATAAGACAACACCAATACGTCCTCGTCGTTGTCGATCGGATGAAAATATTCCTGCAGTGAGACAACATGTACGGGAGCATCCAAATACATTAATTCGATGTCGTGGTGGAGTAATTGAAGCATACTTTTTTGAAAATGAAGTCTCTAATGCAAATGGGGAATGCTATCATGATTTGTTGACGGCGTATGGTTTATAGATAACGGTCGTTAAATATTGACGCTATCTTTGACAGAATACAGATGGCGCCTAGTTAAAATCCTATAGTTCCAATTGAGACATCCTATACAGTATGTTTTTTTTTGTTCCTGGTTTTAAAAAAAATATTGAAAAGTGTTTTCAAGTCATTTAATCGTTATTGTTTCGTCTAGAAAGAAACTCATATGTATGTATATGTACATTTACAGATGTAATACTTAAAAACTGTTTTTTTTTAATAATTAGTGTTAAAGAGAGATTGAAAAGTCCACCAATTTATTTAACAAATCAACTGTTCAATAAAGAGCATTCACTATTCTATGAAATTTTGATCAATTATTCCATCTTACATCGTTTATCTAGCTGCAGTAATGTATTTTCTACTGAGACGGCATTGCAGAAATTACCTAAACTCCGGATTAACTATTGGGGCTCAAGGAATATTACATCGAGGCATTATTTCCCCTAAATATAATTTAACGTCCAGAGACATAATTTACGGAAAGAGGCATTTAATTTTGATTATTATTCTGGTCGTACGAATTATAATGAAAATATGCATTTTATGATTATGGGGACGACAAATGGAAATTCACGTTTACGTGTTGTATATGCTCATACATATATACTATATGTATATAAACAATGTGTAACCGATAGATTTTTCCTTTATTTCATAATTTTTTCATATATCTTACACCCTACTATTGTACGAGTAATATGATGGATTTATGTTTCCGAAATTCCAGGATTTTCCAAAATTATTAATTATATACGAGTATAAACGTAGTGGAAATATAATATATGCAACACAAAGGACCTGAAACAGAAAAATAAAGAAAGAGGCTGAATTGATTGGGCCGTTACTTGATGAAAATCTATATTTATACAAAATTAAAACCTTTGTACTCAACATCTGAAGAAGTCGCTGTGTTGGCGAAACAATTGTTATGCTTGACAAATAAAAAGTGAATATCTAACCAGCAAACGTTTTAATTTTGTATATAGAAAAAGGCTACTATACTAAAAAACTTATTAGAATTATTTCCCACGATATTCATTAAAAAAAAAAAAATGTAAAAGAACTTGAGCATAATTTGTCTCATGTTTCTGATCCATACATTAACTCAAAATTTTCAGAAGATTGGAAAGTATAATTTTGATTACATTATGTAGTTATATTTTTACATAACTCCAAACGTCATTTGTGTGCCATACTAAATAGATAAATTATTATATTAATTATACCCAGATGTAATTTTGTTACACCTGGGTATAATTAATATAGTAACTTATTTATTTGGTATGACGTACACAAAATAATATCTGTATATTTACGATATCTTTTTTAATTTCTAATATTTTGTGTATCAGCTCTACTTTTTCTTCCATCAACTCTTATTTTTATATTTATCACATCTGTACTACGAAGTCTACTCAATTGGTACAGAACTCGATCTGATAGATTTCAATGACTTTTGAAGTGAAACGCAATGTAATCTATTGTGTATATCCCTAATTTACCCGTAATTTGTTGATTATTTATGGGCCACAGACCATTTCATACAAAAATAATACCGACGCTCCACAATGGTAAATATTGTCAGTCTTTACAATATTATTATCTTACCAGTCTTTACACTTAATTAACTTTCATGATAAGCTTCTGGAATTTCAATAATGAAAGGGTATAAAATTATTATTTTTTAATTAATGTCGTGTTATGAAGAAGATTGGATGTATCCCCACCTTTATCCATTTTTAATTACGTTGAGTCTGGCGCTTCTTTCTGAAGCTTTGTAATTCCCTCCTGGCCAATGTTTTGTCTCCTTTTATCTCTCACAGTACCGTCTAGTAATTGTTTATATATTTTAAATACGCTTATATTGTTTGGATCCTACATTACGTCAATAAAAAAAGGGTATCCACATCGTAATTATTGAAAGCTAATGAAATCATCAAAGTAAAATAGATTGAAAGAAGTTTCATTATCATAAAAATCATTACCATTAAAATAAATTTTGTCGGTATGTTTTGAATCGTTATTATTCAATAAATATTTATAATTTTGTATAACTAGTAGTTTATAATGATTTTAGTAATTAGTTCTATTTCGAATGAAGCGTGGACGTGTTACTTATTGTTAATTATTGTTTATAGATATATTGTGACAACCATAAAATAAAGAAAATTTTAATTTTTTAATATCTTAAGTGTTGTATTCGGTTCCTAATGGAGGACTTTTTGGAAGAATATTTTCTGTTGTAAATTCAACCAATCTAATTGAAACTAAACAGAACCCATTACATTTAAGACACCTTAAAAATATTTTATAAATCTTTCTATTTAGAAAGACACAGTTTATATATTTTTGACTTCTCAATTTCTACATGAAAATCATCATTAAGTATTATATTATTCAAAATAATTAACTTAAAAACAAATTTAAATTAAAATTAATTTTAAAACAAAATAACTATTTTTTTACTGCCGTTTTTAACTTCGACGTGAACTATTTTTATTTATGTTGTATTATTTTTGTTACATTTGTTGTAGATATTGATTTGTATTGTGTTGTTTTCAGTAGCTGGCAGACCGGTTTCCCTTTTTATTTGGTGTAAAAGAGAAATCAGTTCATGTACTGATTTCTTTTGTTCTGTTGTGATTGTTTTTGTTCTCTCTCTGCCTGGTTTTGAATTACCACCTTCCGAGTAAAGCTTATGTCCTCTTCCCAGCAGTAGATTTTAATGTATCCATTATAATACGTATCTATGTATTTTCACCACATTTAACTTTTTCTCTCTTTCTAGAGTTGCTAATATTTCTTCAAGCGCCCAAATTTAATAATATGTTTAACATTCTTGCCATCCTCAATATCACCGGGCATTTTTAATGAGTTCGTGCCATTTTAAATAAAATTATTTTAATCTATTCAATTTAACTTTGTTGTTCATGGCACACTAAGATCAATGTTGATGTTAATTTAACAATGTTTAACTCTAAATACCTCAAGAACAGTACAATATATGTATAGGAAATGCCCATATAGGTAGAAAGTTGATAAAAAAAGAGGAAGCGAATGGGGCTATGAAATACAGTATGTTCCATTTGAAATAAGTCACTTATTGAAGGTCGAAGTTGTCAATGTTTGACCTCCCGTTTTCGACATCCTGTGTATTCTGGAGCATCTATAATTTACACAAACATAAGCTCCATATCTCTTTAATATATGGGACAATAATTGATTAATGAAACATATCTTAGTGAAAGTTATTAATTTCTATGCACGGGATAGTTTTCGCATAAGATTTTATTAAAATCGATATATATATATATATATATATATATATATATATATATATATATATATATATATATATATATATATATATATATAAAAAACTATTACTTCTAGGGATAGGGAATGACATTGAAAGTCATCTCAAAATAATGAGTACAATTTGAATCTGGTATAAAAAGTATGGTATACTATTTAAAATAAGGAAGATGTTGCCGACTTCCGGTATAACCAGAAGTGTTACATACTTGGAATTATTTTCATTAAATGGATTAATAAATTAAAATATCTAATAAACGTCTAATAGATCACTCACCGTGAAGTACCCTGTATGTTAAAAATTGTTATATACAATAGGTAATATATATATGTAATATACAGGGTATTTTCTAACCCATGGCGCCGACTGTAGCTTCTTTTATAATATTAAGAGCTCTCAGATTTCCTTACTGAAATTGTATTTGGTTATAGAAATGAAAACATTTAAAATAGTTTATTTGCAAAATTATTTTCATTATTAGAAAATAAGATATATTACCTGATACTTCTGACAAATAGGAATAATTGACACCATTCCAACTGCGTACTTGATGAACAAATTATTTTCCCTAACAGTCTTAACTACCGTAAGAAGTTAACCTCTTGACAGTTCCTAAACTGACTTGGTGCACATATCATCGCTATTAGTGAATCCATCAAATCCAATGACCAGGGCAGCGGTGTTACTAAAATGAGCTACCATTGGCTGACTCACCTATAAATTTAAGTGCCTTCTATGTGAGTAGACTCTCAGAAGCTACAGAAACATATGCGAGACATGTGCAGAAGAAATATCATCCCTCAGATAGGATGTAAAACCGTAGAATATAATTACAGGCGTAGTAGTAGTAGGGGTAGCTTGTCCTCTAACATCCGTGATAGGGCTTGATAGCTGAAACAGATTGATTATGGTTAAACATTCAACATAAAAAGGATAAAGAAACATTTTTTGCTGTGCATATTTCAAATATAACCCATCCTATTTACATCTAATCTGTATATCTTTAATAAACAATTCTTCGAAAATAATAGTTGGGCAAGCAAAATATCTATAGGTTAAAAAGGTTATTACATTAGCATTTGTTTGGATCTCACGCAGTTTTTTCACCCAAGCTTGCGTTGTATTTAATGCAGGAGAGCTTCTAAGGAATACACGGACTGATATATTATTTTCACTGACACCTTGTGAATATCAACTGCAGTCTAATTAACATTAATGCATCAATTTTTATATAACTGTATTGGCTGTTTTCACTAACTGAATTTCACAATTATTGGCGTAATAATATATAGTCTATTATTATAATGGAAAACTTTAACTTTTCAATTAGACGAGTCATTATGGTTAACCTAAAAAGCTCTGATTATCATCATTTCATTATTATTTTGATGTTTCATGACATAATTGAAGAATTGAAGAAATTTTATGATAATATTGAAGTCATGATCATTTTGATATTTCATGATACAGAAACAAAGTTAAACAAAATGATACAGGAAGAGATTTAAAAGATCTCATGATATGGTAGAACATGTACTTATAAGAGAACTAGTACAATTGGATAGAGTCAAACTATATTTGTATTAACATCATATTCTGTACTTATTACAGCCTTAGGAAAAGTATGAGATGTGCATGGTGAAACTTAAGTTCACAAACATAATTTATTTATCAAGAAATACATAATATTCCTCATAAATCAAGTGATCGCCCTAAAATGTGTACCTTACTGCATACACACAATTGTTTCAGTGATGTTTCCATGGTTTGAAAGCTCTCTTGAACTTTCTGGCTGCTGTGTCGAAAAAGGTTTAATTTCCTCTAAATTGATATGATGAAACCACCTAAATCTGGTAAATATGGGGAATGGTTGAGTATACCCATCCAATTTAGGATGAAACACTTAATATAATAATAGGATATACTCTGTATGATGGGTGTCACACACAAATTTTTCCCATACCCATACCCTCTTTTAAAATTAAACGGATGATCTCACGATTAATTTTAAGTATCAAAAATCAAGTAGGCACATATGTTAAGCAAACGTGTAGTATGCAATGTAGTGATAATACGCAAAAATATAGCGCTAGTGTCGTTTATTTATCAATGTTGCCAAGTAATAAGAAAATAATAATGTTTATGAACTTAATTGTTATACATTGTATATAATTCTACCTAGTTTATAATATTAGTCTAGAACACTAAAGTTCAACACAATGTACTATATATTTTCACACCACACACGGCATCATAGTAACTTTCTGAAACATTAATGATTAATGAGTGGTTGTCAGACCACATCCCTAAAACGCTTTCTTCAACATTTTATTTAATATTAGCAGAATCATTTGTGTCGCGACTTTCGTTATTCGTTGGAATTTCCTTCCTCTCAGGACGTGTTTTTGAAATTCGAACATCGTAACTAAGTCTTCCGCGATGGAAAGTTAATTACAACAATCTCGCTTGCATCTGTCTGATTTGACGGAATTCATCCGGCACAAAGGTAAATTGAAAGTATTTGGTCGCTTTGCAGTACATAAAGTTTTTACTTTTTGTTTAAAAGTTGGCGGAACTGTTCGTGGAAAGTTGGGAGTTTTATTACGTTGGATCTAACGGAAGCCGGAAATATAATGAGGACTGTGGATGTAATCGAGATTCTGGTAAATATAAAATAAAATAGTTGCATTGTACCGTGGATAATTTCTTTTGTGAGCTTTCTAAATATTAGATATGGATTCAGTATGAAAGTCCCATATACATTGGTGGAATTTGAAAGTACTTATAATTCCACTATTACTACCTTATGCAATCATCGTGCACATTAACAAACAGTCCATTGACATTTTAAATAATATAGAAACATATAGTTCAGTTCTAGAGGTCCGGATCACTTAAGGGGCTACCTAGAATCCACCTAGAACCATGAAAAATAGTCGAACTTCGAGGAGATGAATTTTGTTGGAAACTGTTAATAATAAATAAACATTTCTTTTTTTTAATTAAAGATAAATCTGTTGTAAACATAGTGAAATGAACAGAATTTAAGAATATTTAAAACCGGAAGAGATATGCCCGCCAGAAGTGGAGCATCTATTTCGCGATCCGGCTTGCGGTCACTCAACTCCTGCTAAAACTGATCATCTGAAATCAAAGACAGTAAGCTATCATAAATTTAAGTGCATACGGACTATATTGATGATCGTCGTTTCCGAAAATTGTTCTTAAAAAAAAGCGGCATATGAAACTGAAGTACAAAAATTCGGTAAATAACTCAGTTATTATCGTAATTTACTTAAACAATTTTGGTTTTTTTTTAAGCGATCGTTATTCTGTTAACAACGCCTTAAAACGTAACCGTACCAAAGATCAAAAGAATCGATTCTCGAGACATGATGAGCACTGTTTTGGATTCAAAGGACGTTACTTTAATTTTTTTAGGATGATGAGTTCTCGTGCTTGTTTCATCTTTCTTAGCGCGGGAAATTTTCTGCGTATACATTATTACAATATAGTAGGAAAAAAAGTGCATGAAACAATGATTCCTCAAATTTGACGCTGACTAGCCGATCACTTTTACGGGCTCAATGAGGGTGCTCATTGAGGGGTGCAGGCAGCAGCATTAGCCACCCTCAACGCGTAACTGAAAGCTTTGTATCTCTATAAATTTTAAAGATATCGACCTGAAACTTTCAGAATATATTCTTAAGCCTTCATACCATAATAATATACGCAAAAAAATTTTCGAAAATTTTCAAGATTTTAGGTGAATGTTAGCCCCTTAAATCCTAGGCAATCCGAATTATCGAAAAATTCAAATAATGGTGACCCTAAAACAAGTAAACAATACGTTGAATGAGTATTCTTACTTAAATCAAACCTTACATATCAGTAAAAGCCTGTTAGTTATCAGCAAAGAAATACGTAAATCAATCCTATTAAAACATATCAAATTGAAACGACATTAGCACCTCCGCCATTTCTTTAAAAATTGTATGATGCGTATGAAATTAATTATTGAAACTATTAAATTACGTTCATGGACGTGGGAAATTAGAATTTATGAATTGTCTATGACTAATTATTTGAAAATTAATATTGTGAAAAAGTTTAATCGTAATGTTAATCTATTTTTATACCTACGATAAAGTTCTAAAAGTTATAGCGGATTTTCCGAAAAGGTTATTTTTCAACACGTTATCATAATGGCTCAATAAATTTGTTTAGGAAAATATTTCATTGCAATTAATTCCCTACAATAATTCATTTATTTATATTATAAAATAAGATAGGAAAATACAGAATTTAATCCTTGAGGTACCTATTATGTTGTATAAACTGTACTGTAAAACACTGAACTGAACGACTTATAGCATATTTTTTTATTAATATTTTTGTTAATTTTATTTACGTACCTATATTAACTATATTATCATTTTTAATAAATATATCTAATTGTGTTACATACAGTCGAAGTTATTGAACCCTTTTTGTAATTTTTGTTTATAAATTAAAAATTTCACCCATCCAAGGAGTCTCACAGCGTATAATTTGTTTAGTGAAGTGATTTCTCAATGGAAGGTATCGTTAACCAACCTCGTACATAAAAAGAATTATCCGGAACAATGTAAAGATTTACGCACCATTAGTTTACTGTCTATCCCCCAAGTTACTTCTTTAACTTTACTGAATATTAGCACTGTTTAGGTATCAGTTATTTGATAAGTAAATTGTACCATTATGGCATTTATCAAAACATATTTTATTGGTTTCAAAACCATTCGGATATATATCAATTTATTAGAACCAGTACAAACTCATCGATACGAGTATCACACATGAAATCAATTGAGACAAAATATCCACAAAGTTTTGTACTGGGGCTATTTCTATTTAATATTTCTTCTGCAGATATGTCAAAAATTTCTGTAAAATGCAAACTACATATATATGTTAATAATATATCCCTCCTTTTTGGTTTTTAAATTATTTTTCGATCGTGGCTTTTCAAATTATATATAACGACTTAAAAACTATTTTTGAATGGACATTAAAAATACATCGATTATAAATGCTAATGAAAGTCAAAATATCATTTTTGGTACACCACATTAACTTCACCCACATGCTTGAATTAAATATTAAAATTATATTTTAAAATTTAATTGTAAATTAAATATTAAGACATTTGATTCTACATTTTCATGAAACACATGAAACATATTTCATTTACATGAAATTTTCTAGTCATATCAATGTAACAAGGAGATGTAAGAACATATGTTCTTACATATCTTTTTTACATTTTCTTCTTCATATGAAGATATGAAGAAAGCATTTTCCTCTTTAAAACAGCTGGATTATTTTCAAAAATATTTAGACACAAGTATTAAAATTTATCTTAGTGATACCATGGTTTCATCTCATTTGTATTATACACATATTGTGTTCGAACAGTACCACCCAGAGTAGGGATTTAAGACAAAGAGAAAATAATTTCCATATCATTTCATCGAAGTGAAATATTTAAATCCTCTTAAGCAGAGTATGTCGTCAATAACCTACCTACTCAATATCACAATATGTCGACGGCAACAGTGAGAAGTAAACAAAAAGGGGATATATTTACATCAAATTTGTAATATTTTAATATTCGCATATTTTAAGTTATATTTTTCAGTTTGTTTATTTTATATGTATACATGGTTGTAATCAAGTAAATATATTATATATATATATATATATATATATATATATATATATATATATATATATATATATATATATATATATATATATATATATATATATATATATATATATACTTAGAGTGTGTTGCAAATCATCTCTATTGATACTTTTTTTTGTTGGAAGAAATTAATATTTGTACTTTTTTCAATAAACGTATTATTATTGTTATGTACACACTATGTGTACAAACCATAACATATATTTTGATAAACTTAAATTCATATAATAATAAATTTATTACAAAAAACGTATTGGTTAAAATAGATACAGTTAACATTTTAATTATACATTTAAGCCGTTATCTAAATACTTAATTTATCAAAGACAACGGAAGCATCATTTGTCTTGTGGAGTTGTCTCTGGAATGAGTTAAGCCTTATTTCATTCCACTTCTGTGTTTATTTGACTGAAAATACTTGATGCACCTTACCGCAGACATAAAATAAATACACGTAGAAAGACGATATTCGTGTAGTGTGTAGTAGAATACAATCGACTCGTTTGAAATTCCTCCAGTGGGACTTTTACTTACTTCATTGTGAGCTGACAGTTATTGTTGTGTGAATATGGATTATCCATCTTTCACCTTATCGCTCACTTCATTCGTTCTCATTCTTTTCTCATGCAGGTATGCGATCGTTTTGGCCTGTCCTATTTATTTCCTTTACATAACAACGTTCTCTGTATATAGTTGAATATACTCGTATATATATTTTTTTGGAATAAATAATGATTTTATTCAAGACATATTTTACGCTGTGATAGCTTGTAAGTGTATTACATAGGTGGGCACATTATTGACGTGACATGTCGAAGTGACAGAATAATAAAAAAATATCTTGCTGTTACATGTGAAAGAAATCAGCTTATCTTTAAAGAAAACTTAAGTAAATCAATTTGTTTATTTTGGACACGCATATAACCACTTAAATTTATCATATTTTTGAATCTTACCATTAAACTTTCTTGCAAAACTACTAGATTCCGCAACGTTGATTTTTGAAATATATTAATCGTAGGTTGGCTTCTCCAACCTTTTAATTTCCATTCTTTGTTATTACTTTATTAGTCAACAGAAAAGTAATTGAATTCATTTTTAAACGGTAAACATTACAACTGACGATCACAACACTCACGTTACGCAGCGAACAATCCACTACGACTGACGGTCACCTACTCAAATGTGACAATTTTTTATGTAATCTCATGGAATTTAATTAAATGCTTTTGCTGTCCAACCGCCAACAAAGCTTACTTCAACCGATCAACAAAAAAATACTTTTTTTTTGGTGAAGCAGGAGAAAATCTTCGAAAAGCACCTGGATGTCCAGGTAGTGTCGGATTCGTAATGCGGATCTACTACTTCAAGGCTACCGACTAAAAACTCCAGCCTCTCTACCTAGGTACTCACCTTTCGGCATTACTTCTAGGTTGTCTCCTGTTTTTATGATATTCTAGTCTACTGTTCTACACACCGTTTGCATTTTCATAAAAGTAAGTTTCAATTATGCCAGATGTATTCATTGCCGCAACTACTGTTAATTTGGGAGAATGTAAGGGATATTAGTGCTTCGGTTTTCTAGGGTTTTCTATATACCAGTAATATCCATTTTGTTTATTTACTTATTCACGAAAATTTTCAAAGCTTTCGAATAATCTTGCCCAAGAGCGATAAGAATTGGATAATCGTCAACTTCAAAGCTTGCACCTGTTGAAGGATAAGAGTTCACATCCTTTACCAGGATGTCATGGACAGTGATTTTAGAACGATTTAGGGCGGGTATGTTATGATACAGAACGACGAGGTGTAAGTGTTCTGCTGTATGAAGACCCTCGACGTTTTCCACACTTCTTACTCTTTTGAATCAACCTGTTGTTCTTTATTAATGGTTGTGCCTCTTCTTCAAATTAGCGACCTGCAATTGGTTGAAGAAGCTTGATTAATATCGTGAAGGAGGTAGTGTGTTCTATACAGCCGACGAACTGTTATGAGAGGACGATGATTCTCGTAAAAGCTAACACGAAATAATCCGTATTGACGAAACAAGAAGACATCGGAGAAAACTGAACTTATGGTACGGAAGCTTATCAGCTGGTCATAAAAAAAACTTACGGAGCTAGTATTTCATGTAATTTTAATTTAGTTATTTCTGTACCGCTATGAATTAAATTATGGATGGTAAATTAACAAATAAAAAGAGGTAGGAGATAATTGTAGAAATTCGAAAAGAATATATGAATTGTCATTACTCGACATCTGTATATTTCGAAAATTAAAGTACTCCAGAAGATGATATTCTGCATACGATCAGTATGCAAGAAAACTAGTTTGGAGGCTAATAAGTTTGCATATAAGTTTAGTTTCTTTCAAGTTATCGTTGCTTGACCATTATGAAACAGATTTACACAAAAATGTTCACTAAAAATAAAAACTTAGCTACTTGCCTTAGGATTAAAAGTAATATCTCTTATTATTTGTTCTTGTTGAATATATAAATAAAAATATAGATAGTACCTTTAAATACTATTTATCCACGAGCACTATATTAGGAAGGTTTAATACGTCTGTTTTCTGTGGATTAGAGGCCTCCTAGTACACTAGTGGATTAAAATTCATATTACATACCACGCTTCTTGATTCATAATACCAATATTCTTGATCAAAATAACTCTGTTAAATCTGACGTTTTTCAAAACCCGAAATTTTTCAATTCCTAATTGACCGGTTTTGTCCGTGGTCGTGGATAAAATGTTGAACTACATTCGGGAATTAACAGGCTTTAATCCGCTGGAAAAATATTTCTCGTGGATTAAAAACTTGTTAATTCCCTTACATAATTAATAACTATTATTATTTTATCTACGACCACTATATTAGGAAGTTTTAATACGTCTCCTTTCCGTGAATTAGAGGCCTTCTAATACACTAGTAGATTAAAATTCATAATACCACGTTTCGATTCGTTCAAAATAAATATTCTTGATTAAATATAAATCTGTCAAATCTGAAGTTTTTAAAACCAAAATTTTTCACCTCTTAATTGACCGGTTTTGCCTGTGGTCGTGGATAAAACGTTGAATTACATTCGGGAATTAGCAGCCTTTGATTCGCTCAAAAAATCCGCTTTTTCTCGTGGATTAAAAGCTTGTTGATTCCCTTATATAATTAATAACTATATTATTAATAAACCTATTTATTAAATGATATCACTTTCGACATCAAAGACAATTTTAATGTGCCACTGGCTTTATCTATATTCATATCTATGTTCATATAATTTTCTGAAGCGTATTAATTTTCAATCAACCATTATATTTTTTATGACGATCAAGGCAAAATGTATATATAAGACAAAATTTATGAAGAACTGTCAGTAAGTAATCGGCCGTATAAATAATTCGCAATTTAAATCCGATTTAGGCCAATTCGTATACTTCTATTTGTTTTTCTTTCCTTATCATTCATTATATCATTTTTATACTTAGTCTGAAATCTCCGATCTTGTTCGAGTTTATTAGGACAAAGACGGTATTTTTCCTTTGTTCGAATCGGTTCTGTTTGGAGAAATCATTAGTTATAAATCTCTTTCCAATGAAGTATAACAGACTTCAATGATCCTTAATAACGTTTTTCGCTTGAGCTTTCCTGTAAATAATCATTTTATACGCTGAATCTTCCTTTATACTCTAATGCGTTAACAATAATAACAAATATTACGTAAATGGATTTATGAAAATTTTTTTTCTTAAAGTAAAATTCATATTTAAGTTCAATTTATGATATGGAATAAATAATCAGTATCCAATGTTTCTCGAAAAATAATATTTTCCGCAAAAAATCCAAAAACAGTTTCATACACTTTAGTGGATGCCATGGATTTCTATTAAGTGGGGTAAAGCAAAATACGGTTATTTTACAAACATTGTATTTCTATTTGGTTCGCTTAGAAAAATGTATCCAAAGAAAATTTGTATACAATGGAAACTATAAAGGTGTATGAAAATCTTCAAAACAGTCTGGACAGATGTACTCTTTATCTTTACACTGTTTGAAAATATACTTGGTTCTTCATTTACAAATGGGGCGTCCGGTTTCAAAGTTCTTTACATCCTAGATAAGAATTTTTACAGAAAATCCAAAAAACGTATAATTTATTATATATATGAAATGAAGTTTGTATGTTTGGTATATGTGAGGATCAGGTCTTTATAATGAATTTTTTCATTGTAAAAAATATATTAGACCGTAAAAAAAGGTAATATGTTAATAAAAAGTTTTAATTTAAAGAGTTTTGTAACCATACAATGGATTGAATTAATTCTGAAACTGTCACTGTTGAAATAGTAATGTTTTTTATTAATTAAGATGAAATTTTTACTTAGTACTATATTTTATTCCCTTAATATATAAAAAATTAAATTCTAAGCCCATCTCCTTTTGTTTCTAAAGTCTCAACGGCTTCTTCATGATCTGCGTTTTTATTCTGGTCAACAGCATTACTATTGTCAATAATATGTTTGTAAAATGTTAAATTGGGAATAATCCTCCGGTTCTGCCCGAAGTGCTTCTTTAAAAGGACATCTACATCTTGTATTCTAGCTGCTTTAACGGAATGAATCTTTGGTAAATGCTCAGGCTTGATTGTACTGAGGCTTTTTTAGTACCGATTTATAAGTACCAAGATCCGACCTATAGTTGACCTCTCTTTTAACAACAACACTTTTACCTTCTTGGTGGAGTTTATTTTTAATTGATATTCTTTTGGCAGCTACAAACATAAAATTCCATTGATTCGGTGACTTCACACACCCATCAATAGCGTTTTTCCAATCAAATACATCATAATCTTTTTCGAGGTCAAGTACAGTTGCATGATCTGATAATTTTGCACGGTCTTCCCTTGGATAAATAACTAGGTAAAATAACTTCCTTCTTTTTCACTTATCTTTCAAGTCTTCCGAAAACTCTATCAGATGGCAGGAAGGAATTCCCAACGCTGGGAAATATTATAACTCACTTAATTATAATTATAATTAAGTGGATAAACTCAACTGAAGATGATGTATAATATAGCCAATGCCTAAGCGTGCCAATCATAATAGAGTTTTTATTTTGCCCGGGGCATCCATATAGATGGATCTCGTAACTTCTTTCTGCCTTTGTTAGGCGTACCAAGAATAATAGAAGTCTCTATACCATAAAACTTTACTCATAGTACAACTAACACATTAGCCAAAACAATAGTTACAGCAAGTTGTAAACAACATGATCGTATCACTATCAGATTGCTACTAAACAAAATAAGGATGTGCAAAACACAGAAATCAATGGAAGCAGTTTTGATTACGCCCAACGCTAGTTAGGCGTGATCAAAACTGTGTTAGTATACTATTGGATGTAAGAAAGTGTTAGTATACTATTGGATGTAAGAAGTTTTGATATCCATATGAATAGAAGGGAATAAAAGGGTTTTGAAACAGTATTTACAAAGGACTGAGAGAGTTTTGTTGCTGTAACTGGATTTCGTAATTTAGTTTTGAATGGATGTAGACACATTTGCGACAGATATAATTCAGAATCATACATAATACGGGCATTAGATAGCGGCACCACTGTTACGGGTTTTTTTAGGGCTTGGATTTAGAGACTTTTGAAACCGTGGGCCTCAAATGTTAGATTTACACCGATTTGCATTCTTTATGCTTGTTAGAATAGGCCAATGCCCTATTCCATCAAAACGTATATCATCAGCAGTGCCCGTTTCAAGAATTATTTTTAATAGAGGATGGTCAAGTTCATGGACGTCCTACCTTTGCTCCTTTAGAACCTGTATTTATGAGCATTCTTGCCATAAATTATTTGCTATTGATGGACTTTTACCATGAAATATAGGTAAAACTGCTGGGCCTCTGGTACAATCTCTACCAACCCATGTACCATTTCTCTTACTCCTTATTCTATCTTGAAGTATTTGTAATGGAACATCCTCTTCACTATCACCTTCACTCTTACTTGATTCATCTGAAAGTGGTAAAAGGACGTCTTCAAATTCATCTTTCGAGGAATTTCTATCATCACAATATTTGTCATCACTTGTTGAAGGTCCATTAGAATTTCCCGCAGAATTTTTATCAAGAACCTCCTTCTCCGATTCATTTAAATCCTCAAATACAACGTTCCAGAAACAAAAAATAATATACATATATCAAATGTTTACATTACATTATTTGCATGCAAATAATGTAATGTAATGCAAATAATGTAATCATGTTCTGAATGCCAAATGAATGACATCTCCTGGGGTTGATGTTAATAAAATGTGCTAAATATAGAAAATGTGTTATCAGTTATAAAATGTAATGTAAGTTTCAAGTAGATGATATACTAAGTAGTATAAAATATAATTTTCACCTTTATTTTTCGCAATCCATAAATTGATCTGGTATTTATAACTTATAAAATATCATCCATCTTGCGCAGTTGATGTAACACTGATCCGAGGCACAACATAAACTCTGTAATTTCATATTCACTGTTCACTCATAGATCTCACCTGCGTACTGAATCTACACTATCCACTAAAGTGTGTTTTATGCACATTAAACAAAATATTGATGTTTCTATAATAAACAAAAATATTTAATTTAAGCATACACTACAGTGTATGCAATGCATGAAAGGGTTAAATTATGTATGAAATACATTGGCATTAAATTTAAAAACGTGTTGTACTATATAAAAGTGTTTAAACCCACATCATATAAATTGCGGGCTAAGTTGCTTACACAATTAATTTAACAAAATACCTGAGGCCTGTATAACCTTTGAATAAAAAAAATCCTTTATATTTCCACTTCACTGAAATTATATATAATAACATCATATACATTATTTCCTTTATTTTCAGTGGAAACGGTATTTACCAGACAAAACGATCAACGTGAACTTTTTCTGTCCCGTACAAAAAATTAATGAGAGAATTAGCTACGAACATACATTGTTGAATTATTTATCAGACACCATGCAAATCATATTATACTTTATGTTACAAACACAAATTAAAATTTGTAAAATGTAGGCAATTACATACTGTATTTATTTCATTAGCAGCTTTTATTATTATTATTTTCAATAATTTTAAGGCTCAGATACTTTTTGTCACATCTGCATAGAAAGAGAACTGGAAACAAAAACAACAACGTAGTTTGGCTCCCTGAAAATAAGTATCTTTGTTCTCGTCTCTATGTGTAACCATCCCCTCTGCAGTATAAGGCTTTAGGAGAACGTCGATTTCTTAAAAAGAACATGGATTCTTCTGAGTCTCAATTATATATCGTGTATTAAAATTATTAAGTTATAACATTTAAAACTTTACCTATAGATAAGATCAGAGCCCTCTTTTAAATTCTACGAAGTATCCATTGTAGCAATAAAAGCGAAATCTTGATTATCATATTTAGATACAACATGTGTGTAAACTATTTTAATATAAGCTAATACTATGTAATACTATGCAATGTAATAGCATGTGTAAAACGTGTATTGCGGAAAATAGTTTTAGAGACCCATGATTTAAAAAGGGTTAATATATGTTTCAAGAAAGGTTAAAATGCTGGTAAATTAAAATGGGTTATTTGTCCCGAGCAAGATACGTTGTGAAGTTACAACTGAAATGTGAAATCACAAAGATGTTCTGGAGTATTGAAAAATACTACCATAACGATACCCCAGTTCAATAGAGTAACAACTCAAAAAAATGCTTTTGTGAGTTAGTCACACCATGTGAAAGACAATGTTGTATTTTACATGGTTCAATAGAGCAACAATTATTAGTTTCATTATTGCACAGTAGATACCGATAATTACCCTATGAATATGTCAGGTGATGAAATAGTTTTTAGTTCAATACAGTAACAAGTGTAGTTGTTACGATATTGAATTAAAATTTTATTAGCGTTGTCTTAAATTGTCACTGTCTATATTATGGTAACAACTTAGTTGTTACATTATTGAAGTAAATTTAGTGAGTCAACAGGGATACATAAGTATTGTTTATTACTTTCGTTTTGTGGACAATGAGTCAATTTAATTATAGTAATTCTTTAAAAAAACATGTTTGTGAGACACGAGCACAATTATTGATGCGATTAGCAACAGAAAGTGGCCTTGGATCGAGTAATAATACACCAGTAAGCTTCATATTTAGTATGTACATTTATTGTGTCTTAAATATTGAAAAAATAAAATCTATAACGCATAAATTCTTGGTTGTCGGGCATATCCAAAATGAAGGGGTCAGTATGCACGCGGCAATTGAGAGAGAAAGAAAAAGAGTGTTAAAGAGCGGTCCCATATACGTCCCAGTTCTGGAGGCAACTGTTATTCAAGAAGCAAAAAAAGTAGGAACCCCATACAAAGTCTGTGAAATTTGCACCAAAGATATCTTTGATTTTAAAGCACTATCTACACAATTGTAAAAATTATAGCAACGAAAAAGTTCTTTATAATGATATTAAAGTCGTTAGAGTGGAGAAAGAGAAACCTTACATTATTTTCTATAAAACGTCTTATTATGAAGAGGAAAGTTTTAAGTCAATTGATATTAGAGCTAAGTTTAGGACGATTAAGGACGAAAAGTAGAACTTCTTCCTGCTTATAAAAATCCCCCAACAATACCTACTTCCAAAAAGTAACATTCAATAGAATTGTGTCGAGAAAATGCTATGTTAAAATGCTAAACAAGTACACTGGCCATTTTATGAGAACCTACAGGATCAAAATAGAGAAACAGATTGCGAAAGCGGATGTTGATAAAATTATTTACAAATGCCTTTTTTATATATTTTCAGCGCTTATGTTCTCTTTCTATTAAATAAATAATTTCAGATTATTTAATTTTTTAATTAATGTTCATAAACAACTGTGATAAAAAACTTGTTTCTATTTATCATTACATGATCTAGTAGCAGTTTGAAATATTTTTATTTCAATAGTGTAGCAACTCCATCAAATTTAAAAAATTATGAATTTCCGATAAAAATTATCGATAAAGGAATTTGGCCTAATAATATTTGTATAGTGACGAATTACTACCACAATTTTTACAGAGAAATATTAGAAAACATAGATTTGTCAAAGAAGTTAACTTTTAAGAATTCTTTAATAGCATTTATCTCAAAACTAACAATTTTGAGTTGTTACACTGTTAGACTGGGGTATCGATAAGATGCCAAATTACAACATACATTATACCAAAGACTACGATGACCGCTCAGATCAACTGTTTAACGCTTTACATGTTTCCTTCGCCAGTGTCTTATATTTCGCCAAATATTATTGGACGTTTGTCAAATAATATTTGACAATATGAGGTTTTGCAAACCGTGCATCTCTGTGGATACATTTATGTTTCGTGAACAACACGTTGATTTTCAGCACCCCAAATTCGACAATTTTGTTTGTTGGCGCATGCGTCAAGATGAAAATCACTGTGCTTCATCGCTAAACAAAATGTTGTTGCAAAAATCAGAATAATCACCTTCCATCTTTTCTAACACCCAATCAACAAATGCACAACGTTGTAAATAGCCTGCAACTTGTGGGAGTACCAACTATAATATATATATATATATATATATATATATATATATATATATATATATATATATATATATATATATATATATATATATATATATATATATATTCAGATTGTTGAATATTCTCCTATTTATGAAAAAATAAAATTCAAATTATCATTTAGTGGGCATCTACAAAATCTACTCTTTAGGATAAAAAAATTTCCAGTAGTATCAATTTACATATCCTCCCCTCAACAGCAAAAAGGTACCTTTAATAGCAACAAAACGGGCAGCTCTGCAGCAGATGTATTACCTTGAGACTGTCACAATTTTTATGATCATTTGCCCAAAAATTAATTTTGTTTTAAATAATACGTATATTTGCTTAATAAATTTTATCGTTCTGTACATTCTTTCTTAATAAAATAAAATATTTTATTTGCAAAATAATATTATTTTGGACAATAATAAGTAATGCCCATCTTAGTAATATTATTATTCAGTAGTCTAATACCCAGAATAATTTCTTATATGAGGACCTAAATGATGGAAACAACTCCAAACTGCACTCAATTTAATTAAAATTAGGGATAGGAACCAGAAATAATATAAATAAATGTAACCTACAATTTTTGAGAAACAAAAAAAAAGAATAAATCATGTCAGATGCCTTAGTCTTAGTCTTACAGTTGAAAATATTCCTAATTTAAATATTACTGCACTAATTAAAATTATAACTGCTCAAAATGGAAGACTACGTAAGCCGCTGCTCGCTACAGAATTCCTGGAATTGAACTGACATAATGGAATATGAAATTAGACCCGTTCAAGTGATGAAGTTAATCTCAGATATTCCATTAATTTAACGGCAAACACCTCTCATTATAATGTTCGTATTTACTATTGCTGACGTATTTACTGTAGTGAACTAGGAGATACAAAGGGATGCACAAATGCGGAGATTAGTATTGACTACATATATAATTTCGGTAGACACGCCAGACATGGACCAAATTTTTTTAAACTTTCATCTTAAGAGATATACATACATTTCCAATTTATATATGAATTCAGAGAATTAAGATAAACACAATTTTGAGGAATTAAAACAACTTCGAGCTTGGAGTGAACATGAACACAGAACAATGAACGAAAATTCAATTATATAAAGATACTTAAGAGACAATTTTTCCTATGAGACTGCAAAACAGAAAAGTGGATAAGGAAAAATGCAATAAAAAGTATAATGTATATAAATCACGTCTATGGATCCATCTATTGGAAAAATGTGTAGCTCGTGTCTTTATCATTAACAGAATAAAACTGGCACCTACACTATTTTTGTAAATTAAAATGCATCTTCTGATTTAATTTTTGTTATTGCTTTTAAAATTACAAGCCATTATCTTAGCATAGTCGTTTATTATTAATACTTCGCATTAATAATAAAATAATTTCTTTGGTAATTTTAAATGACGAAATCATATAAACTCATAATTAATGTGTGCTGCCGACATCAGACGTTTCTACCAAATTTATTCGGATTACCATAATCAAAGAAACGTCTTTAACATTATCAGAATATTACTGGCGCATGTACCATTTCTGTAAACTCCAATATACTTCATTATTTAATATGTTTATAGTTTTTAAAAGTTTATAAGCCATTATCTGAGCATAGCTGCATATTATTAATACTTAGTATTAACAATAAAATAATTTCTTTGGTGATTTTGAATGAAAAAGTCATATAATTAAACTTATAATTAAAGTGCTGCTTATATCAAACGTTTCCACCAATTTGATTAAGATTACAATCATCAAGGAACAGTCTTTAACATTAGCAGAATATTGCTGGCGCATTCACAATTTTTGTAAACTTCAATTCACGTCACAATTTAATTTTTGTTATCGCTTTTAAGTTTACAAGCCATTACTATCGTCAAGCCTTGAACGGAATATTACCAGCGCATTCACCATTTTCTCAAATTCCAATACACACCTCACTATTTAATTTTAGTTCTTTTTTTAAGTTTGCAAATCATTATTTTAGTCGCTTATTACTAATACTTAGTATCAATAATAAAATAATTTCCTTGGTCATTTTAAGTGAAAAGTCATATGTTTAGAATTAAAGTGCTGCTGATATCAAACATTTCCACCAACTTCATTAAGATTACTATCATCAGAGAAAAGTCATTAAAGTTAACAGAATATTACTGGCGCATTCAAAATTTTTAGAAATTCCAATACACGCTGCAATTTAATTTTTGTTATTGTTTTTAAGTTTACAAGCCATTACTACCATCAAATAAAAACCTTTAACTGAATATTACCGGCGCATGCACCATTTTTGTAAATTTCAATTCCCCTCACTATTTAACTTTTGTCTTTTTTTTAAGTTTGCAAATTATAGCATATACTTAATATCAATAATAAAATACTTTATTTGATGATTTTAAATGAAAAAGATATATAAACTTAGAATTAAAGTGCTGCTGATATCAAACATTTGCACCAATTCCATTAAAATTACTATCATAAAAAAAGTATTTAAAGTTAACAGAATATTACTGGAGCATCCGCCATTTTTATAAACTCCAATAATTTTTGCTATTGTTTTTAAATTTGCAACCTATTACTACCATAAAATGAAAGTCTCTAGCAGAATATTACCGGCGAATGCACCATTTTTGCAAACTCCAGTACACCTCACTATTTCACCATTGTTCTTTTTTAAAGTTTACAAATCATTAATTTAACATAGTCGCTTATTACTAATGCTTAGCATCAATTATAAATTAATTTCTTTGATGATTTTAAATGAAAATGTCATAAAAGCTAAAAATTATAGTGTTGCTGATATCAAATATTTCCATCAATTTCATTAAGATTACTATAATCAAAGAAAAGTCCTCAAAGTTAACAGAATATTGCTGGTGCATTTACCATTTTTGTAAACTCCAACATAACATAACAATTTAATTTTTATTATTTTTTAAATTTGCAAATCACTATTTTAACAGTCTCTTATTGCTAACTTAGTATCAATAATAAAATAATTTCTTTGGTGATTTTAAATGAAAAAGTCATATAAACTTATAATTAAAGTTCTGCGCTGATATCAAACGTTTCCGCCAATTTCATTAAGATTACGACCATCAAAGAAAAGTCCTTAAAGTTAGCAGAATATTACTGGCGCATTCATCATTTTTGTAAACTCCCATGCACGTCACAATTTAATTTTTGTTATTGCTTTTAAGTTTACAAGCCATTACTATCGTCAAATATATCCTGAACAGGATATCACCAGCGCATTCACCATTTTTAAAATTTATAATACACCTCACTATTTAATTTTTGTTCTTTTTTTAAGTTTGATAATCATTATTTTAGCATAGTGGTTTATTACTAATTCTTAGTATTAATAATAAGATCATTTCTTTTATGGTTTTCATCAAGAAGTCATATAAACTCAGAATTAAAGTGCTGCTGATATCAAACATTTCCACCAATTTCACTGAGATTACTATGATCAAAGAAAGGTCCTTAAAGTTATCAGAATATTACTGGCGCATTCAGCATTTTTATACACTCCAATACGCGTTGCAATTTAATTTCTGTTATTGTTTTTATGTTTACAAGCCATTATTACCGTCAAATAGAAACCTTTAACACAATATTACCGGCGCGTGCACCAGTTTTGCAAATTCTAATTTACCTCACTATTTAACTTTTGGTCCTTTTTTATATTTGAAAATCATTGTTTTAGCATAGCCGCCTATTATTAATACATATAATCAATAATAAATATATAATTTAATGAATAATTTCTTTGATGATTTTAAATAAAAAAGTCATATAAACTTAGAATTAAAGTGCTGCTGACCTCAATCATTTCCACCAATTCTCAAAGAAATGCCCTTGACATTAACAGAATATTGCAGACGCATACACCATTTTCGCAAACTGCAATGTATCTTATAATTTGATTTTTATTGTTTTCAAGCTTACAAACCATTATTTTAACATAATCGCCTATTATTAATATTTGGTATTAATAATAATATAATCTATTTTGTGATATTAAATGAAAAAGTGATATGAACTGAAAATTAATGTGTGCTGCTGATATCAATATCAATGTCAAACGTTTCTATCAATTTAATTAGTATCATTATCATCAAAGAAAAGTCTTTAACATTAAAACAATGTTACTGGTGCATGCACTATTTTTGTAAACTCCAATGCACCACGTGATTTAATCGTTGTTATTGTTTTTAAATTTATAAACCATTATTTTAGCTAGTTGCTTATTAGTAATACTTTTAACATCAATAATAAAATAATTTCTTTGGTTACGTTAAAAGAAAAAGTCATAGAAACTCAGAATTAATGTGTGCTGCTGATATTAAATGTTTCTACCAATTGGATTAGGATTACTATCATCAAAGGAAAATCTTTATCATTAACAGATTACCGGCGCATGCGCCATTTTTGCAAACACCAATGTATCTCATAATTTAATTTTCACTATTATTTTTAATTTATAAGCCATTATTTTAGCATGGTTACTTATTATTCATATTTAGTATTGATAATAAAATAATTTCTTTAGTAATTCTAAATGAAAAAGTTATATAAATTAAAAATTATTAAGAAATATATTATGTACTCCTTTGGTAGCAGTTGAACGTAAAATTATGACCTATTCCACAGCTTTACTTACGGACATAAAAGTATGTAAGCTTACTTTTCATAATTATCAACGGGTAAGCTTTAAACGGAAGTGATTATAAAGTTTTAATTATTTTTCGCTGTTTCCTGTTTGTTCTGTCACGAACATTCTGCCTGAAATTGGCGGTTATATTTTATTATGACAGTGTCGCTGACCTTTTAATAATTCATTTACAATTATGAATTATCCATACAAGATGTCTCTAAAATGAGCCTCCGGTGTGTATTAAACAAAGAAGTTTTTACAATACAGTAAACTGACATAAATATTTGTTAGATATTTCAAATCTAACGTCCTCTAAACATTTAATTTTTAGTGTATGACGTATAAAATATGTGTTAGACTGTTTTGGATATTCGAAAAGATACTGACAACTGTATTATCACCGAACAATAAGTTTCTGTTCGGTGATATTATGGAATATTATTTTAAGATGGGGTTTTAAGAAGGGAAATAACGTTACGTACTAAACGTTAAAACAATATGGTCTACCTATATACTAAGGTTTACATTGTTTTATGGCAGGTATTTATTAGGGTCATAGCAAATATTTTGGGTTCACTAAAGTGTATTTTATTATCGGAAAGGTCTTCCGAATTTTATTACCGCTTCGGCATCATACTTTATTGTGGGAAAGTTTTCTTGAACTTCTTTGCTACTTCAAGCATGTATTTTTAACAGATTGTTCCAACAGATCCGATGGTTAGGAAATTTGTAGAGAAAGGGCCATTGCGTCACTGACGTATGAAATAAAAGGGACAGTGCACAACCGATTAGAAATTAGAATCATTGCTACGTAGTACGCTGCCTTTTGCTATTTTAGTATTACGCACACTTCACTTGAAGCATTCATTATTGATGTATTGATGCTCACTTTTTGTAAGCCTACTTGTTAAAATATACAGCGACGTTTATTTTACGACTCTTGGAACAATAACAGGTGTAGTAGAGCAGTACGCCCTAGTGATTTGAAACAATATCACAATTAAAAGCTCTATTTCTCTAAATACTTCTGGGTGTGATGTGAACGATAACATTTTGAAATATTTTTAAACGTTAATATAGCATATTTAACACGAAATAACATTGTATCTTGTCTTGTCAAAACGTATGTAGATAGTGTGAATAATATTTATTTAAAGCAAATCTCCCTGCTTCTATTTTCAGTTAATTTCTTAGCGCCACTTTTTGTCCTTCGTAAAATAATAACATCAAAAGTAAATCTAAACACTGAAGGAATGCGATACCTGATTGATGGTTTAAATCAAAAACTGATTAATTTAGAAAAGAGTATTTTTATTAACTGCTAATTTTGAAGCTACTTTATAAAGAAATCGTTATCATCAATGTCAATTTGTTGTCAAAAATAACAGCTAAACGTGTAAAATCATTGTGCCTTTTCCGTGAGCAATTATGGTGTAATTTTTTTTATAAAATTATTACGTCGCATTATGTTTTGATAATATATTATATTACATTTTGAGGGTATCACAAGTTTTGGATTGATTTTTAACATATCTCGCCGCACCCAATATTAATCATGCATAGACCTAATTATCGTATATAATTTAAGGCGATCTGCATATAAAATAAAACTAACTTGGAGATGATTACAAGTATTAATAATTGTAATTAATCAGTGGGACCATTAAGGGCCCTGAGGATCCCCATTATATTACTAAGGAGGATTTACTAAAGTAAAATATATAGTAAACAAAACGTTTATTATAGGCAGCTTGAATGTTTACAGTTCAAGAAACTCTAGAATAGAAACTCACTTTTTTATCAATAATAAGGTACGAATTCTACCAAATCGATAAAATAATAAATCTGGTATTTTTAAACTCCTTAAATAAATGTTGCCCTTACATATGTTATG
Organism: Rosalia funebris; assembly: GCA_037954035.1. Taxonomy (NCBI): domain Eukaryota; kingdom Metazoa; phylum Arthropoda; class Insecta; order Coleoptera; family Cerambycidae; genus Rosalia; species Rosalia funebris. The sequence continues at coordinate 6,916,307 of JAZFAV010000039.1, forward strand.
TTTCGTTGCTTTCTATTAGATAACTTTCTAATAATGTGTTTGACTTGACATTGATGTGTGAATATAAATTTTATATCACATTAATTTAATTAACTGTTTAAAATAATCATTTTATTTTATTTTACTTTATAACTTTGACTTGTGTTTATGTTGAAAAATGAGTAACCTCTTAGAGAGTAATTAATACTGAGTAATTATTTGATGATTACTGATGTTTTTTTGATGGATTTCTCTATTTAAAACCTTGCTGTTGCTGAGATTGTAGAAAGGTTCCAACAAGTGTTTTTCTCTCTAAAGCTTTGCAATTCGTAATGAACGTGATAAATGTTAAAGACTAGTTTATGATAAGGCAAGAAAGGACTAAATTACATGGTAGTTATAATGATTTAACATGTACTTTTTCTTAGTTATAATATTCTATATGTGAATGCCCAGAATTATAAGTTATAGGGTGATACTATCTTAAGTCTAAATGAACGATAGGGTAGGATTTTATATAATATAAATATAACAATTATTCTTTGAGGATTCCTTGAAATGCTTATCTGAATATTAATATTATTCGGCTCACTTAATATATTTTTCAGTTATTTAGTAGTGACCACAAATTAGAATAGAATTACTTTAACAACTATTAGTATTATTAGTATTAATATATATCCCTTATAAATATATTTTTCATTTGTACTATTAGCGATGTACGACTTATTACCAATTTTTAATGAAATGGCGTACGTCATTGTAAATCAACGCTTCAACGTCATTTTATTTTTTATCTGAAATAGAGAACCGACAAAAGTGTATTAAAGCTTAAACTTTTTAAAAGCTATGGGTGTTAATGTGTTTCAAATTATTTAGTGGTACACATCAACATCTTGTACTTTCCTTAGGAAGCTAGGTTGAGTGGTATGTTTTTAGTAAGACTTTTTCTCAAAATAATAGGTTCTATCAACTGTCAGTTCTGTTTCGAAAGATTGACTGGCCTTATATGTATATTACTTTGATAATATCTAAGCTAAATTGAAAATGTGCTTTTCTGTTTTTTATATTGCTTCATAAATTTTATCTTACCACCTCTCTGTCACTTGGATGAAACTAATATAATGCTAATCTAAAAGATAATAACTTGTTGTTTAGCATTTATTCTATTACTTACTGTTTTTTAAAATGATATACGAGGGGGTACCCAAGAGAAACTGAACTGATGTTGTGGGTGGGCGGAATTTTTATAGTACCACATTCTGCCGCTAGGAGGCTATAGAACTTTCTGGAGCCAGTGAAAACGGGTTGTCGCTAAGGAAGGTTCCGTTCGGCTTGTGTAATTTTTTTAGTGAGAGTTGTTTTATGCGCTCGTCATTTTTTTGTTTTCCTGATATGAGAGGAATTGTCTCTTCATAGTTTATTCCATAAGATCAAACAGTTAACCAAGCTTTGTACCTGAAAGTTTTGAAAATATTGTGCAAGAGGCCTAATTTGTGTCGGTTGGGCGACTGGTTTTTCCACCACGATAACGCCCCTGCTCACATAGTCCTGTCTAAGCGCCATTTCCACAACTTCATCAATGGTCCATCATACACCCTTTATAATGATTTCGTGAATTTTTTCAACATTGTCATCGGTTCGAGCCGTTGAAGGACGAATAGAGCGAGGTTTTTCATCAATTGGTATTTGACCTATTTTGAAACAGGGAAACCACTCAAACACTTGAGCTTTCCCAATATCATTATCCTTGTATGCCATTTTAAAAATTTTCAGAGTTTCTGTGCCAGTTTTCTTGAGCAAGAAGTAAAACTTTACAGCCGCGCGCTAATCACGATAATCAGCCATTGCAAGAACGACAAGCATACAAAACAATTCTCACTAAAAATTTCACACAAGCCGAAGGGAAGCTTGTTTAGCTACGACCGACGCTTAGCTTACTGACTCGAAAATGATAGCTCCATACGCTCCTAGTGGTAGAACTTGGCACTACAAAAACTTTGCTAATCACTACATTACCTCGGTTTCTTTTGGGTACCCCCTCGTATGTATAAAAAATATTCTTATAGTCAGTGATCAATCTATAAAACAGACCTCCATCCTCTACATTCCCTGCATTGACTAGAGTTTAACTTTTATATGATCTTCGATGTAACTTTTTTTATTCGTATTTCTACTACCTACCCCGAAAAGTCTACAACTTTATCACTGCGTAATTTAGTAAATTCTCCTGAAAAGTATTAAAACGTTTAGCTTCATAAATTTACAAGCAGTACATTTATCTAAATTACAAAAGATTGTGGTTGAACTTTGTTGTTTTTTATGAGTTGAAATTAACATAAATAAAGCTTATGATATTGCTAAATGCATAATGTTGATGTAAGCGTTTCTTAAAGTTGGAAACGAAACTACATTAAAAGGCAAAGAACCATCCATTCCACCATTTAATAATTCACAAAGCTATTTCACTCATAATTTATAACATTTCGTTTGAGAATTCGATCGCAAACCGAGGTTAATTTTTGTAGACTGCTCATCTGAGAATATAAAGCAGTTTCAAACAGATACGGACCTTTCTTGGGACTAAATTAAAATGAAACGATTTATTTTATTGGATATTCTTTGAAGTGTTTAGAGCTTAAAAAGTTTGAAGCAAAGGAACTCGAACAAAGATATTGTGCGATTCGTTCATCAAAGCCCGTGTTTCTATCACGAGAAACCATAAAAACTCATTTTTGTTACAAAGAGATGCTGCAGTGAAAAGAAAATATGCACGAACTAGAGTTCGGCTATAGAATCTTATCTTGTGCCTCATAAATTTACTAATTCACGGAATTATCAGGGAAAATATGATATTATTCATGTCATTATGTACAAGAGCTTAAGGTAAGATTATAAATGGCTAAAGCATTAATTCCAATAATCTTTGTATAATCCTTTCTTAGATACAGCGTGATGATAAAGTTTGGTATATATTAACAATTAAGTTATTAAAAGAGTTCTTGAAAAACTTGAAACATGTATCTCTTGTTATGAAAAAAATGTTAACTTCTTAGAATTTGTTTTTCTTATGGACGAAACGATTTTATAATTCGAATGAAACTGTAAAATATAATACTGAGTAGATTTAAGAACCTCATAATCAACTTTAAAGTACAGTAAATGTATGGGCTAGACTGATAGAAGTCGTTATTTAGGCCTTAGTTATTTGAAAAAAATACATTACCAGTGCTACATATCTAATATTTCTACGTTTCGACTTATTTCCAACTTTAACATTTTTATTTTTCTAAATAATAACGACTGTGAAGTTCCCCGTTATTCAAGGTGTCCTGAAATATTTTGCTTAGCTGTTTGATGAACATCTGGGAAAGTGGTAGTGGTAACACGTGCGCACATATGTTTGCTAGACACCACGCCTTTTTTTGGCGGAGGGAAAATCCTTCAACTTTGACTGGACGCCGGCCGCTCGGATCTTATGCGGCCGGTAGTGTGGCCCACCACGGCGCACTAAAAACCCCCTGTATATCATCGCATACTGCAGACCGGTAGGGCCGTCATGCACATATGATTGTGTTGTAAGACACAGACAACATTTGTGGCCGGGGCAATAATGAATATTAATACAAACATATTCAGATATTTATCATGTATCATCTTGTTACTAATAAATAAAGAGATTTGAATGCAAAGTAAGGCAAACTTCAGTTGCAGTCGGATAGGTCTTATGTCGTCAATTGTTCTTCCTTGTCCCGTTCGTCTGTTTCTTTCCCTTCCGTAACTTTATTTATGTATGTCTTCACGGCCTGCCAATTCTCCATTTGCGGGGTCATTAAAGCAATCAAATTCGCAGTTGATGGGGTGGCGTTTATTTTTATCTTCAGAAGGCTTCTCTCAGTCTCCCATCTTGGACAAAAGAAGAGGGTGTGCTCCGAATCGTCTGGTTTCTGGCAATATGCGCAGAGGTCAATGGTGGATTTCCCAATTCGATAAGTGTGCGTGCCGAAACAACCATGCCCCGTGAAGCATTGGGTTAAGCGGTAATCCAAAGTTCTAAAATCGCACTTGGTCCAAAGCCTCAGGTCCGGGATTAACCTCCTCGTCCACGACGCCGTGTGTGATTCCGTGGTCCATTTCTCCTGCTAAATTGCCAGGATCGCGTTCCTCTCCTCTTGCTTGGCGGCAAGGGTGAAGCCGTCCGGTCGCTCAAATAATCTCTTGCGCTCGGCCACTATGTACTGAATCGGTGGTATGCCACAGATTGCCTGTACTGCGGCGGCGGAGGTAGTCCTATAGGCCAATGCCACCCTCAGCAACATCTTGTCGTCAAGGGCAACGCCTAGGCATCTAACGCTGCAGCTCGGACACACCATATTACCCCCTACAAAAACTCTGATGCCTTCCTGATTTCTGGGGCCTTTCAGAATTATGGATTATGTCTTGTCCGGGACAATCTGGAGATGGTGTGACTCCATCCATCCGCAAATACTATCTAAGGCCTCTTTAATACGCCAGTTGGCCTCATCTATCAAATTTCCCATTACCAACAGTGCCACATCGTCAGCATATGCAGTGATGTCACATCCCGAAGAAAGTTCCAGCTCCAGAAGGCCATTGTAAGACAAGACACCACGCCTTGAAAAATCAGTTGCAATGGATCGTTTCACCGGTGACCAACGTGCCATGTGTGTCGTAATCTTTTACGAGAACCAACTATTCTCTCATAATAATTCGTTGCCTGTATCAAGGCACTATCTCCTTCACGACATTAATCAAGCTCTTTCAGCAAAGTTAATCAAGGCGTGTAACGTCAATGTTACACGAATGTAACAGCACTGATGTAGCACCCCCGGTGGGCAGTTTTAGCCTAACATTTCTATTAACATTTTAAATAATTTTACATTTATTTAATTATTACAAAGTATAATTGTATATTAGAATTACGAAAATACCTATTTCATTAAGATCACTTTGGAAAGAAACGCTCAACCGTGTGTTTTATTTTTCAGATCGGTAGAGCCACTGTTCGAGAAGCCAGATCCCTGAGATTAGTCCACGATGTGCACCTTAACTCCCACAGACCCGAAGACGCCTCCAAGGAACCCCTTCTAGTTGTCGGGAATGGTCGAACGTATAGCGTCAACGATACTTCGCCGAAGCGTGCTATCATGGGCGTCATCCAGAAAGCAGCGCTGATCAAAAAATCGAAAAGCAACGGTTCCATAACGACCAACGATGACTGCGATGAGCAGATCTACTGGCTGAGACCCGCCCTGGTGCCGTCTCAAAACTCCCCCGATGGAGCGAACTATTTCTGCTGGTTCAGGAAGAAGCCCAAACATAAAGTGACGTTCGATGAGACCACTAGTACGTCTGCAAATCGGTAACATGGTTTTCTATCTACTAGGTGTCTGTCTGTTTGTCCTTGTATATTTTTGTATATGGATGTATATTTATTTGCCTGTAATTGTGTAGTACTAAATGTGTAGATCAGACAATATGGCGTTTTCAGTTTTTTTTTTATATTTTAACTGTTGCGGTCTATATCCTACTAAACAATATCTTTTCTAATTTGAATGTACTTACATAAATTACAACTGTAATATCAGTCATGAATTATAAGATATATTTATAATTTAATTTTGTCCCGAAGAATTATTTAAACTACTTAAATAAACACGTAAATGCACTTATGTTGTACTAATGTCGATGATAAGAATTATTTAGGTATTGTCTATGAATTGGTCTGTTATACGAGTATATTATATTTTATTGACGACTATATGAGGTGAGTTTTTGAGTTGATGTGCCTACATAGGGTGTGCATCTAAAACCCTCTTAACTTTGGAACTGAGAGACTTAAAATAATTAGAATACATTAAAGTATATAAATAATATTTTAGTCCATAGGTCGAGATATAATCATCACAGATGTCGTTGTGATAATATTTTGAAAATTATTTTCAAATAAAATCCATTAAACTTTTTAGGCAGAATTTTGTACTGATTTATGCTGCATTTAAACTACATTTAATCACGTTTTATATGTTACAGAATGTAGTAGCATAAAAATAATAATAAAACAGTACTTCCTTTCAAATTGTGTTGACATTCGTAGCGGTCTATTGCATATGTATGTAGTAAATCAATAATATCAAATTATTAGAATCAAAACATCGAGAAACTTTCATGCAGATGTGCATTAAGTGAGAATATCATTTTAAATTTACATCCACAGTGTATTAGAAGAATTATTAGATTATTAGAAGAATTTTCTGGAAAAATTATCAAGGTTTGTATGCATCATACAAAGACTGCTTTTGAAATTTAGTTTTGTAGAAAATATTTGATAGAATAAATCACGAAGAGTGAAAATGAACATTGAAAGAAATATTTTGTTTTTTTTACCAAAAGCCTTTCAATACATTAAAACTTGTGTCGAACTAAAGTTATATCACCATTTTTATATGAAGCCATTAGATTACTTCAATACACATACAGTGCTCTCGTAAAATAAATTCGTTAAAAATTCAATGAATAGCTTTTGGGAAACTCTCGGACCCGTCAAATTTTATTATTAGTTGCGCATTTGCGCATTTTAAAAATACAATTAATCTATACAGGGTGTTTCGTGCGAGAGGCATGACGTCATCAATATTTTTTAAAGAACATTTTTTTACATACGCTACGGAAATGATTACATTAATGTGAGTATGAGTTAGAGTTATGAAAAAAAAAAATTCAAAATACTAAATTTAATGGCAATGATTATTAAGGTCAACTAAATTAAATGACCAAATTGTGCACCATTGGCTGCCTGATAGTACACAGCTGATAGACGATTAATACATTTTTGTTCAATATTCTCAGTAACTTCAAAAGTATATCTAATTCTTGCTTTTAAGTCATCCAAATCATCCAGCCTAGTAACCTATACTTTTATTTTTAAGTATCCTCACAAAAAGTAATCTAGGCGTGTCAAATCAGGAAATCTGGCTGGCCACTGAATAGGCCCCTTTCTCCCTATCCAATGATTCGTATCATCTAAATAAGAGCGAACGGGTGCTGGTGCTGCACAATGGGCAGGTGCACCATATTGTTGAAAGAAAAAGTAATTTCTACGATCACGTTCCTTTACATATGGATATAAAGTTATTACCGCAAGAATAAGGTTGTCTCGACGAAAATCCAAATATCTTGCACTAGTTACGTTCACGCCAAAAAAATAGGGACCCAGAATTGTTCCGTCTATTGTGCCGCACTCCACATTCCCCTTCCGAGGATTTTGAATGAAATACTTACTCCGTCATCCATCAGGGATTCTCGGTAGCCCAATAACGGCAGTTTTGCCTATTGATATGGTCATTCAAAACATAGGTCAAGAAAAAATGATGTTCTTTACGAAATTATTATCATTATTGGTTCAGATGGATTCAGATAGCAAATGCTTTTCTTACATTGCCAACAAATCATGAAGCTGATAGTGGGTCGACCAGATTTAGGAAAATCACGAACATGTCCAAATTCACAGTATTTAGACTTAAAATTGTTTACCATACTTTGGCTAATAGGTTGCCGATCAGGATGGCTGCGCATTGAACATTGAATAATTTCATTACTTCTCGTTGGCTGCGTATTGTGTCTTTAAATCCGGTCATGCAAAGAATTTCAATTATTTCTCATTCAGATAATTTAAACGTTTTCTACAAAATGAGAAGGTTACTACACAATAAACATTTCAAATACATTGATTTTACCAAACAAAAGATAAGAAATATTTTATTTAAAGAAATAACTCCAAAAATTAAAGAAATTGTTTTTAAAGTTTTTATCGGACAGCAATAAAAAAACATTATCAAAAGAATTAATCATATTTGATTCCAATATGAAATATTTTTCAACAGTCTAGGTCTTAATAATAATTCACCTAGTCATATGCATTGGTTGTACTCCTTTACATTACTAAATATACTTATTTATTATGTAATTTAAACATGGTTCAAGCAGATTGTATCCTGGATTTTCTTTATCGGAATTTCTTTGTAATCCACAGTATAATAACTACAGTATGTTTGTTGCAAGGCTCATATCCACATATCTTCCATCGCGGTAGTTCTCAAACTGCTCAGAATGTCAGCAGTTCTCAAACAATTGTGCCTAATTAAAATTATATCTTTGTTCCATTTGTTCAATCAAATTACAATACAATACGTGTACCATACACATCTCTTATTTATGTGTATCCTTTTATTAATAGTTTTTAAACCTTCGATATATAAAAAATGTACCTTAAAAAATAACTACGAAACAATGTATCAAGATTTTATTACTTCGATAAAATCTGTTGAAAGTTAGAAGTGTAGACAATATCAAAATAATAACAGTAAAAAATAAACTACAATAATATGAAACATATTGATGTCTGCTTATTACAACAAAGGAAATACCAAAGGAAAAACGCCATATTGTATATTGTGTTCCAGAGTAATTCTAAAATTTCCATAATTCTCATATCAATTTACATTTTGGAATTATAGTTGGATTTTATTAAATATGCATTAAAAGGGCTGTTAAATTTATTTTAAAGCGAAGTTTGTATAGCGAATCTATAATTTTAATGTGTAGTTTTTATTTACGTACAAAATTGAAAGACTATTCTTTGTTTTATTTTATTTTACTTTATTTATTTTGAACGTGTATATATTTATGTATTACTTTATTTAATATACACTTACTAAGTTTATTGTTTTGGTTTTATTTTTAATTTCATATTTTCTGTTATACGAATACGAGTATGAGTGTCCCTAGTAATGTGGTAATAAAGTGCATGTACTTCTAGTGTACAATAATACAGGTAAATAAATATACATACCATTTAATAAATGATGCACGTGTGATTTCTATATGTTCGTTGGTAGAAAGATGTAGTAAAGTTAAGTATCAACATTCTGATATCATAAGGATAGAAAATGGAAAGCAATAAATAAAATAAATGAGGAAATATTTTTATATTCTTCCGTGGTTGAATGCATGAAAATTATTATCACTCCCAAAAATTATTCTTATTGCTACAAATATTTATTACATTTCTTATACAATAAATATAGGCAATATTATAAATTTTACATAAAAAGCTTCTATTATATTGTTCTATAAAAACTTTACTAACAAAATATAGCCCCTTAAATATTGAAAATGAAATTGTATTTTTAATCTTACTCAGTGAGGTTTGAAAATGAAGTTTATCAAGAAGATACTACTTATCAATATTACCACTCAGTAAATAAAATTTACATCATGCTAAAAAATGCATCTAACTCACGTATTATACTGCTATTAAACGCAATAAATATACAGTGGAAGCAACAGTTCTGCAATGTGTTTCATAAGTTTTGATATTTTTTGAAGAATTTCAACTACTCAATTTTCCGACAGTTATCATTTACTTTCGACATCATTTTTTCAAAATAGATTTTGGTTTTATTTGCTTCTTGTATATATTGTTTTGGTAAGAGTATCACATAATATAAATATAAACAGTTTTAAAACCTTAAAACGGGCTTTTCCGCACGTAGAACATCTCTATCTCGAAATTGAGTGGCCGGGAAAAAAATAAACCAACACTAAATGTAGAATATCTGTTTTATGCGACAGTTTCACTCCTTTCAAATAGTCCACCCTCGTTCTTTCTCATGACCCATGAACAGGGTGGAGTGTGTCCGCCTCAAAATCAATAGATGTCGTCTGGTAGACGTCCCTAATCAGAATCAGTCGAAACCCGATCGATCCAACACGATTTATTTGAGTGATCGTGCCAACAAAACAAATTCTCAAATAGTCCACCGTCGTGCTTTCTTATGACCCATGGACTAGGTGGGGTGTGTCCTATCCACTTCAAAATCAATAGGTGTCGTGTAGGAGACATTTTCAATCAGAATCGGTCAAAACCCAATCGATCCGACACGATTTAGTTGAGTTATCGTATTAACAAAACAAAATTCTCGAATAGTCCACCATCGTGCTTTCTTATGACCCATGGACATGGTGGGGTGTGTTAAATTTCTCAAATAGACACAAGGGAGGGGGTGGTGTGTGTTATCCACCTCAAAATCAATAGGTGTCATTTGGGAGACGTCCCCGATCAGAATCAGTCAAAACCCGATCGATCCGACACGATTTAGTTGAGTTATCGTGCTAGCACAGACAACATTTTTTAAAACCCATTTTTTTTTTCATTTTTAGGCCGAAAAACGAAAAATAAACGAAAGAAAAAATTTTTTTCCATTTTTTATTTTGTTTTTATTTAAATTATTGTGAATTTAGTTTAAAAATTATTTAGTTGTATATGAACCCTAAAGACGGAATATATGGGACACTTTTGATTTGTTCCTAAAATACAGGTAATAGTGAATTATTTTTAATTATACACTCGGTCTCGAAATGGTTACGCCTTCCAATGATCAATAATATTAAAATATAAAAATCAATTAAAATTTTTTAATTTTTAATTCATTGCTAAGTAGCTATGGATTCTTTACAAATAGTCTGATGCTATTTTTTAACATGTATGTCCTCATTCTAGTTCAAATACGCCTTTGCCTTAAAGTAATAATACATATCGTATATTAATACCTTCACCATTTCTTTTTGTGTACAAAAAGAAATAATTACCACTAGCGTTATTGTCTATAATTCCATATGAAAAAACTGAAATCCAAATATCTCACATAATAAGTAAGTCCAAAGCAATTATTTGTAGATATTTGTCGATACTACATTAAAAAAAGAACTAATAGTTAGTCCATGTATTTATGAAAGGGTATACAACTCTCTCTATCAATCATATTTCTCTGTAAATATTATTGATGCAGACAACACTTCAGTAATTCCATTATTCCATCCACAGGAAGAGTTTTATTAATCGGACATTGTTACCAAGGTTCTTCTAAATTGTATCAACGTACTCTTTTGTGGACATAAAGTTGAAAAAACTTCACATCAAACAGAACGGCTGAGTTTTTACGTTTTACAGTTCTCAAGATGCAATGTTTACAAGCAAAAAATCAAAAGCTTTAAACAAAAAAATGTTTACTAACTTAGTTGTAATTGCGATTTCTTATGTCTGGATATTTCCTAAGCAATTTTACTGTTATTAGTGTTTTACGAATTGTCCTCGGCTTTACTATTGCTTTCGTAATGTCTATAACAAATCTGCAAACAGAGAAAAATAAATAGTTTGAAAACAATTTCAATGATCTCTACGATCTATTCATACCAATAATATCTGAATATCATACCATCTATTCTAATAAAGTTTTCATTAAAGTATTCGTTTCCATCATGCATATAACAAAATTATTTAGAAAATATTTTATTTAGGTAACTATTACGAAATATCCGATTGCCGTTAACATTCCAAATATACATCTAAGCACTTATTTTAACTCCATGCGCATTGTAATCTCCCTGAATATAAGTCAATCATGTACAATACAGATTTAAGAATGAAATAAATGAGCATGAATATCCATTGTGGATACGGTGGGTATTGAATGTTCAACTGTAAGACCAGTAAAAATCAAGCACTTATTCTAGCATGTACAATATGAATGGGTAACCTATTATATTCTCTTATAGAGGTATTTACATAAAAGTATCATTTGTACTGTGGTGCGAAGTGATAAACTATATTAAGAATTGGATATGAGTGAGAGAAACAGAGTTTGGCGAGATTTTGGGGTGAGATCTGAGATTAAGGGAAGTCGAGGGAGAGAGGGCACGGGGAGAGTTTCGCAGCTCTCTGAAAATAAGTGTGTTTGTTCTCATTTATGCGTATAATGATCTTCACAACTCCAGGCTTTAGGGTATGAAAATTCGATTTCAGAGTATCCAAGCTCCTTTTATTCCAGTGTAAACGGATGCAGAGACAAATTAAGTAAATACACAAATACCGCGAAATTAAAGCTTCCAATTTATAAAAATATAGAAACTCGTTTTCTGACAATTTTATATCTTCCAGTTTTTGATTGTACATAGTGTATAAACGATTTTCTTATGAAACAGACTGCATGTAATTCATCTAATATTGTTAGATAAATTACATGTACCAGTGTGTTTAATAAAAAAAATATGTCAGTTTTCTAATGTTATTACAGAATCATACATGATAATAGACAAGGCACAAAAATTAACCCTTATAATACCGTAACTTTTTTAGGACATGTAATACCATTGGGGTCACTATTGACCCCAAACCTGTTTCTATATAAAATTATGATTAATATGTAAAACCTTTATTCTAAGCTTAGTATACATTGTTTAAACAACTTATGGTAATATAGAATACTCAAAAATATTTATATGTAATTTATTTTAAATAATAATATCGATTAAAAATATAAATATTTTACTTATGCTTTACATGCTGAACAAGTGATTGTCTGGTGATCGTTGCACAAGAAATCACTGCAATGGCTGCATCGATTTGAATGCTTTCTATCTAAGTTTCGTGGACACTCCCAACATCTACTACGTTTTAGCTTTTGTAACTCTTGTAATTGTCTCTGTAAATGTAATGACTTTTCTGTCTCTGTTTCAGTAGCCACTAGTTTCTTTCCCAATTACAGAAGGAACTGTCGCCGTTTGTAGCCTTTTTTTGTTTGCCAGTCTTTACTCAGGTGACACCATATTATATAGGCATTAACCACCGCACTGATGTCTATAATATTGTAAAAGATTGCAACAATCCATCTTCTTGTCTGTCTCTTTACGGTGTACGTTCGAACAAGCTCGGCCATGGTATCTACACCGGATTTAGTTCTGTTGTAGTCGACTATTATCAGTGGCTTCTTCTTGTCATCTTCAGAAACTTCACCTGTTTCGTGTACAGTTGAGAGTAACGTAACAGTTTTCCCTTTTTTCGGGCAGTAAGACAATATAATAGCATCGTATTGATAGCCGAACTTAGTAGCGCTCTCTTCTATGCGAATCTACTATTTCCTTAGGAAGCTCTGGTTTATTTTTTCGTAACGTACCAAGCAATGTTAGATTTTTTCTTTCAACTCTCTTGCGAAATCGAGACTTGCAAAAAAATTATCGGTAGTCACATTTCTCCCTGATTTTTCTAATTCCTTTATCATTTCTAAAACAACTTGTTTGCCTTGATTGCGTTCACGCTGATTATCTGTTTTACCAGCGTATATCTGTCAATTGTAAACGTAGGAAGTTTGACTATCGCAGGCTGCCCAAATCTTTATGCCATATTTTCCTAGCTTAAATGGTATGTATTGTTTGAAGGGACACCTATCTCGAAACGTTAGCAGCTGTTCGTCAACCGTTATGTTTTCATAGGGCATATATTCATCTTGGAGTGTAGGTAGCCATAAATCAAAAAGCGCCCAAATCGGTGCTAGTTTATCTGGATTTCGACTTTTTCTTCTGGCGGCAGCATTATCAAAACGCAAACATTGTGAAATTCTGATAAGCCTATTTCTACTCATAGTTTTGTTGAATATAGGACGTCCATCTTCAACAAATTTGTAATCCCTTCGTTGTGAGATTTATAAACTCCTGCAAGTATTAGTAGACCAATAAAGCGTAGAAACTCCTTGGCAATAATATCTGTCTACAAGCTTCCATGTTTGAGCCTGCCTTGTGCATTGGTCCACTGAACAACGTAGTTTATAATATTATCTCTAAAAAAGAGACGAAAACTACTGCAGATTGTATCTACGTTTAGGTTTGCATATCTAGTAGGCCCTCCCCCTTGATGCATAACATTTCGTCGTGGTTGTCGTCCAGTTGTTTGTTTCTGTGGCTCTATATACAACTTCTCAAGTTTAATTCTTTGACCTACGGTAAAAATAAGTGTTCTACATTTGCTCTGTAAAATACAAATTAGCTACTTACACGTAATAGCTGCTTTACTGATTGTCGTTTTCAGCGATGTCAGGCTCTGCATCGGAAACGTTTTCGGAGTCACATTCCGACTGCACTTCAGTGACATCTTTTTCACCATCATCATCTGACTTGTCAATAGTATTTTCGAAATCCTCATTATCACTATCACATTCTTCAAGCCACTTTTGCAACGTATCTTTTCCACCTTTATCACTTACGCGAACCGAACTTGTTCCAGCCATAGTTTCTCAATGAATGAATGCCTGTTTCTGAATTTGCAATAATACGAGCAGGTAAAGTAATAGGCACGAAAATGTCGGTAATTGATACTCCTCATAAACCCAGCCGGTAGCAAATGACCGAAGTACTTGTTATTCCAGAAACTTTTATGAATGTAAACAGTTGTAAAATACCTTATGTAGCGGGAGTCGCTGACAACCCCAGTGGTATTACGTGTAAGTTATTTAATTTAAAAAAAACGAAAAAGGGTGTACGAATCACACTTTACCAAAATATAAAACACGCTGTTTTGTGTAAAGTCAATTTTTTGTAGAGTTTTAGGAAAAACGGTTTCGGAAAAAAAAAGATATACAGTATCAAAGAGCGCGTGGGGTATGCAGTGACCCCATGGTATTATAAGGGTTAAAAGACGTAACAAAATCCTAAATTTTTATAAGACTTTCAAAGGGCTGTAATTTGGACAAAAATAGTCACAGTGCAATCTTAAAAAAGTATATTGAAAGTACCAAGTTTCTAGATTTGTTTCAAGATTGTTTACCATCAGTAGTTTTTGCGTAATCATAAGAAAACTATTGGAATAGAAGACTTCCAAATTTTTGCTTGTCTTTCAAAACGTCCACGGACTTAAATAATTTCTTTCTACTGATTCTATCGTAAATATCTTTTATATGCTTTTATTCTCTCTAATATGAGTGGTCTAAAAGTCTTATTTGATGATTTTTCGCTGAGTTATCGTCGTTAAAATAAAAAAAGTCAGTTTTGACTTTTTTTTGAAAGAAAAATTTTTCATTTTTCTCTTCTTACAATAATTAACATTTTGTGATGAAACATATGGATTATTGTCAGAAAAACATTTTCAGTCTCAAATAATGATTAAAAAATAAAAAATTGATCCTTAAATTGATTTTCAGCAAATACGACAAATTAAGTCATTCCGAACATAATGAAAAAATAATCACAGCACTTTAAAATTTTAAGAGTATCTTTGGGATATTTTTAGGTTGTAAGTAAACAGTCAACGTCCTTAGTTTATCCATTATTTGCAAAATTATGCCAAGTTAAGCGAATATTCCTAAATATACAAATTTTCTACTTCTTTTTCAATCAACGTTCTCGCACCGAATTTTTTTTTTATCAAGATTAATAATTACGAGATATACAGAATACTTCCTAGTTTTTAAAACCCTCCTTGAATTTTCTGTACGATCATTATTTCCCAAATAATTAATTACCAAATTCAAAACTGACTTTCCTTCTTTGAACGACGATAACTCAGCGAAAAGTCATCCCACAAGGGTTTTAGACCACTCAAATTAAAACGGATAAAACTAAAAATAAAAAATGTTTATGACACAATTACTGAAAAAAAATTTATTGAAGTCCGTGGACCTTTTGAAAATGTGTGATTTCTGATGGTGAAAAAATTGAACTCAATATATGAAAACTAGAAACTTGGGGATTAATTTGCTTTCTTTAAAATTGCTTTGCTACTATTCCTCTCTAAATTACAGCCGTTGAAAATCACCTGAAAATTGAAGATTTTTTACATGCCTTAATTTTTGTTATGTCTAGTATATATTTTGTGACATAAAATATCAATTCAAAAACTTTTGCGTGCCTTTTCCACAAATTAAAATCGCATTCGTCAAGATTAATAAAACATTTCATACTCATGATTATACGTTTTTGGTATAGGCATCTTACGAATTTATATTAAGAATCGATCATAAGGACTAAAAATGAAATTCCATTATAACGCGATTTTAATGGCTTCTCTTGCTATTAAATATACATTCGTGTGAGGGGCTATATCTTTTGTTAAACTGCGAATACACCCGCCAGTATTGTCGGTAGGTTGTTTTCACAATTTTAGGGTATCTTAACGAATGTTAACGAAGGTAAATATTTGACGGTGCGCTATAAACAAATGTCCGTTGATTTCCTTCATTAACGACGTTAAGGGCCGTAGGATAATATCCACACTAGGAATTTCCATACCCTTATCACGCTTACTGGAAACACCGTCGAATGTATGATATAACTGTAGGAAATTGTTTAGGGAGGATAATAAGTACATATAAAAGCCAACATGCCAGGTTAGATTTAATATCAAATTTAGTTATTGTTCAGAAACAATTAATTGTTTCAAAGTTTCATAAACGTTTATATCTAGTAAGTTATGATCGGTGTATATAATTCAGTAACTCTTTCCTATAGTATAATATTAATAATCAAGGTGATAAAACGTACTTAGGGTGTCATATTAGGAATGTCGAAGTTAAGATATTTACACTATATGGCTTTTTTGTGCAAAAATATTTACTGAACTGAATTAATTATTACTATATTAATTATAAGTAAGTGATAATTATTAAGTGATTAATTGATTATAGTGTAGATATAAGTCACTTATCGATTATGTTGTCGATAAGTAAAGTGAAAATATATATGTCACATCTGTAATTTTAAATTGTTTGAATTGAATTGAATTTCAATATTATTTCTTATTAAGAACAATATTGAAATTATTGGGGTACTTGCAGTGACAGACTTCCAAAATTTGTAGCAATTCCCCAATACAATACCCTTTTCAATGCTAGTGTTAGTGGTGATATCTACAGGATACCTGCATAGGAAAGTAAATCACTTTTTCTTTTAATTAGGGACGTCTTGTGGTCTTACAGGACCAGCTTCCTATTATGTTTCTGCACACTATTTGAATCGTGACTTTGCTATTGTGAATAGCTAAGAATAAGTAAGATAATTTTGTTTTTACTTTTCCGTACTCAACTTATACGCGGAAAAGTAATGTAGTCGTGTCAAAAAAAAAGGTGTGTGCTCTAGACCACACGGTGGAAGTGAAAACTTAAATTAGGGTAAATTAACAATACGAAATACAATTTTACGAAACAATACGAAATACAATATTTTGCAACGCGCGCATTTGTCAATTCCTGTTTTCGCTTCAATTTGTCATCGTCAATTTGATTTTTTTCATCCATCTTCTGTAACACAATATATTTCAATAATGTGACATCAATCGTGTACAAAAAATGTTAGAACATACCTGAACGCGTGTTGTCGATAAACTGTCTAGAGCGACGGAATGTCAATATCAATGAATTGACAATGTATAGGCGATACTCTATTCTCCACGTCTCTGCTTTGTGCGGTCCTTCGCCTGTCCCTACCAGTTTCGTGCGTAAACTGAAATATCGAGTGAGTAAGAGAGGGGCGATGGGACACTAAAGGCTAGAATGTCAGCTGATTGTATTCTAGAGTAGAGTTGATACTATTATGACGCATCATATGCATTAATAAGGTTAGGACAAATCCAATATAGAAATATATCATTTAAGAAATGTAACATACCTGAGTGCAAATATGATGAATTATTATGTTAGAACGAATCAATGTAAAAAGAAGTTTATTACAAACTGTATTTTACACTTAACTAACAAAAGAATGAATCAATATTACAGTTTAAATCTCGACATTCGAGATTGTTTATATTATTTTGTTTTAACATAATGCCGTTATTGAGACCCCAGTCCGGCGATCGAATTTCCTAGCAGACAGAGACGGTCGAGTCGAAATTGTCGCCAACATTCGGCCATCCTGTCTATGCTTCTGTCCCCAGAAGTTACCTTTAATCTGGAAAATAAACCATTTTAGTGAATATTCTTAGTTTTTTTTTTGAAGCATTCTAGCATTCATAAATGAACATTCGTACATGCACTTGTCTTGTCACGGATTAATATTGGTACTCGAGTAAGTGATCTTATACCAATCAATTTCATCTAATCGTGATACTGCCTAGCCGTATGCCAGCCGTAAAAAGGTATGGTCATATACCAGTCGCAAAAATGTCTGGTCGTATACCAGTCGCAATGGTGTCTGGTCGTATACCAGTCGCAAAGGTGTCTGGTCGTATACCAGTCGCAAAGGTGTCTGGTCGTATACCAGTCGCAAAGGTGTCTGGGCGTATACCAGTCGCAAAGGTGTCTGGTCGTATACCAGTCGCAAAGGGGTCTGGTCGTATACCAGTCGCAAAAATGTCTGGTCGTATACCAGTCGCAAAGGTGTCTGGTCGTATACCAGTCGCAAAGGTGTCTGGTCGTATACCAGTCGCAAAGGTGTGCTCTCACCTTTCAAGATTATCCATGGTTTCATATGGTCCACTGCCATTACGGTTGTCATACGTTTATGACCGTCGCGAAGATCTTCGACTTCATACCTATCATTAGGTAATACTTTTCTGACTCTAAAGGGTCCTTTGAATTTCGGCAACAGTTTCTTGCTAGCCCCAGTAGCAGGTGGCGCGTTCGATACCATCACTAGGTCCTGCACGGCGTATTTTTGAGCAACTTTTCGAGCCTTATCAAACCTTGACTTTTGTAATCTTTGATCGTCATCTAACCTCTGTTTTAGATCATGTCTTAATTCATTTAGATCGACCCGACCCAGGTTATCTTGTACTTCGCTTAGTACTTTAGATTCTGCCACGTGACGTGGCTTATACTCAGCTAAGGCTTCCAGTGGCGTCACTCCAATGGCTTTATTGTATGTGCAGTTTAAAGCACTTTGAACTTGTTTTACATGGTTATCCCATTGATCTTCGGGGTACCCAGCAGCCGTTGCTGCCAAGGAACTTACTATGGTGCGGTTGTATCTTTCACATTGACCGTTTGCCCTAGGCGTAGCAACACCATTCAAGGTATGTCTTATGCTATATGTTTCACAAAATATTCTAAAAGTCTTTGACGTAAAGGCCGTGCCACGGTCTGATATAATTCTCGTTGGTGCTCCGAATAACCACATACAATTCATTAAAACTTTTGTTACGTATCGGGTAGAGGTATCTTTAACAGGTTCTATTATGATAAACTTAGTAAAGGCGTCGACTATCACTAACAGAAACTTTTTGCCACGTCCACTCGTCACAAAGGGACCGACGTGGTCCATGTGCAACGTATGAAATGGGACAGCAATTTTGTCGATAGGGTGCAGCATACCCTCCTTCTTGCCTCCTTTTTGCTTATAGTACTGGCATTTTAAGCACGACTTAATATACTTTTCAACATATCGACGCATACCTGCGAACCAGTAACTCTCTCGTATTTTCCGTAAGGTTTTCTCCTCTCCTAAATGACCCATCTCATCGTGGCATAAGCGACAAATTTGCCAACGTACGTTACGTGGTACTTATAATTCGATAACAATTATTGTCACTTTAGCAATTATTTAATAGCTACGGGCACTGTCCTATCTATTAACCGCAGTCACACGCACACCAAAGGGCGACACTTGGAGTATATCCCACCGCTGTCTTTGTTAGAACGAATCAATGTAAAAAGAAGTTTATTACAAACTGTATTTAATACAAAGAAAAACTACGCCTCTATCCACACTTAACTAACAAAAGAATGAATCAATATTACAGTTTAAATCTCGACATTCGAGATTGTTTATATTATTTTGTTTTAACATAATGCCGCTATTGAGGCCCCAGTCCGGCGATCGAATTTCCTAGCAGACAGAGACGGTCGAGTCGAAATTGTCGTCAACAATTACG
The DNA here is from genome assembly GCA_037954035.1 of Rosalia funebris. NCBI lineage: Eukaryota > Metazoa > Arthropoda > Insecta > Coleoptera > Cerambycidae > Rosalia > Rosalia funebris. The sequence continues at coordinate 6,936,000 of JAZFAV010000039.1, forward strand.
ATGAATTACAATCAAAAAGACCGCATCCGCTATTTTTTTTTAAATATATCCCAATAACTATAAATCTTGATTCGCCATTCATTTCAATTTTACTGTTAAGAGTTCACCCGATTGAGCGTTACATTCCGAGCGTTGGCCGAGTTCACCCGATTGAGCGTTACAGCCGAGGCCGTGACGGGTCAGTCTTATTCACTGCTCACTGCCAAGCGCGCCTAAAGAAGTTTTCATTTCAAAAATGTTTTCCAGCGTTTATTTTTCGTTTGTTCGGTCTGAAAACCAAATACAAAATGGTTTTTAAACCATTTCGTGTGTGTGTGTGTCTTTATCATCGGCATTAATAAAATTTCTTGTTAGCAACTCAGCTAAATCGTGTCGGATCGATCGAGTTTTAACTGATTCTGATCGGGGATTTCTCCCAAATGACACTTATTTGATTGTGAGGTGGATAGAACACACTCTACCATGTTCATGGGTCATGAGAAAGCACAATGGTGGACTATTTGATAATTTTTTTTGTTAGCACGATTACTGAATTCAATCGTGTCGAATCGATCGGGTTTCGACTGATTCTAATTAAGGACGTCTACCAGACACTATCTATTGATTCTGAGGTGGATATGATATACCTCACTCTCTTCATGGGTCATGAGAAAGCACGATGGTGCTCTATTTGAAAAAAGTAAAACTGTCGCATAAAACACATATTCTGCATTTATGTGTTGGTTTTTTTTCTTGGCCACTTAATTTCCAGATAGAGATGTTCTACGTGCGGAAAAGTTCATTGTAAAGTTTTAAAACTATTTTTTTTATTGCAACCTCAAGTACTCTTTATAAAACCATAAATAGTTAATCTCTTCATTTTCTTAACTGGTAATCGTAAAGGTTCGTAGATGATTTCAAAAGCTTTCATATTAGGAATATTTATTATAATAAATAAGCCTTTATCCTGAATATCATATATTTGTATATTATACAATTCTTCCTTTCTGCACGCTCCTGCTATTCTAAATATCATCGATACATTTATATTCACGTTAGTTTCGTTAGGGAATTCCCTTAAAAACTTGAATATACCGTCTCTTGAAAGATCTTCGATTTCTTCGGCTGATGTCGAATGTTCTTTCTCTTAAAAAAATCAATTAGATTTGTAACTTTAAAATATCGACAGCCTTATTCAAAAAGATCGTAGCCCATAAATTTCTTGAATATTTAAATTTTTCTTTTCGTCTAACAAAATACGCTAAAGTTAGTTATGCTTAAATTACTGTGGTGTTTTATCAATATCTCTGGATGTTTGAAGCTTTGTCATTTTCGTATCGTTATTTCAATATTTTGGTATAATTGCAAAACATCCTGCACTCCACGCTTCATGGAAATTAGCCTCCTTGTATGGTATCTCACAAAAATTGTAAATTTTATGAAATAATTAAGAATCGTTGTTATTAATTTTCAATACTTATTAAACAACATGTAAGAACAACCTACCTTATAAACTATTTCGCATACTACCTGAATGATTAAAATATTTTCAAATATAACGTCAAGCCTAATTCATTTTAATTAAAAAAAAAAATGTTGGTCGTGTAAAGGTATCTCGAACTTTAAAAGTATTACTAATTTCAGACAAAATTGGAAACCATACCATATAATATATATCATACGCACTACGATCAAAAATTTCCCAGACTGACATTTTAAAATAACAAAACTGAAATCAAGAAGGTTTATTTGGCCCTAATTTTACATACTCCCCTCCCCTAGCTACACACAATTTTGAACAGTCGCACAAGTCTGTAAACATTTTAGAAAACTCTGCTTTCGATATGCCTAGTAAATATTTTATCACATTGTTCTGGATGTACTCTACTGAGTCAAAACGTTGCCCTTTTATGGAAACTTTGACTTTAGGGAACAGTCGGTAATCTAGAGGGGATCTGGCGAATAGGGAGGACGGTTAATCACATGTTCTCAGCCAGAGTTGTTATTTCTACTCATTTGCGAGTATATGTAACACAAATCATATATAAAATTTTCTATTGCCCAAAACTCCGCAAACAATATCCTGCACTGATCTGTAACTAATGTTCAGTTTTACAGAGATGAACCGGAGTGTTAATCTACGATCGTTGACCAACATTTCATGTACTCGTGGAATGATTTCGTCTGTCAGACTTGTGCGAGGTCGTATTTCTTTGGCAGCATGTTCTAACGATTCTCGACCTTACTGAAATTATTGAAACCATTCGAACACAGTACTACGTGATAAAAAATATTTTTAAGAGCTTTTTGCATGAGTTCGTTCGTTTTTGTGGCAGTAAAGTCCGCTTTGAAACAAAATTTAATTGCCTCTCTTTATTCCGTTGTCCAAATTTTGACGCAATAATTCGATATATACACAGTGACCTGCCGATAACTGGCATACTACTAGAGCGAACCCCTTGAAATTTTCAGAAGTGGCTAGAGCATCGCGCTAAGTGACCATACACAGAGTCGAGAGATTTGTACTGTACATTATTTGTACTGTTTTTATAAAATCAGTCTGAGAAATTTTTCATCCCACTGTGTACAGTTCTTCCTATATAATAGTAATTAAAAACTAAACACTATAGAGTTAAAGCCCAATGATTATTTTTTCCTCCTTCATAATAATGAAAATAAAGCATGCCAAAAACAGTTATTCAATTCGTAGTAATCTGGGTCCAGCTTCTGAGTCGCTTTTGCTCATTTGTTCCCGGGGCGGCACTAAACTTGAGCTTCCTCTGCGGCTCCGTTCTCTTCCCGGTTCCACCTGGAAAGGGGGATTCGGTCGTAGTCGTCAGTCGGGACGCCTCCAAAATTCTCGTCGCCACACTACTCCTCAGTCTATAGGCGGACTGCTTTGTTCTGGCATTTGGTCCTGGATGTTCATCCTTGGAGATTTCCGTAGCTTCTGCGTAGATAGCGACTAGCCCTTGCAGCGGGAAAACGTCCTTCCTGCCTCTACGCATCTCCATAACCTATTGCTGATTTTGTGTAGCACTCACTAACGTCGTTCGTTGTCACTGTACGGCACTGGATCTGACCCCTCGACTACCCCCCGTCGCCGTCATCGTGTTCCTCGCTGCAACTCCTGATCAGTCTGCCCTTCTCACGGTGGTAGCTTTCAGTTTCCGAACTAGGAACTGGGCCTTGGAATCCGCTAAATGCCTCGGTGGTCGATTATCTTAACAGCGTATGCAAATTCCTTTCCTAAAGCAATTTTGTGTAGAGCTTGAAAACATAAAAGATCCAGGTTTCGGTGTCCAATGCTGCCTTCTTAAGTTTTGGGTTCGGGATGGAATGATCATTGACAGAACTTCATCATGCTTAAAGCTGGAAAAAATCTCAAATCATCGATTTCTGATAACATTAATGTGATATATTTACTACACGTAGTTCATTTGCTGATATATACTATTAGAAAGAAGTATTCAACAGTGGATCACCCCATAGCCAACATACATAAAGTTTTTGTATAATCCCATAAATAGAATTAGATATTCCAGACATGTTGTCCAGACTTCCATTACCATCTGAATAGACTTTAACTAGATAGGGTGCATGGCTTGACACAGGCGCACATTACAGTAAATATTTTGAGACTATAGAACCCTCATTTGAAAATTGAAGTGCAAGCAATTAACCGAAGTGAAGAACTGTTTTGTAAAGTTGAAACGGATATAGTAGAGATTTGCGACACGTATTTTATAGTTACAGAATATTCAACAATTACAAGATAGTGCATTATCTTTAGCAGAAAGTTTTGCAATCGGTGATAACTTAAAAATGTCCCTAGAGAATTTGAGAGATAATATAGGAATTGTTGTAGATCAAAAATATGCTACCGTACTAAATAAATCACCAGAGTTACAGAAATTGCGACTTATAAACTCAAGTATAAATAACTAAGAACATGATTCGAAAGATTATTATTAATTGGCAAAGATTACTTCATTAGATGTAGGGCAGTCATTCTCCTAATACAAACATGTAGGTTCACCAACTCGCAGAATGTTATACAATATATGGCCCTGGTTTATAAATATATGATTTACTTTCGTCAACATTCACACTCTTGTAGCAAATGGTAAGTGCATTTAAATAATTCTCTAAAGAAATCTAGAAAAATCTAGTAATAAATGCATTTAAGATTAATTTTATTTTTAAATCAATTCTATGTATAGTTTATTTCATCTCTATTTGCCAAATAAAAAATCCCAAACGGATCTTATCTCATACCGTGACTTGTTTTTATGGCTACGCTCAGGTAGACTGTTTCGTTTATCGGCAGGATAAGAGAGTTTCTTATTTGGCAAATAGCGATGAAATGAATAGTATATTCTATGATAATTCAAACTATGTAAATAATTTTTCAGCTGCAGTTACTTTATATATAATTTTATTATCTAACATTTCCTGGTCACATGAGATTTTATTAAATATTCCTACCTGCCTATTTACGTATGTAAAAAGCAAAAAGTACATCTGTAGCGTTTGACAAGTTACAAAGGGAATGAGGGTATATGAAATGGATCCTAGTGCTCTTAGAATCCCTTGAACAGTCGACAGAGAACATCCCGGAATAACCCTAAACCCCACAATACTTTTCCGATACATTTTGGTACAACATTCGCTATAGCTCCCTAAGATATTTATGCCGCCTTGGAAGTCTAAGAGAAAACGTAAATTTAAAAACTGCCTCGTGCATCATTTATCTCTTGTTTTCTCGAGATACGAGAAATGATAAAGGCTATGAAACATTCTAAATCGCTTCCTGAGAGTAATACGTTGCACGATTTTGCTCTGTCGTCATTTTACTGGAAAAAAAGATCGGACCGTGAAATATTTTATCAATGTAAATATGCATGTAAACGAATGAAATGTCAGATCCTGCTACGTTTTGCGGCTTGATGCGAAGAAAATTATATTTTTGAATATGATTTATACGTAATGATTCCGAACGGGTGTAAATCAACGTGAGATATCGATAAATTTTAAATAAATACAAATAATGGCAACACATGCTGTTACATAGTTTCAAGAGTTATTATCTATAATTTATATTCTAATATATGATCGAAAACATTTAAATGTGGAGGTGATAATCTAACACAAGTATACGCAACTATAATTAAGATCTGGAGAGAGAAACAGATCCTCGACGAGTGGAACATCGGAGACAAATTCCCCGTGCATAAGAAAGGTAATAAATTGAAAAATTATAAAAGAGGCCGTAGAGAGCATAATAAGAAGAAAATTATATGAAGCCATGGAAGAACAAATACTTGGAAAAGTTATTAGATGTGCAGAATGAAGGTTCAATAAGAAATATCAAAGGACTCTTAAGTACACAAAATATTAAAGAAAGAAGACCTTCTATCCCGAAATAAGCCTCTATCTCCTTTTTAATATATCCATACAAAATATAATTTGAGATGCTAGATTAAATGACAGAGGAACAACGTTTTACTAATCAATTCAAGACATAGCCCTAGCAGATGATGTAAAACTAGTGCACGCCCCACAAATAGTATTAGAAATAAATTTTATACATTTGCAGCCAAAATAAGAAACTTGGGTCTTAGAATTAACGAAGACACAAGGTTATCGTTGAAAATATGATGAACAGACCCAAACATCCATAAAAACATGGACATAGAAAATACGTTTCAGGTTGTAGACTTTACCTATCTCGGGGTTCTTGTTACTTTATCTAGTGACACCATACTGAAAAATGTGAATTATATAGACAAATAGAGGTTACCAACATTTATGGAGCCGAAGGCGGTTATATAATACGGAAATACAAATATACAGAACGTCTATTATTCCGCTTCTGACATATAATTGTGGAACTTATATCATTTCTATAACTAAATCATTTAAAGAAGGTTCCGACTAAAATGTTTGACTTAATTAACTTAACTTGGGAAGGTCGAGGTCCAACTAGGACTGTAGCGCAAATTATATGTATATGTTCGAATATATCTAATATATATGTACAATTCATTGATAATGATTGATCCTCCCTCATTATGTTATTCTTTGTATCATTTTAGATTTAAAACTTGAGTTTTATATCTTCCGCGACATGTGTAAAATTCTCCAAAAACTATCAATTTACAAGACGAAAACTTCGTGAGTTCAGTCTCTGAGTAACGAAAAGACTCAGTACAAGCTCAGCATTTTCGTTGCTGTAGAAGATCTCATACTCTTTTTAACAAATACGCAGTCCTGTCTAGAACTTTCCCAAACTTTTTGTGAAGATTCAATTCGGCCTCACGAGTATCTGTTTGCATCAATGAGATGATATATTATGAGTATATTACGAGTAATCTAAGCTTATAAAAAATTATCTATTGTACATTCTCTAGTACAATCAGAAATAAATTACTAAGGTTGAAAGTTTTAACTATCGTTGGAATTTAGAAATGTAGACATGATAGGCCTCTCCTTGATTTAGTAGCAAATAATAGAGCGATGAAAGAAACTTTTGTGCAGCTTTTGGAAGTCACTGAGAGAAAACTAGTCAGTTTATCTCGTTAGGTAGAATTGACATTTCCCTTTATACCATAATATGGCCATTTTTCTGACGTTGCGTGCAACATATATGTGTCTGAAATAAGATCATCATGACCGACATATTCACACGAAGAATTTATCCCAACGTAATTCATTGTAATTTTAAACTGCAGTTTGGTTGCTAGAAAAGAAATTCTAGATTATATGCTGTAGTAGACTTTGTTTTCTATTGGTTGGGGTCTTCCCAACCAATAAAAATATAGAATCAACCATTAGAAATATAGCATGTTGTTTAGGGTCTTCCCAATAAAATGTAACACCGTAACTAATAGAAGATTTGTAATGTTCTATTACAGTTGGGGTGCTACGTCGCCGATCAAATGTGTATATGTGCATGCTAAAGAGAACAGGTACTTTAACAGTATATGTACTTGTGTATATTCTTAAATACTGTACTGTAGTTTGTGGCTGAATTCTTCAAAGAAAGAAATGCTTTTACATCTTGAGATCCTGCCGCCTTTTCTCCCATCCATGTCATTATATACGCTTCTCCGTACATACTCATAAATGCATCTACCACAGGGAGGTTTGGATTATATTTATAAAAATTAACCAGCAATAGGATGCATTTTTCTTAACTAGGTAAATCATCACATCGTTTTCACTAGTAATGATCATATTTGTATGTTAATTGAACAGGTTATTCCCGTTAATTAATGTGGTTACTAGCCTAAGTTTTCACTTGGTCAGGCCATCTTAAGTTGAGCATATTTTCTTCAGTATGAACTTCAATATTCTCTATCTCATAAGTACTGAAAACACCAAGATCATTTTGAATTTAATATATTGTGTCTAAAATATTTCAGTCAACATCATATATGATATGTACTTAGAAAAACAGAAGGCACAGAAAGAATGTTTCCAAAGTCTCTTAAAATCGCACCAAAATTTGCAACGTTAGAAGTATACTTAGTCTAGAAGTATACCTAGTATAGAAGTATGCTTTATCTATTCGAATAGGTTATAAAATTTCAATACTGTTTTATTAACTTTGGAATGAACAATAATGTCCCTTTTACTTTTTGATCATTGAGATTAATTTAAAAAATTATTCTTTGTCATCAGTTTGCCATTAATTAATCAGTGCGGGCAAAAATATAATATGTATTTGCTTAATGCTCCTTACTTAATGTAAACTTAATGTTATGTTAACTGCATTACTATGTAATGTCTTATAAAAGAAACTGTGCGTCCTTACATTTTGGCTTATTCCATCGTCGGTACAATAATTAGATATTACCATAAGTATACATTAATTGTATTTTCTCTTAGCCTACGTACATAAAAACTATTGTTATTATAATGCAAAGTTTTATTACGTAAAGGGTAATATTCAAACTACAAAAATAAGGAGATTATACTCCTACCCATCTGCAAATGCCTTACATAATAAGGACTAAACAAATTAGGTCAAAACAGCTATTCTCCTGGCTATATGCCAAACGCCGAGCGCTGAGCAGAGGTGACACTTTGCATCTTTCTTGGTGGTTTTGGAACAATCACTGTATTTTTAGTGCTAACTCTTCTAGACCAAAATAGGGCAAATTTTGTCATGTCAGCGCTCGGCGTTTGGTATATACCCAGGAGAATAGCTGTTTTGACCTAATTTGTTTAGTCCTTATTATATAAGGCACTTGCAGATGGGTTGGAGTTATAATATCCTTATTTCTCTAGTTATCGTTATTATTATAATGTATAATTATATTTATCAATGTCAAATATTATAGAATTTTTTTATGCTAATATTTATGTGTCACAGAAGGTTTTATTCTACTATTACTACCTTTCTAGTTCGTGATCTTAAATAACTTATTTACACTGAATATAAGTTTTACCACTGAATCTGATAAACTATTTTTAAATAAATGGCGGAGGTGCCACTGTCATTTCAATGCATATCCATCCATGTTTTGTTGTACTTGAGGATATTTAAATATATTTTTATATTCTTTCTTTCTCTTTACTCTATAACACATAACGGTTCTATATAGATGTAATGACTGGTGATTAGGAAACAAGATACAATACAATAAAGAAATATCTAAAGCTTTTAAAAGTGCATTGGCGACTCCGCCAGTTTCTGATAATTTCTGGGAATCTTTAAAATCTGGTTATCAATTTTTAAACAAATAGCGGGGATGTCATATTATTTTAATATATTCTGGTATATTGTCATAATTGACGTGATATAAGCATTTCTTTGTTTATCCTATTTGCGTTGGACAGTAGTCGCGGCAATTTGTTTTGGATAATTTTTCATAGTTTTCGTCTGAGAAGCATATATATTGTGCCATATAAGGCAAGTGTACATCACAGTAGGTCTAAATATTGCTTTACTTATTAGCATGTTGTGGTTCTGTGTGAACTGCGTCTGTCTAGTAGGGGGTAGAATTTATTTAGTGTGACATATGCCTTTTATATTGTTATTGGTGTATAGAACTTTCGTAAGATTATGAATACATACGTGAAATGATAGAATTTAAGGAATAACTTTTTGAAAAACTCTCGTACTCTTCCCCCTGGGGAGATCTCGTTTTTATTATGGAATGTGAAAGCGCACTTTTTTCTACACTAACTGCGGTAATAATTACATTAGCATAGTTTAGATACAAAAAAATTAAGAAAAAAATGTTCAGTTTCAAAATAAATCTAACGGCAAGGTTTATTTAAAAAATAAACTAAACTATATATTCAAACTGTGCACCGTTGGCTACCTGACAGTACCCTTAGCGACCGATAATGTTTTTTCATTACCGTCCTATATAAACTTCAAATCGTAAATAAATGTCATAAATATATATTAAATAGTTATTTTAGGTTTTCCTCAGATTTTTTAGTGTATCCTCGCTATTTGTTTAAAAATCGATTACCGGGTTTTAAAGAATTCGCAGCAAATTGCTTTTACAGAAATGGTGGAATCGCAATATAATTTTAAAATGTGACCTTTAGGTATTTCTGTACTGTCATTGTATCTTGTTTCCAAACTATCAGTCACTACAGCGACTTATAATCATTAAGTGTGATGATTATAGATTAAAAATAAAGAAGGAATGTAAAAAAAATATTTAAATATCCTCGAATACAACAAAAAATATTTGGATGTACATTGAAGTGACCGTGGCGCCTCCGCCATTTATTTAAAAACAGTTTATCGAGCTCTAGTGACAAAATTTATATTCAGTGTCAATGAGTTATTGGAACTCACGAAATAGAAAGATAGCAATGGTATAAAGTTTTCTATTATACACAAGTATTAGCGTAAATAATTTTGGAATAGTTTACATTGATTATTACTAAGTGTTATAATAATAACAATAGTTTTGAAGTATGTGAGTAATCCAAGACAAAAATAAAATTAATGTAGTACACTTATGGTAATACGTAAAGATAAAATGTAAGAATATTAAGTAACATGTTTATGTTATATAAGGAACATTAAGCAACTGCATATATATTTGCTCACACTGATTAATCGATTACAAACCCAAGAATATTTTTTCTAATTAACCTCAGCGACCTCTAAATAATCGAAATTTTACTGTTCATTCCAATATATATATATATATATATATATATATATATATATATATATATATATATATATATATATATATATATATATATATATATATATATATATATATATATATACTGTTTTTCAAATCAAGATTTATAGTTTTTTAATTATTTAATACCCATGCTTAGAAAATTTTACAATTTTCGTTTTACCTATATTCAGTTTCAAACAATAGTCAACAAAACAAGACAGTTTTAAACAACTGTCAATAGTCGTCCTAAATTTGTAATTGCCGAGTAACATTAATTTCTGTTACTTACTATAATATAACTAAGTCATCTGCATACATTAGTAAAAGTAAATCATTTTTCCCACTTACGGTAACTCCGGAGACACCTCTGGATTAAAAAAATATATATTTTTGCCAGAGACAAACAACGAAAAAGCAAAGAACTCAAAAGCTTTCCTGGAAGAGCGCCCTCATTAATTTGAAATTCTTTGGTGAAACTGCTTTCAATCTTAACCCTAAAATTTTTCGTATTGTATATATTTCTAGTCAAGCGAATACATTTACAATTCAAACTAAAATAGAATAAGTGCGTACGAAAATATATTTTGCATGAACTGTTGTTCGTTATGCGGAAGAACGCAGGACAGTGTGTAGATAGCTACCTACAATACAGCGAGAGAGTAATGATGGTTAGGTTAGATTCGAAGCCAGTGGAAACAGTAATAGTGCAAGTATACATGCCTACTTCTAGCCACAGTGAGGAAGAGTTAGAAGCCGTTTATTCGGACATAGAGCAGGTAATAGGATTTGTGAAGGGTCATGAAAATTTAATAATAGTAGGAGATTTTAACGCAGTCGTAGGTGAGGGGAAAGAAGGAGAATTTGTAGGTCCTTATGGATTAGGAAACAGAAACGAGAGAGGTAGCAGACTGATAGAATTCTGTGAGAAGCACAAGATGGTAGTCGCGAACACATTGTTCAAGAATCATGTTAGGAGGCGGTACACATGGAAAATGCCAGGAGGGATAGACAGGTATCAGATAGACTACATTCTGGTTAGGAAGAGATTTAGAAATCAAGTAAAAGACTGTAAGAGTTATCCAGGAGCAGATGTAGACAGTGACCACAACTTGGTAGTCATGAAAGCTAGATTAAAGTTCAAAAATCTGAAAATCCGGAAGGATAAGAAACGTATAAATGTAGACATATTGAGGGATCAGAATATGAAAGATAAGTTCCAGGATAAAACAGATCAATTAATAAATAAAACGAGTAAGGACGAAATCAAGAACGCAGAAACTGAGTGGGAGGGTATCAAGAATAGTCTAGCTTCCGCGGCTACGGACGTTTTAGGACACGATAAAAGGGAAGCTAGGAAGCCCTGGATAACGGACGAAATCTTGAACTTAATGCAAAAGAGACGAGGCTACAAAAACAGACGAGACGAAGAAGGACTGAAAACTTATAAGTCAATAAAGTGGGAAATCATTAGAAAATGTAGAAAAGCGAAAGAACAATGGATAGAGGATAAATGCAAAGAAGTAGAAGATAAGTTGCAAGTAGGTAAGACCGATGAGGCTTACAAAATAATTAAGAGGAACTTCAGGGATATAGGAACAATAAGTAGAAACGTTAGGAGTCAATCGGGGGACATACTGATCGGAAGAGAGGAGAAAGCGGATAGATGGAAGCAGTACTTAGGAAATTTATACGAGGATCAGGAATTAGGGGAGATATTAGAGGAAGAATCTAGCATCGATAGGGAAGATGTAGGAAAACCTATATTGAGAGAGGAATTTGAAATAGCACTAAGGGGGCTAAAGAATAATAGAGCGCCGGGTGTAGATAAAATACAGGCGGAAATTTTGAAATGTGCGGGACAGAAAGTAGTAAATAGGATGTTTGAACTGGTAAAATACATATATGAAACGGGCGAGATGCCGGAGGATTATAAGAGGAACATTATCGTTACTATACCGAAAAAGAGAGGAGCCGACAAATGCGAGAACTTTAGAACGATTAGCCTAACTTCCCACGCGTCAAAAATCTTAACTAGAATAGTGCAGAAGAGGATGGAAAATAGAGCGGAGGAAATACTAGGAGAAGACCAATTCGGCTTTAGGCGAAATAGGGGAACTCGCGAAGCTATTCTGGCGCTAAGAGTAATGTTAGAGAAAACAATAGAAAAAGGAAAGAACGCTTATATAGGATTTGTAGATTTAGAAAAAGCTTTTGATAACGTAAGATGGGAAAAAATATTCGAGATACTAAAGAGCGCGGGAATGAAGTATAGAGATAGGAGAGTAGTACACAATCTATACAAAGAGCAAACTGCTGTTATAGAAGTAGAAGGGGAAAAAAGGGAAGTAGGTATTAGGAAAGGAGTAAGACAAGGATGTACGCTATCACCACTAATTTTTAATCTGTACATCGAAGAGGCGATTAATGTGGTAAAAGATAGAGTGGATTTCGGGATTAAAGTACAGGGACAGAAACTAAAAATGCTGAGATTCGCGGATGATATAGCAGTATTAGCATGTAGTAAGGAGGAATTAGAATCAGCATTGAACGAAATGGAGGCAGTGTTGACAGAGGAATACGGAATGAGGGTGAATAAAAACAAAACTAAAGTGTTAGTGTGCAGAGGGCGCGAGAGCAGAGCAAAAACGAAAGTACAAATTAATAATGAAAGGTTGAAGGAAGTTAAAGACTTCACTTATTTAGGAAGTAAAATAAATTGGGATGGAAGAAGCGATAAAGACATAAAACAAAGAATAGCGCAGGGTCGAGTAGCTTTTAACGAAAAGAAAGCACTTTTATGCTCGGGGGTAATAAACTTAGAAACAAGGAAGAGATTTTTGAAAACATATGTATGGAGCACGGCACTATACGGCTGTGAAACCTGGACGGTAGGGGAAGTAAGTAGGAAGAAATTAGAAGCTTTTGAGATTTTAGAGTGGTGTTACCGAAGAATGATGAAAATACCATGGACTGATAGGGTTAGAAACGAAGAAGTATTGGAGAAAGTCGGCGAGAAAAGGAGTATGTGGAAAAACTTAAATAAGAGAAGAGATAGAATGGTAGGCCACTTGCTGAGACATGGGGGAATAGTCCGCGATATTTTGGAAGCAGAAATAGGAGTGAAGAAAGGCAGAGGTAGGCCTAGATTAGACTACTGCTCGCAAATAGTAAGGGATGTAGGTTGTAACACAATTAGCGAAATGCGTAGGTTAGCACAAGATAGGAGAAGCTGGAGGTTAGCGTCCAACCAGTCTTAGGACTGATGACCTAATGATGATGATGATGATGAACTGTTGTTGTTCATGCAAAATATATTTTCTATTTGAATACATATGATGTCAACCTAATTAATCAAATATTTTCTAGTCCCTGGATACTTATGAATAAAAATGAAATATTTTCACCCACTATTTACGTTTCTCTCTTTTTTGCCGCCTTTGGTGTTCAATGACTCATTTAATAGAATATTGAGATTTCAAGACATTTATAAACTAATCAACCAATGAACTCCTCAGTATCACTCCCATAAGCTAATAGCTTTCAGGAGGAATAAACAGGGTAAATTTAACCCTTAGAGAGCACTACTGCAATATACAATATACAAAACGCATAAAATAAATCCATCCTAGAAACTCATTTATCCTCATTATTTCCAGTACGAAGAATAGCGTCAGAAGAAGTACAATCCCGGGAATGGACGAGGACGATGGCGATTACGCTACTCTAAGGGAATTACCACTTCCACCCTCCGCTTCCCAGCGGCTAAGTAATGGGGATGACACTGCAAGCGAGGAGGGAAAGGTAATATGCAATTTCCTTCTTTGTAATAGTTAAATGCTTGCCGTATTCAGCTCGAGCTTTTGCCGAAAACTGTGCCGCTTTTGATAGTTATCTAATGATTTCAACAAATCAAATATGAGTAAAATAATGTCATAAATTCGTTTCATATTCGGTGTTTGCATAAATGTATAGCAACTATATAAAATGTTACCCTGCTTTAAGTGTATTCTTTAAAATGTTGCTTAGATGATTTAATTCTTATTGTCTTTGGAAGTATGCCTAAATTAATAATTATTTTAATGAAAAGTTTATTTTCAATGTATAAATGAAATTATAGAGTTTCTGATTTTAATGCCAGAGATAGGAACAAATTATGTCACAGCCTGACATAAATTCTACAATTGGTCTTTTAGTAAAACGAATGCCAAAACAATACTAATCTAAAGATCTTATCTGCATATAGAATTTCTGTCTCTAGATATGACTTCTACATAAATTCAGAATTGTAAGCTATTTTGTCAATGCAAATAAATTTTCTAACTTACTAAAGCATCAATTTATCAAAGAATTGCTACTTCTAAGGTAAAATTATTTATTGATTTTAAAGATATTACAAATCGTCATTTGAATTTTCATCTAAATGAACTAAATTAAGGTACATGAAATATGACACTGTACTAAATTATATTTAAATAAATTCACCAAGCAAAATTGAATTGAACTCAATCTAACCTGATCTGAACTGACCTGCACTTCTTGACGTGAACTGAGCTAAATTAAAACAACCATCGAACTGAATCAAACTGAGCTAGATTGAACTTAAGCGAACTCATTTGAAAAAATCAAACTAATCTGAAGTGATCTTGATCGAATATAATTAAAGTTACGTTTATTAAAAATCAGATTATAGGTAATCCTTGTCTAAATTTTCGTTTGAATGAACTAAATGAAATAGAATATCAGAATGGGCACACAAAATAGAACATTAATGTGATAAACTATACTAACATGAATTGACTAAGCAAAATTGAATTGAACTCAACCTGATCTGATCTGAACTGACCTGTCCTTAACATTAATTGAAGTAAATTGAAATAGACATTGAGAAGGGAGAAGAAACCGAAACATACTGAGCCGGATTGAAGTTTCGGATCCACCTTAATGGGCTGACTGGGGCGGAATTGTTTAAAGTTATTTCAATTTAATTCCTCTCAAGTTCAGATACCCGAAAGAGTCCATTGTGTTTCATACTAAAAGTATATTTATTATTATCATTTGATAATTATTGTATGGTATATATGGATAGTTCTGTTGTTGCTTATTAGATACTTAGAAAGAAACTTAACGATATTTATTTAGAATTGTATTTTCTTAAAATTTACTTCGATATACATCCCATGAGGAAGTATTTCTTTTAGTTCACTCCCTAGCTCTTGCATATACCATTACTTTTTGTGTTTACAGTCGCAATAGTTTCCATTAAATTCACTAATTGTCGTAGGATTAAAACAATGAGTGGGTAATACCTGTGTATATTTACAGACATACTTCACAATACTGTGCAGTGGGGTATTCTCACAATGTTTTCTACTTGGATATTACCAATCGGTGATATATTTATTCCAAAACAAACAAAATGCGTCGTCCAAAAATTTAATATACGAAATTGTATATTACAAATTTAATAATAAATATGAAAATTAACTCATAAATAAATTGGGCATTTTGTTTTACGCCAATCCTACAGTGCTATGCACTGTTTATATATTTTATACAGTCTCTTTTATCCTAGCACATCACATTCATAAGCCTAATGAATAGGTGTATGTTCTTAGAGTCCAGAATAACATCATGGAAATATGTGGAAATGGTTCATATCATATAAGGACTGATATAAACTGAATACACATAATATTATCTGATATGACCTAGAAAGATATTATCACAAAAATTAAACAATATCTGATAATGAAACTATCATTCAATATATATATATATATATATATATATATATATATATATATATATATATATATACAGTGCTATTCAAAAGTCCCCTCCCCCTTCTTATCTTTGGAACGATTATACATAAACTAGTGAAATTTGGTAACTGAATATTAAGGGTTGTAAGGTTCCCTACTAGTGGTGATAGATGACGTATGCGTCAAAGATGACGTCACAAGGTCATTGTGACCAATAATTTTAAATGGAACCCTATGGCAAGCGACACCTCTTTTAAAAGGTATCGAAAAAACCTATTCAATGATACTAATATTGTGTCTGTTTACGGCAGTTTTGACAACTGGCTTTCAAAAACCGCAAAGCTGTGATGGATTAAATCAGTTAATAATAAAATTTAAAATTCAAGCTCCGCCACTGGATAGTTGGATAGTAAATAATCTGACGTTTTTGCAAGTCTTCCCAATTTGATGTTTTTTTAGCTGTCGAAGTTTTTATACATTTAATAATTTGTGTATTGTTGATCGAACGTTTAACTGTTTTAGTACCTTGTGGTAATTTTAAAACATTTGTACATTCAATAATTTCTTAAACTGTTGTGAGCTGAACATTTAAGTGCTTCAAGAAGAGAAATGGTACGTGTTTTAGATGATAAAGTAGCAGCGATCCTAATACTTGGTGAAACAGGAGAAAATATTCATGCAGCAGAACGCATTTTTAATGAAAGGTTTCCCGATCGCCCAGTTTCGAGGACTTATTTGAGAGAGTTTCTTCGTAAGTTTAAAACAACGGGTAGTATTAATGATGCAAAACGATCTGGCAGACCACAAATTTCTGATGAAAAAAAAATTGATATACTGGCAGAAGTAATAGTAAATCCTACTTCTTCAACAACTCAAGTTGCATCAACCTGTGAAATCAGTCAAAGTACAGTGCACAGGGTGTTGAAAAAAAATAAATTTCACCCATACAAATTAAAAATGGTTCATCAACTCTTAGACGAAGATCCAGACCGAAGACTGCAATTTTGTGAAAATATGGAGACTAAAATTAACTAACAGCCAGACTATGTCAAAACAATTTGTTTTAGTGACGAAAGTACTTTCTATCTAAATGGAAATGTAAATACACAAAACGTGAAATATTGGAGTGACGTAAATCCTCACATGTTTCGTGAAACACATACTCAGTATCCCGAGAAGGTCAATATTTGGGCAGGTATACTGGGAAACCACATCGTTGGGCCTGTTTTTTAAATACCAACTTAACCGGTGAGGTGTGTCTGCAGATGTTGCAAAATGCAATAGAACCGTTAATCCTTGAAATTTTGGAAGATAATCAAGATGAATTCGACATTTTGGAAATAACATTCCAACAGGATGGTGCTCCTCCACACTATTACGGTGCAGTAAGACGGTATTTGGATGAAGAATATCCTGGTAGATGGATTGGACGACGAGGTTCAATGGAATGGCCGCCTCGATCACCGGACCTCACACCTTTAGATTTTTTTCTGTGGGGGTATCTTAAATCGAAGGCTTACGCCACTCAGCCTGACAATATTGATGTTTTAAAACAACGTATTGTTACAGAATGTAGGGCTATTTCCGCAGACACATTTGAAAAAGTACGAGAAGAGTTTCGCAATAGGATGTTTTACTCTCAGGAAGTAGATGGAGCTCACTTCGGACAGTTACTATAAGTAGGTACTGATTCTTGAATCTGTAATTAAAATTATTATCCAAGTTTACTGATTACTGATTTAATCCATCAAAACTACCATAAATACAAACAATATTAGTATCATTGATAGGTTTTTTCGATACCTTTTAAAAGAGGTGTCGCTTGCCATAGGGTTATCGCCATAGGGTTATATATATATATATATATATATATATATATATATATATATATATATATATATATATATATATATATATATATATATATATATATATATATATATATATATATTATTTCTTGTGACACCACCATCTATCCTTCTATCGAGATAAAGTAAGGGGAATGAACATGAACAAAAAAATGTTAATAAACTTAATAAATTGTTAACTCTATATCGAAGTAAACTAAATCACAGGAGTGTTCTCTTATTTGTTTGATAAGGTGTCACAAGAATAACGTCATATCAGCCTGATAATATACTAGCTTATATTAGAATAAAGTAGTCCATTAATTACATACGTAGTATTGTAAAAAATTCTGTATCACAATTGTAAATATTTTTAATTATTCTAGAATGAATCAGTTTGCTACCTAAGTAATACATCCTATATTAGTCGATTGATGTCATCATTAGTCTATCGAATTTTGAAAATGTTCACATTATACAGTAAGAATGGATATCCTGATATATATATATATATATATATATATATATATATATATATATATATATATATATATATATATGCTTTCAAAACTTTAAAGTTTGTGTTTGATGCTTTGCATTCACATAAGTGATGATAATGTGATATTTGTCGCGTTTATCATGTAAATGTGTTACCCTATATCGGAGATAATAGAAACGACTTTATGAATGCACCCTGTATATGTGATAAATGTTAACATAATAAACCTGAATATGGTTCGCAACAGCTTGGATAAAAGGAATAGTCAGATTAAAATTAGATGATTATTTTATCGAATTGGAAGGATGTTATACAAACATATAACATTCATAAGATGTTATACAAACACAACATATAATATGTTAAAAAGTAATAATTACTATATGTTATATAGTATTACTAACCGCAATTTCACATAGCAAAAAAAATGTCTAAAAATATAAAAGGTGGTTAATAGACTTTTATTAGAAGGATTAAAAATTCTGTATTTTACTTTTGTTTCTAATTTCAGCTTCATGACTTTCCCACAGAAGTCCATGTTCAATAATATTATTTGCATGATAACTTCACTTCCTATAATATTGAAAATCGCGATTACAGGCACATCCTCATCTTAAATAAAATAACACCTTTATAGTATTTACTAATATACTGCAAAGTGAAGGACGGATATTATTTGGTTCATAGTAACATAATCCTATATGTATACAATCTATATAAGGCCACAGATTAGGCATAATGAGACCTATTATGTAGCCTTGACAAGTTAATAAGACCATCCAGTTTCAATAATTGCAATGAATGAGGCGAATAGATGTTGAATAATTATCTGGTTGATGAAGTTTTCAGAAAATCTATTGACTTTTGGTGTAATCACATTTTCTATATCATAGATTATGAAAATAATAATAAAAGTTGACTCTTTCGTAAATTTCGAAATATTATGTTTCAAAATAACTCTATAATTCAGAAGACAAGAATATTCATTTCAAAAAGAGATATAACCTTCAGTTCAGTATAATTATCAAAGGTTAATACAAATTCGGAACCCTCATTGAAGCAAAAATAGTTTTAAGCGACTAAACCACATTTTTTTTCTTGTTTTATCTTGCATTTATTGACAACAAAACAGTAATAAGAGGTATAGAAAAATCTGTATACCAGTGAAATTCCCCGAGTGCAACTGACTAGTCATGTAGGTCAACATTTTAAACCATATCTTACTAAAAAGAAAAAGAATATGATTCTGAAAATAGTGACATTTTATCAGTTATTTTAGATAATCGAACAGAGTTTTGTTAATGTTAAATTTCGCAAAAACAATAGGCTAAGCCAGTAGAATTTAACAATATATGCTAAAACCGTGAGGTGGTTGTATTTATTAAATATCGAACTTCAACATTAAAAAATTACACAACAATTATTTCGTATACATACATCCTTTCTGATAATTGATTTAATAAAGATGAAGAAGCAATTGGTATAGAGCTTAGAGCTTACATATTATCTCAGTCATAATGTCAATATAACCTTTCATGTTTTAAAAATAGCTGCAGTAGATAATCCACAGTACATTGTGTAAGTGTTTTCAGAGGATTTCAAGAATATAGAAATATCTCCTAATTCAGATATGAAAAATGTTGGAATCCATTTAAATGTGATTAGTAATACAACTAAAATTGTAGTCATTTTGAAAATAATATGTTTGTAACTGAACCATGGGTTACTTAACGGTAGTGTTTATCATTAAAATATAATAAATAAAGTGTACGGTAGCAGACAGCAGTATTTTCCAATACCAATAATTCCTGAATACGTTTAAAAAAATGATTTAGATAGTAAACCTCAATTATTAACTATTTTTATTGATATAAATTTAGTATTTAACACAATTTTTTACTTACTTAAAGTTAATAATTATTTACAATTAATACTAACAGCCACTGTAACTAGTAGTACCAATACCACTAATTATCAAATAAGTAGATGTATTATATACTCAGTATATAATAATTTTCGATAATAATCATTTGATCTACTTTCTTCACCTTTTGTCCAAGCTATATGTGTAGTCTAACATCTTATAGATAATTGTAAAAATCTAACCCCTACTACCCCACACATGCTTTAGCTTCTAGCTTGCGTTCATGACGAACATATAACATACGCTAGTACCAACCAAGACTTCGAACCTCCTAGTGTTTTTGAAGACCGTAGTCCTTTGCTAGAAGCAGAACCTTCTGTTATTGTACACAGCCACTTTGAGAATCAGGTAAGTTGCTTATTCTTCCATCTAGCAGTGTTTATATTCCATTATCTTATTATTTAATTAAACCTAAATATGTACGAATTAGGTATAATTGAGAATGAATTGTATTATTTCATTATATGTGTATAAAGTGGGGAGCGGATGCGGTTATCTTAAAAAAAATAACCACAACGGTTGGATCTAGATTTATATTTTCTATCATGTATCTTGTGAAAAGAATATTATGCTAAAAAATCAACAATTATACCAGTGATTTCGAAAAAAATTGATTTAAATGAATCGCTTGATTAAAAAGAAATAAATTAATATAATGAAATATTAACTGGAATTTAACAATAACTTAAATAGAAAATAATTCATATTCAACTCTGTATATAATATGTATAGGAATTCTCAAAATTTTCAACATGATTCATATTTTTCCTAATACTGTTAGGTAATTTTAGATAACACTGCTTATATAATTTCTCTTCAATAATTTCAAGTTCAAGAAATAATCCCTAATTAATTTCAAACTTTGCTGTTTCATTTGATACGTAACGTTATGTACGAAGTTATTCAAACACAATATAAATTGTAATACGACTGCTTAACCCCTTGAAAATAGGTATCGATATCCTTTTATAAATGACAGCAATCAGGATACTAAATAGTTAAAAGTATACGAATTAGGTCTTATTTCTTGAATTCGACTTTAATATTCCCCTCTGCAGCTCGAGGCTTTAAGCGATTTATGTATCTCTGAACATTGTTTTAATAAGTTAATGAGTCTATTTCAATCTTAATGAGTGTATATCTAACAGTTTGATAACAGGAATATCCTTTTTAGAAAAAATTAAGACGTTTTTTTAAGATTTCGAACAGTGAAAGTGCAACAATTTATTTACAACATTGATTGTTGAAGTTTATTTTCCTTACCTTATTTTTCCATCTTAGAGTATACCTTAAAGATAATGAATATGCTTCTTACTATGTACACACATATATGTGCTATGGTATACGAGAACCATAAGAAATATGGCCGTTAAAAATTGTTTCGGAAAGATACGAGTACACAACAGTTTTATTTCCGCTTATTTTTTTATTTAAATTTCAAAGAATGGATAGCGATAACAAATATACAAGGTATTTCCTACGTAAGTACAAAAGATTTAAGAGCATATTCTTGAGTCAATTTTATGAAAGAGAGTTCATATGAACATATATATGAACAATTACGGTTACATTATGTATTAAAAGTAACATATTCTGACAATGGTTTACTACACAAACTCCGAAATGGCAGACATTCACTTTGTTTATGGAATGACTGATGGAAATTCTTTAGCATCACAACGGATTTACCAAGAAATATTTCCCAACCGACAAATCCCAAATGTTCACACGTTTGCAAGAATTCATCAATACTCAGTAGAAACGGGTTCATTTGCAAGGGCGAGAGATATTTCAGGAAGGCCTACCACAAAAAGGACTCCTGCTTTGGAAGAAGAAATTTTGAATAAAATTGAACGTCATCCAGAAGCAAGCACGAGAAAAATTGCCAACCAGCTTGATGTGAGTCATAAGTTAGTATGGACCATTCTTAGGGAAAGCCAGTTGTATCCATATCATGTTCAACGCGTGCGGGTATTATTACCTAGAGATTATTTCTCACGTATAGAATTCTGCCGATGGATTCAACAAAAAATTGTACAACATTCTAGATTTCTTGACCAATTGCTATATACGGATGAAGCTAACTTATTTAGAAACGCAATTATGAATTTTCGTAATAACCACACGTGGAGCGACGAAAATCCTCATGCCATAGTTGAACATCATTTTCAAAATCAATTTTCATTAAACGTATGGATGGGAATTATCTCTGATTCTCTAACTGGTCCTTTTTTCACCCAATGAGACTTGATGGTGCTACTACATACAGGCGATTTCTTGAAAAAGATTTACCCACTTTATTAGATGACGTCCCACTTATGCTAGGAAATAGAATTTGGTTTATGCATGATGGTGCTCCCGCACATTTTAGTTTAACTGCCCGAGAATTTTTAAGCCAACAATTTGCCAACCATTGGATTGGTCGAGGTGCAAACTTACCATATCAACCGTGGCCTGGAAGATCCCCTGATTTAAATCCCTTGGATTATTTTGTGTGGGGTCACTCAAAAACATTAATTTATACAAATGCTGTTCAAAATGTGGACGATCTTGGAAACCAGATAATTCAATGATGTGACAGAATACGACAGATATTTTTGGACATGTGCGAGAAAATATGAAGAAGAGGGCTGCAGCTTGTATCATGGCTGAAGGTGCCCATTTCCAGCAATTATTATAATTTCTTATGAAATGTGTTTAATAAAACAATAACTGTAAATGTTAATAAATCGGGATTTAATTTTTGAAACTTCAATTAATTATTAATTAATTAAGCAAAAACTATGTGCCTCCAGATGCACAGAATGCGTGTACCAAATTTCATAAAAACATTTACAGTGATATCGTAGATATTATAAAAAAATATTTTTCCTTAAATCTTTACCACCCTTGATGTTCTTCTTGGAAAAGAAGCGTTTGAGGACAAATGTTCATATGAACTGTTTTTCATAAGATTGACTCAAGAATATGCTATTAAATTTTTTGTACTTATTTAGGAAACACCCTGTATAGATATATACTACTTTTACTATATACTTAGACTCACTTACGAGTATATCATATATTAGATTAATTTAGCATTGTGTATTTCCTAGAACTCGACGATTCTCAAGAATAAACATAACTATTGAGAAAAAATTCAATACCCGAGACTGACATAAAAACAATTTAATTTAAAAGCAAATGAAAAATATGTAATAAAGCTACATTGAGAAGTTGATAACTCATTTCTTCCACACCTAAAGCTACTATACACCTGTTTTTCTATTACGACGTGGTATTTTTAGTTCTCAGATACATATTATACATATTTATTATTTTTATTTATTTTCAATGTGATTCACTTTATTTTTACACCATGATTTTAAATCTTAGTAACTAAATATTTTATTAGTTCTTATAGCATTTATAAACTAGATTCTAATTAATAGAGTATGTTTTTTAATTTGGAAGTTTATTTCTAATACGAAATACCGGGAAGGCTCTAGAAACTAAATATTCAAATTATGCACTGTTGGCTGCCTGACAGTAACGTTAGCGACCGATATTGTTTTTTATTGTTGTCAGATAAAAATTAAAAACGCTACCAAGAGTCTCCGATAAATAGTGGAGTACCACACTCAAAATCTCCAGAAAATTAATGTGTGGTGTGGAATAGTCGACGAACAGTATTTCTGGTGCAATATATTTGGATTTTCTTCGACCTCATTTCCGCACTAATAACTTTACGAGCAAGCCAATCGCGATAATATTGCGCCGCCCCCTCGCTCATATCGAAGACACCTCCGAAGCATGCATCTAGAGGTTTCAGATCAAGAAACAAAAGTTACCACGTTGTTCGCAAGGGTCGATTTGCTATATTGATTTTGTCACAATGCCGAAATTCGAACGAAAAGCATCTCGTACATCTACCAAAAGAATTTCGTGACACACACACACACACACACACAGAGAGAAACAGCCGCTTAGGAATTATAGACATTCAAATGCAAGGGAACCTCATCTTTCGATATATAACTTTTTTCTTTCAACAATATGGTGGACCTCCCCATTATGAAGCACCTGTCCGCACTTATTTAGATGAGATATTCCCGAATCGTCGGATAAAAAGGAGGTCGATTGAGTTGTTGACTAAATGACCAGATTGACAACTCTAGATTACTTTTTGTGGGGATATTTAAAAATCAAAGTATAGGCTACCAGGCTGAAGAATTTAATAAGAGACTTGCCGTCGTTCGGTTCCGATCCGGGACAAATGTCAAATCCTACCTGTGGCGGGTTTTATTTTTTGAAACCTTATCTGATCGTGCAGAAACACGAGAAAGGGGTCGAGGATCGCTTCTGGGTATAATTCAATGCCTGGCGGGGCTTTAGTCCGAGAAGTAGTTGTTTCCTAGAGCGATTATGTAATAGCTTTGCTATTCGGGAACTACTTTGATAACTGCTTGGCGGCTTGGTGGTTTCTTTCTCGATTTCCGACTTATAAGTTACTGAAAGAGACTTAAAAGCAACAATTCGTCATGAAATACAACATATGCCTCCTGAAGTTATTGATAATATTCAAAAAGTATTTATTAACCATCTTAGCTACTACCAGACAGCCAACGGTGCACAACTTGAACATATGATTTAGTTGATTTTTTGAATAATTGCCATTAAATTTAGTATTTTGAAATTATAAAGTATTTTTTCTTCATTTGTTTTCTAACCTATACTCACTATAATGTTGATTATAACCATAGTGTATGTAAACAGATACCCTCTTTCACATTCTGTAATAAAGAAAAGGGGGGTGCCATTAAACAAAAAAATATATCATGTGCAACACAGTACACGTGATAGAAGTGAATACTTCCACAGATTACTCACAATACTTCTTTAGAATAGAGAATGAGAGAGATTAAGAATGAGAGATTGAAAGAGAGAGAGAGAGAGAGAGAGAGGGAGAGGGATAGTTTCAAAAGAAATATAACAATATAAAATTTGTCTAAAAAATATTCGGTTTATTCATTATCTATCATCGGCTGGTGGTTCAATTGGTAATACTGATATCATTGGTTTGTGATAACTAAAATATGAAATATATGTTCGTGATTCGATATTTTCTAGATAACGTGTAAAAATTGCATCTATTGTTGTTCCGGATTTTGTTGTTGATTCTTTGGGATTGTTATTTATAATCAGGCCAAATGTTTCTCGAAGAAAGTTAATCAACGTCAAAGAATCATTGGATCCGAAATTTACATTGAAATCTCCCCCGAGAATCAAAGGGATTTTGTATTCGCCTCTTCCAAGTGCTTTTGCACCTGTGTGGCTGTAAACCAGTAGGGAGCGGTGAATGAAATATATTATATCTTCTAGATTTTAACAAGTTAAACGGTTCAAGGATATTATCAAATAATCACAGAACACAGATGTAAATAACGTAAATAATTACAAAACACAATGATAAATACTCGGTACACACGCGTGCTGCTTCAGCTGTTAATATATAGTGTCTGGACGCGTACATCTATAACGCGCGCATGCACGACAATAGGGAGACGCGGATAGCCTAAACTGATATATATGATGTATAGCTCTCTTTCTTTTTCTCTCTATGTTATATATCTGTGTACTCTGTCTTGTAACGAAGCCTGTGTTTTAGGTATACTAAATGTATAGCTCTCTTTCTCCTTCTCTCTACGTTATATATTTTCTCTCTCTCGTGTAACGAAATCTGGAAACGTTACATTTTTTCCAAGTCACTCTCCATTCTCGTCAAATATCAGAACGCCGCCAAAGAAGTATTTACTTCAAAAATATCGATGGCGTCATATCTCCTACACGAATCATCACGGTTGTATATATTAATTATATTTTAAAAAATACGCAACTAAAAAAAAACATGACGCGTTCGAAAGATTTTCGAAAGTTATTCTTTGAATTTTAAACACTTATTTATTATATTCTTTACGAATATGTATTATATAAAACAAAAGGGGGTTGTTGTTAAAGGACCATGATTTTTTAGGCATTGAAGGCATTTTTAATATTTTGTATTTAAAATCAAGTTTTAATAATGAGACTCATTTTATTTATCGATACCTTTACAAACAGAGCTTTAAATAAATTTAATCAGGATTCCAAATATATATGTTGCTTTTTTAAACATAAAATGACAGAATTTCAACAACCTAAGGATATAGCTTTACTTGCTTAAGCTACTTTAGTTTCCTTGGAATAAGAAATATGCTAATATCGGACAACAATCAGTTCTAAGCAAATGTTAGAATCTCTAACGTAATCTCAAAGTGACTCTCAACTTACTGTGTTTGATGTACTGTCATCGTATGCATAGTATTAGTATTAAGTTTTACCTTATCATTAAAAAAATTGATGATTTTTTACTGCAGAGTAAAACTCTCAAATCCTCACCAAATATTACCCCCTATTTTGGGGGGTGCCGGAAACGAATCTGGTTTAAATTCTTTCCGCTCGGACACAGTTTTGCAGAAAATGAATTTTCAACTTTTCCGCAAGACACCACTTTCTTCTCAAATAACTTTCATTTTATATTACGTAGATACCTAATATTATTATAAGTGGATACTACAACACCTTCTTTATATATATATATATATATATATATATATATATATATATATATATCATGCATTAAAATTGTAAAACTTATTATCCATTGCGATTTTCTAATAATAATTTATTTGACATGTTTACAATTTTCATGAAGCCGTCCATTTGCTATCCTAGCGCCCTCTATATCCGAAACGCTTAGATAGTAAATGGACGGTTGCATGAAAATTGTAAACGTGGCAAATAAATTAGGAAATCGTAATGATTAATAAGTTTTATGGCAGTTTTAATATATTATATACATGAACGAAGTGTTGTAGCATCTTAGTGTAAAATGAAAGTTATTTGATGAGGAAAGTTCGTAACGTGCGGAAAATTGAAAATTCGTTTTCTGGAAAACTATGTCCAAGCGGAAAAAACTAAGGCAAGATTCGTTTCCAGCACCCCCGAAAATAAGAGTGGCCAATATTTGGCGAGGACTTGGGAGTTTTACTATACAGTAAATAATTACCAAAAAATTTACAAAAGCAATTATAAAACGAAATTAAAATTATATTCTTGTTAATGAATAGTGCTAATGATATATTGCGGTTTCAGGTGGAACCGGGGCAAGCTCCTCGCTGCCTACGGCGGGCCGATTCGGGCATAATCCCCCACGAGGAAGTGACAGGTAGATCAGATTCAGTAAGTACAGAAAGCTCACACTCACCTCCTGAACCTCCAGGGAGTAACCACAGCGAGAGCTCGAGCGGCATCCACTCGAACGAGAGCGAACATCATCCCCCGCTTACAAAGCCGGCCAACATATGTGACACAGACAACACTCAAAACCTGATAAACCTGAACGACGTACCGATGGACACTCAGCCGGAGAGTACAGTTGTTATCAGGAGGAAATCGATTCGCCCTAGCAAAGTAGACGTCATCGCACCGACTATCCTCGAGGAGGATCCGTACGGGCGGGCAACCAACATGAGGATGACCTCGTTCACTGACAAGAAAGATCTCAACCACATCCAGTCTTGTTCGGCCACGCTTCCTCATTATCCAACGCAACCGGTTCAGAACGTGTACCCCAATTGCTCGACCATGCCGTTGCCACAATATAGCTCGAACAACACCCCGACACCAATGATGAACGGCAACAGTTGCAATGTTTACCCCAGGCAGCATTCTACCATTCCAACTCATCACAATGGGGTTAAATTGATACCAAACTCGCACAACCCCTATGTTAAAAGACTGCACCCCAAGCCTGGAGACCAAACAAAATACGAACCAATCTACACGAAGATAAATAGGAAATCTGGAGAATTGTATCACTATACCTCTTAAAATATATATTGATATACATGAGGATGCGATTCAAAAAAGGGAACGTTGTAAAAATTAATAATGTTCAACAAGCCAGAGATTATGATGGCATGGAACAATATTGAGAAAACCGTGTAAAATGTGCAACTAATAATTACTTTCTTTCTGAGATGTTAAGCCAAATTTTGATGGATCTTACGTCTAAAGTTGTTATACGATATTAAATTGTGTACGCACTAGTCAAAGTAATTCTTTTTATAAACATTTTTAGATAAATTATATTTTATAAATTAACTTTTAGGTAAATATAATAGAAAGTATATTGGTGACACACCGAATATGTTTTTATGTTATAACTGAAATTCGATGATTTCAAAGAGCAAAAAATTGAAGAATGAATTTTTAGCACAAAGGACACCAAATTTTGTTTACTCCCACGTATTGGTGTCACCCCGCGTCTCCATACTACCAGGAAATTTAGTGAGATACTTCCATTGAATATAAATAGAACAATCTTTTTTAGAAACTATATACTTTTTTAGAACTCAAAAAAGTTATTTCTTGACTACGAAATAGTTTATGGTACGCAATTTATGTGTTTTTTAATAATAATGAAGACTTTAACGAATATTACATCTTCAGATCGAGAGGGAAAAAAAACTCTAAATAATTCAAAATCATAACACGAGTGAAAATAAATGAGACAAAAGACTTACACTATAGATTTTACTTATGAACTTACTTAAAGAGATAACTTGAAACCATTTAATTTGAACCATTTGAAACTATCGATCATATTATATGCATTTTATCATAAGTTTTTTAATTTAGCTTTTAAGAAGAATAAATCGGAATTCTTCTAGTACTACATTGTCTAATCTAATTCGAGATCATTTCCGTAATTTAAATCATTTGACAGGGCAAATATTTTAGCTTTGAAAATATTATAAGTTTAACGATACATATTTAAATCACTACTATTTATCTTAATTTAATCTTCCTTCCAATATTCTCTCCGGTTTGTTTAATCGGAGAGAATTAACTGAATTAATTTCATAGATTTCATTTTATTTTCTTTACTTCAGTTGCACTTGAAGTAGAGTAAGATTTTAAGCTGCTATATTAATAAGATAGTATACAGATAGCTGTTCTAACGAAAATTTAGTTAGGAGTTGTAATGAATTTACGAACTCACAAACCTCCATAATTAGTATTTCATTAAGTAACCTATTATAAAACAATGACGAAGGAAAAAAGGAAAATTAATAACAAAAAGGTGATCATGTCTAATGAGGATCGTCATAAATTGCTGGTTAATTAGTTCTTTCAATTTAACTGTACCCTCTTTCTTCGGATTTGATTTGAACTTTATTTTAATGTATTCCTGGGTTATTAACCAAGCGAAAATATAATATATTGTTAATAATCAGGTACTCTGTTTGCTTCATTTGCACTTCTTTTTTTTCTTTTTCTTAACCCACCTTCTTCCATTTTACCAAAAGAGACACCGTTCTACAACGTATAATTAACATACAGTTTATGTATTTGTGCAACTCGTTTATCCATGAAAGAGTGGTCCTAACCTATATCTTCTGTGGTCTAATAAACTATTTCAGATTCCTCTGGAATTAAAGAATGTAAATTTTTGATTTAGTGGGCCGTGTTATCTACCGGACTTGCGGGACTTTCTGTTTAGTTTTTGCCTTCTGTTCGGAGTGTAGTCTCGTTTCGTGTGTATGTTCACCTTCTAAAAAAAAAAACAGTATAGTCTATTACTATTTTTAGGTTTGAATAAGCCATTGAATATCGATCGGTAATTCGTCTGTCACGGTAGCTGAGTTGTTTAGAGCGCGATATATGGCAAAAAGCGATCAACTACTGGATGTCGTGAACTTTTACTTGTCCACGTTTTTTCAGTGCGTATCCTCCTGCTAGACAACGTCGATTTTGGATTGAGGGGACTGTGTTTTGAATTTTTATGTTATGTTTAAAAATCATTATTGCGATTGTTTTGAAAAAATCGAATAATTTTTCCGGGACAATTAAACAACAAATGTTTTTCTTAAGAGGTAATGGTTTTTCACATATGCATTTGCCATTTCAAGTATTTACCACAAATATAAATTTGGACACAAATTTTAAATAGTTATTTTGTAAGTACCTACTTTTCTTTGACAACTGCAGTCTCTTGTGTGCCCAATAGAAAACTTAAATGAACAATTGTCTTGTTCTCAACTTTTGACTCACCTGCACACTATTTTAAATAAGTTTAAATAAAACACTATAAGTGCTACACCCGACAAAATGTATTTTCTTATAAGGATGATAATCTTATATACCCAGATGCATGTTTCCCAATACAAGTTTTTAAAACTATTAAGAAGTTGTTTAGTAAATTTTTTACCCGTGATTATTATAGTAAAAAAATAATTTTTCAACAACTAATCAGTTTAATCAAATGTCACCGTTCCCTTCCACCGAAACCTAATCCCTCCATCTCCAGATGATGCCAACTTGGTTGTCGGAACGTATTTTTGTTGCTACATGGAATGTTCCAGCTTCATCCTACGATTATTACAGTAGATGAAATTATATAGTTTGATCTTACCAAATCTTAAACTGATTTTAAATTAAATTAATCTTAAGTTAATATTTTTTCCGTTCCGTTCCAGGATCTTTCATTTTGTTTCACTGATGTATTTCAGTATTACTTAAACCTAAAAGCATATGTCATTTGCTTAAGACATAACATTAGTTGTGGTTTTCTAATTAGAGTTAATTTACATTAATATATATCAAATAATGATCATGATCGAATCAAAACCGGATCAAGAGACGTAGGAAACTAGAAGGGTATTAAATACCCAACTCAACTAATCTCTCACAAGTAGAAAACCCCGGTATAGGTATCCCTCTTATTACTTGTAACTATTTGTACTTATATAAAAAAATGGAATACGTAATGGAGTCCTTTGTATTATTTTAGTAGCGTAAAGCTACTAGCATAGATATGATGAGTTATGTAGGCATTGCACCTAGATCACCACTGCCATGAATACGGGGAACCGTCCAGCTCACTTGCCATTAGTTTCGGACATTTTTTAGGTCAATTTTATCAGAATTTTCCGTTCCAAAACGCCGTACAAAATTATTGTAAACCGATAGTTTTAGAAGGTGTGTCACCTGTTCGACCATTTTTACTATCAATAATATCCATTTCCTCATATCAAACTTTTACGAAAATACTCATCACTTCTCAACTGTATTGTAAACATAAATAAAAACAATAAACCGTAGACGTACTATAGCTTTTATATGAAATATTATTTATACTCTAATGTTTAGGATATAAAGATCAATGTGATGCTCACTCGTCTATATAATAATTGGTTCTAATAATATAATAACCAGTTATCAAAACATAGGTTAGTGATAAATGTAAGTTATTATTTTTTACAAATCCTATTTCTGGGTGTAATATAATTTGCGATTGATTCTCCTTTGTGAAGCAATTATCACATGGTTTTTCAATACCCCACTCATAATGTTGAGATAGTACGAATATAATTGTGTACATAATTGTCTGTACTAGATCTATTATATTAGAAGTGTAACTACAGAAACCTCTTTCATAGAGAGCTATCATGCAGCTACACTTAGTCTTGCAAGGTCACGGGTATTTAAAAAGTACTTCAATCTAGGATATCAATCGCACATTTATTCACACAATAACCTGTATATATTATGTTTGTGTTATAGTCTGTAAAATGCTGCTTATACATATACATACCTATGTTACAAGTTAATTTGTCTTATATTAAGAATCTATTTTTTTGTATGATAAGTACAGTGTGAACCATTTAGATGTTCTTATAAGAACCATTAGAGCGTGTTAGAGAACCAGCTTTTTTGTATATTTTTTAAACGAGGGACAATGAATTGGTCCATTGCTGTAACTATGGTTGTTAATTTTGTGAAGTATCTTAGGTTTGCCTTGTTGATTTTGTATAAATCACAGCCAGTGAAATAAATGAAGATAAAAATCTCTAGTCATATATTATATTCAGTAAACAAGAACGTACATATTTATTGTAATTTATATAAAGTACATATATTCCTACTTCCATCTCTCTCAGTATATAAAAAAGTGATATACCAATCGTGTTGTATTATTTTATGTTGCATCACTAATAAATAATTTATTGAAACTGTTTCTTATTATCGGTGCTATGCACTTTCGTCGTTGGTATATTTACTTTGAAATAAGGATTATTTTGAAATAAATATACCCTGAGATGCATAACACTTTCTCTGTACATTTTTAAATCAAGCTGACAAAGTAATACAAAGGTAAGATAATCGCCTGTACAAAAAAAAAAAACGAACAAAAATTATAATTTTAACTTGTGATGCACAGATAGATATATTAGATGGATATACTAGTCAAAATTGATGAGAAAATAAATGACAAAAATAATGCTTACAAAAAAATTTAGAAATCAAGAAAAAATGCAATATATTTATTACAAATTGAAAATTAATTGAACAATTGAATAGTAGAAATAACGAATGATATAAAAAGTACGTTAACATTGGTTTCGAGAGGTTCTTTTATAGTCTACACTTATAAGAATAACACAAACAATAATACAGTAATTTTGATTTGTTTCAAATATAATTAAACTAACTTTGTTTAAAATACATTTTTTTCATTTAAAAAAAAATCAGATAAACATAAAATCTCTGTATAACAACAGTGAATACATATAAACGTCACGAACTCCTCCACAGAACCTCATAATTGTCCAGAGGAAGATATGCTGATATAAAAACCTGTATGTAACAACAGATAAATTTCTATATAATTGAACTCGAGTCCTCACATTTAACAACCTTCATATGTCCATTTCTATAAAAATATTGAAAGGGAGTAATTTATAGGGATTGATATTCAATTCACTTAAATTATGTAATGAAAACATAAAAACTCTCCTTGGTTTACACATAAATTTTGTGTAAAATATGATTTCTGTATTTTGCGTAAAAAAATGTAAAAAAAACTAATTTGGGTCATTTAAATTGTTGATTTGCTGACTACATCATATCATGTGAACAGACAGGAAGATCATTATGCAATTTATGGCACAAGTTTACTAGAGTGTATCGAGTTATAATTTATGAATAACAAAAGAATCTGTCTGTCACAAATATTGTAAGTATAAAATGATAAATAATAATTTATTTCCATTTCCGCCTAAATTCATTGCGGCAAAGCGACTGCTAATTTTTCATATCTACATGTTTTCTATTATTTCATATTTATAACCTATGAATTAATGTTATTTTTTATCCATCGAATTTAAAATTAAATTTAATGCTAATAAGTCTCATTAAACAGACATTACATGTTCATGTAGCTATATATGTTTTATTCGTTTTCAATCTCAACTTTAATTAAAAAATGATAATTTCTCAAAGAAGCATAAGTTTAATATTATAACTCACTCATCATCATTAGGTCATCAGTCCTAAGACTGGTTGGACGCTAACCTCCAGCTTCTCCTATCTTGTGCTAACCTACGCATTTCTATAACTCACTGTTACACTTATTTTATATATGAGCCAAAAATGTTGTATTCTATTCTTAATTTCTGTTTCCTAAAGTATCTATTTTAAACTACAGAAATAAGGAGATTTTACTCCAACCCATCTGCAAATGCTTTATATAATAGGGACTAAACAAATTAGGTCAAAACAGCTATTCTCCTGGCTATATGCCAAACGCCGAGCGCTGAATTACATGACAAAATTTGCCGTATTTTGTCTAACAGAGTTAGCAATAAAATACAGTAATTCAGATTGTTCTAAAACCACAAGGAATATGCATTATACGGATGATCTCAAGTTTTAACTCCGATTTAGATCTACTGCGGTGGAACGTAGCATCGTCTATTAGATGTGAGCCTCATCTGTCAAAGGTAGACTCGTTTACACTGCACTGACGAGACCCAAGATAAGGTCGAAACCGGTCTGCAGTTAGCGATATCCTGAGATAGGTGACACTTTGCATCTTCCTTGCGGTTTTGGAACAATCTGAATTGCTATATTTTAGTGATAACTCTGTTAGACAAAATACGGCAAATATTGTCATGTAATTCAGCGCTCGGCGTCTGGCATATAACCAGGAGAATAGCGGTTTTGACCTAATTTGTTTTGTCCTTATCATATAAGGCATTTGCAGATGGGTTGGAGTATAATCTTCTTATTTCTGTAGTTTGAAAATTACCCTCTGCGGAGTAAAACTTTGCATTATCCATTTTGATTCTACTTATATTTATATTTACTTATTTAGATGCAAACATCGATTGCATCTTCAGTTATAGGACAGCATAACTAAGCAGTTATAAAGTACGTTGACGCTCATATCAGAATATGAACATGGCTGTAAAAAATACCACTCGACCCTAGACCCGATTATGTATCTGCGAAGTGCTATATAGATTCATGTCAAGTGAATCCACCATAGTAGTATTTTTCGATATAGAAAAGGCGATTGTCATAACTTGGCGTTACATCATGAAAGCTCTGGATGATTGCAACATTAGAAGATATTTTCCAACTCTCATTAACAATTTTCTCTCAGATTTCCAGTTCGTGTAGAAAATAGTGAGTCATCTATTAGACTGTTATGAAATGGCATACTTCAGGGATCAAATCTAAGTGATACTCTTTTTACGCTAGCAGTCATTCACATCGCATTTAATAAACGTTTCCCAATTGAAAGAGGTGCATATATCAATGAATTTATCCTGTTTTCTACTGGTAGTTTGATCCAAATTATACAAAATAATTTACAGTGCGCCATAGACCAGGCCATGGCAAATGCTATAGAAAAAGACTTTCGATTCTTTGAAACGAAAACAACAACAGTATATGTTTGCAGAACTAAATATTATGCAGTCTTTACTTCACAGAGGATAATTTTTAAACCACTAAAATAAGGAGATTATACTCCAACCCATCTGCAACTGCCTTATATAATAAGGACTAAACAAATTATATCAAAACAGCTATTCTCCTAGCTATATGCCAAACGCCGAGCGCTGAATTAAATGACAAAATTTTCCGTATTTTGTCTGACAGAGTTAGCACTGCAGAGTTAGTCGGCAGTTAGCGATATCCTGAGATAGGTGTCACTTTGCATCTTCCTTGTGGTTCTGGAATAATCTGAATCAATGTATTTTTATGCTAACTCTGTTAGACAAAATACGGCAGATTTTGTCATTTAATTCTGCGCCCGGCGTTTGGCATATAGCCAGGAGAATAGCAGTTTTGACCTAATTTGTTTAGTCCTTATTATATAAGGTACTTGCGGATGGGTTGGAGTATAATCTCCTTATTTCGGTAGTTTGAACTAAATATTCTCATAAAACTCCAAGACTAGTCATAAAAGACGCACCACTTCTGTTTAAGAATTATAAAAAGAATTAGGGGTAATGTTTGACAACGGACTGACCTGGCATGACCATATTATCAGTATAAAATAATACAATCTTAGTAATAGCTATTTCACTGTAAAATATTCTAAGACATTCACTGTCCTTGGCAAACATTTTAGAAACAAATTTGATTTCACTCTAAATAACAAATCTACAATGGCAATCTTGTTTTCTTTATCATTTCTGTCACTTCGACAAATTCAGTCCTACATTATTACACTTATTTATTCCTTACTATACCTGGCAGTAGGTGGCAACTCAATGAATAAATATTAAGTAAACATAGTTGTATGTATTAATCTAAAATTCGTCGTCATCTATTCCGCTGGAGGTATCTTCATTCTCCGTTTGGCATACCAAACAAACGCTTCCCATGTCAATCCAGCACTCCTTGCAATACAAAAAGTGACATGTTTCCTTAGAGCATTCCACGAAGTCGCTATTCTTCCTGGGTTCTGGATCTTCACATATAAGACATTTTCTTCGCGCGTACGCGAAGAACCGCAGCCAGTCACATTTCTGCGGATAATTCATTCTGAGAATGGCACAGACGTTATAGTTCTCTTTTAAACGATGCTCTCTAGCCATGCGTCTAACTTTCTTCCTCATAAATCTAGAAATGGTCAGATGTAAATTAGAAACGCAAAAACTCATGCAGGTACATAGTGCCCTGTAACTTATGTAATACAATTACGAAATCTAGTGGAATGGGTAATTTACCAATGTCTCTCATCATGGCTATTACCGCCAGTAGTCAGAATGATTAAATCTGTCCAAAGAAATTATCTTGAAACCTTTAAATAAGTTATGAGTTTAACAAGTACCTACTCGTATCATGAAGAAATTACTAAAAGCTTGTTCTAGTTTTATCTAAGATACTTTGTAAGAAAAGAATATGGTAGTTAAAATATTAGAATTGGAAATTGTATTAATGTTATATAAAATCCCCTCTTATTGTTAGATTAGGACTTAGAATAATACTACAATTTGTAATATTATAATTCAGTCCATTCACATACAGGATGTTATGTCTAGAAAAGAGTATACCAGAGTCACTGCGGTTATCAGGTAATCAAATCCTTTCACGCTTTATCTTAAAACTACATTGTATTTTATCACATTTTATCGCAACTCGCAAAACCTAGAGAAAAACACTTCTTAGAACAATTCTGCCGCCTCAGCAACAGAAATGTTTTAAATAGAGAAACATTCAATTAGGCCTTAGTACCTCAGTAATCCTCATTTAGTCGTCAATTATACATTAAGTAGTTCTCAAGTAATCGTCGAATAAGTTTCAAGTTTAAAGTATAAAAAGAGGGTACACCTTTTTTGACATAAATATGTGTTAAAATTGTACAGTGAAAATAAATGGTTTTTAAAAAGTGAAATTAATACAAAGTGATATTAAATTAATATAATAGTATCAAAATAACTCCGTTTCTAAAAATGTTTAATGGAAAATTAATTGATGGTTGTTAATCCAACTCCCACTATCAGAGTAATTACATAAATATAATGATGGTTAGGAAAAAAATATACGAAAAGAATCAATGTTTAATTTCCAATAAACACGAATTACATAATTAAAATCTAAATATTCACGTCACATGATGCCAATTATAAAAAAATATGTAATAGAAAATTTAGCTTTTATTGGAATCAGTCCATATAATCGAACATACAAGACCACATACACTTAGGCCGTCACATAGAGTTCATTGTGTTGCCTCCATCAGAGACCAATTTGCCGTTAAACACCGATTTGTCTCAGCTATCCTACTGCGTGAATGTATTGAAGGTGTGCACTCGATGGTAGTAGACAAGGGTTGACTATTTCGAGACAATAGTTCCCCCAAATAGTTCTCGTTTTGTAGCTCATGACATAGCTAGTGAAGAATAGTAACAAATCTTAAAATTGTGATATCGAACCGCCCACGAGGTTCGCAATAAATAGCCTGGTTTTTACTCAATCGGATTGAGATCTTTGCGGAGATATATACATACTACAGACTATATTCCTTTACTACAGAATTTCAAGTAGCTTTGTTAAGCACTAATACTGGTTCCAGTCCTATTGGAAATCCCTAGAAATTCAACGTGCCAAGGTAGATGCCTTCTCGTTTCTGTGGTCTTCTACATGTTTTTTTCACTAAACATAAAGTGGCATCATTTGTTTGCCGTAACACATTCAATGACTCTTTACAATGCATAGTTAGCTCGTAGTTCGTCTTACAATTGTTCGGGACCATCAATAAGGCCTTATTGTGAATATACCAATGGTTTTACGACTATGGTGATTTCAACTATGGTCGCCCGTAGTACCCTCATAACCTCAGCTTGAAATACTTCTTGTTAAGACTTCTATTAGTTTATGGCAGTGGATTTATTAGGGGCACAGTAAATAGTTTCGTTCCCTTAAAAATGTACTTATTATGGGAACGGTCGGCTGTATTTATTTCGGAATCCTTTCTTACTGTGCGGAACTATGTTGAACTTTAACTTTCCTTAATTTTGTATTTTGTAATAGTAGCCTGTTCCAAAATATTAGATGGTCAAAAAGTAACACAAGAGCCACCCCCATCGCGTCACAACAGACGTTAGGGACAGGCTATAAAACAGAAAACCGAAAGCCTAAAGCCATGCATTATTGCATTGCTATATCCACTGCCTAACATGTAACTTAGACATTAATCAGTTTTAATAATCATTATATAGAACGTTTTCTTTAAAGTGGTCACCGTTGTTGCTTAGTTTTAATAAATATATGTATTGAAGTAAACACCAATGTTTATTTCACAACCCTTAAGGCAACAACAACAGATGTGGTACAACAGTACGCCCTAGTGATACGAAAGAAGATCACGATCAAAAACAATGACATTAGTGGTTCATATCTAAAGCCATAAGAAGTCATGAGACTAATGGACTATAGCCACCCGGGTATTGATATAAAAATTACTTTCACCTCTCTTTATCCCACAGATATATATCCAATGGCAATGCAGGTGCGATTACTGTCGATAAGATTCGATAGTATAAACTCGTCCTCATTGTAAGAGGGTTGAAACTACACCGTCAAGTTCAAGTGATCTAAATTTTACATGTATCATAATTTAAAATGTACATAAATACTTGCATTTGAGTATAATTGTGAGATTTTATCAACTGCACGTTGCCTAGCTCATCGAACTTTAAATAGGGAACTAAGGAAATGTTTTTCTCTCGATCAACAATAGTATTTTCACACGTGTGAGTGCGTTTAATTTCCAGTCATTGAATTTTTTCATCGTTACACGTTCTCAATATTTTTAAAAGTAAACCATTCGCTTTTATCAGGATTGTCAGAAGGAAATAAAATTTTAATCGCACAGCCTTTATGCTACTTGTCAAGTTGAGATTGGGGTAGTTTGTTCCATATCATGGGTTGGTCTGTTTTGTTGCATGTATTTTCCATATTGACAAATATGCAAATTGCAGCTACATGTTTGCATAAGGGCAAACCTGCTTTACATGTACAATATGCATCGCTAATGGTACGATCAGCGTTTAGCTAGAAAAATTTTGAGTGGATAAAATAATTTTTATGTTAAAAAAATCGCTAATTATACCTGTAATACGGGCTTATAAATATTTTCGTGTTTTTTGAGCTATGAGCACCAGGAATTTCTCTTAAAACTAAGCCTGTCAACGTTATGCTCTCGTTACGTATCTCTTCTTATACTTCAATAACAGCTTTCAATATGCTCTTTCCCTTTTGAAATACTTTTTTGCGAAAGACAGAAGTATCTAGCATTAAAAAAAAGTTTTTTTATAATAATGCTCATGTTATTATAATTTTTTATGCTAAACAGTAAATTTCAGTGCATTCTGACTTACACGAATATACGTGTTCCAACGTGAAACATTTGAAATGAAAGACTAGAAGTTATGAACCGCGCTTGCAAGGTGGCGATGTGTCGCTTTAAACAGATGGTTACGAAGCATATATTATCCTCTACATACCGTAATTATACTCGATATCAAATTAATACCGAAGTTCGTCATACCTGAAGAATCCTCTGCGTCGCCTCAGCGTCTCATTATACAAGAACAATACTCTCTTCTTTTCTCGTTTTCTATAAAAATAAGCGCAGATAACTCTTCTCACCCTCTGCGTGTAAGCTTGAACGAACATCATCAGCCATACCGCGAAATAAGTTCCATAGATTTTCATGAAATAGTAATTCGACATTAGGTTTGGCTGTGGAAGGCAGAGCTCGTTGGTTCGTTCGATTCTTATTTGTTTTTTTATATTAAATCCCTTCACTAGCGATCTTAGCACAGATGCTATCATGCCAGTTCCTAAAACATACGTATATAATGCGGTAAATTAAATGGTTTTTAAAAACCGTTTTGTAGAAGCTAATATCAAATATGTCTATGAACCAATACCACGTAACGAATACTGTGATTTGTTTAGGGTATATACAGGGTGTTTCGCCAGGAACTGCATCGATCGATATAGAGAAAAGTACGCACCAGAGAACTTTGAAAATTTGGGAAGGTACTAATGGCAGTGTCGCAAATTTAACTAAAATAGTTACAAGCACCTGGAGCTTCCGGTTATACCGGAAGTCGATATCAACTGGCTTATTTTAAATAGAATATCTTATATGTTTTAGGGTTTTCGAAAATAGCATAAAATTCTGAGTCATAAACATGTAGGATACCCTATGCCTAAACGCCGTTTTAGGTATATTTGAAATAAAAGAAAATTTTGACAGGTGTAATAGTTTACAGTAACCTTTATAACTTTGTAAAAAAATACTAATTTACTTTCTGGCACTTGGAAAGAACATAAGGAGAGCTGCACTCTACAATTAAATTACATTCAAGAATGGTATACCAAGTGTTCCATTTTTGACGTTCCATTTTGTAAATTTCAATCCACGAAAACTTGTTTAGGTCAAATGGAATACCCTATATTTTTTTACATCAAGTTATATAGAATTAAATTCATTTTTTTCTAATATAGGTATTGTGGGGGTTTAAGTCACAAATTTCTGAAGAATTGCTATTTCAACGTTTTCGTCATCAACAATAGGCTTCTGCTTTTGAGTTCTTGCCTTGATAGAGCCATAGGTTTTAAAATCATACAGTATGCGTTTTACAGTGTTTGGTGACGGTTTTCCGTTTTTGTGGATATCGAGTAGCAAATGTGTACAAGTTCTTGATATTACTTTATCACATTCTCCATAAATAATAAACAAATTCAAGAAGTCTTCGTGGATGTAATTTTCTGACATAAGATTATGACTAACATTACTGATTGTTTCTAATCATGGCTAATTTGATAACATTTTTACTAAAAATTCTTGAATTTCTAAGAAAATCGCAAATATTTCAAAAATTTTTTACTTAAACCCCCACAATGCCTATATTAGAAAAAAATGAATTTAATTTTACATAACTTGATGTAAAAAATATAGGGTATTCCATTTGACCTAAACAAGTTTTCGCGGTTTGAAGTTTACAAAATGTAACGTCAAAAATGGAACACTTGGTATACTATTCTTCATTGTAACTCAATTAAATAGTGCAGCTCTCCTTGTGTTACTTCTATATGCCAAAAAGCAAATTAGTATCTTTTACACGAAGAAAGTTATAAAGGTTACTGTAAACCATTAGTATCTTCCCAAATTTTCAAAATTCTCTGGTGCACACTTTTCCCTATATCGATCGATGCAGTTCCTGGTGAGACACCCTGTATTGTATGTAGTGTCTGTAGTGTACCGTTCGTGTATTTATTTATACACGGAATTTAATTAGACAACATACAATTAATGAAATAAATTATTCCGATTATATGGTGAAGGCGAAGTTGGTGACGACTACGACATACGTAACTCAAAAGGGATGTCACATTTACTTCATTAGATAATGGTAGCGAGTCTATGTTTCACCATGAATATACAATGAATAAGAAACAAAAGTGAGTGATAATATTTATAAGAATATAGAAGTAACATCTGATAAAGTAGATACTAAAAGTGGCATTAAAGAAATAATATTCCGGTCACAACATACATTGTAAAGTTTATTTAATCGCTATTTGCTAAATAAAAAAGCTCAAAAACTTCCGGTGCCTTGTTTTTATGGCTAGGCTCAGGTAGAATGTTGCGTTTATCGGCAAGATAAGAGCGTATTTTTATTTGCTAAACAGCGATAAAATGAATAGTACTTG
Organism: Rosalia funebris; assembly: GCA_037954035.1. Taxonomy (NCBI): domain Eukaryota; kingdom Metazoa; phylum Arthropoda; class Insecta; order Coleoptera; family Cerambycidae; genus Rosalia; species Rosalia funebris. Next base: position 6,977,792 of record JAZFAV010000039.1, read on the forward strand.
CATTATTTAAGGATTGCAGAAGGTATATGACCGGTGACAAAGCAATTTTAAACTATTGTCTATTGGAAAAGTTATTTAATAAAATAGAATAATATTTCCATTATTCATTTTATTTGCATTCAAATTGAATCCATAAATTTATTTCATTTATAATGAATTAACAAAGATTCTTTTCCTTTTAATTAAAATAACTAAAGTTCTTTACATACAATTTTTATTGACCGACATAAAAGATATTGCAATATGTCTGCCGATGAATGTCTATTGAACTTTTAGGAATTTATTCAATTGTAAGCATCATTATCTTATTACTTTTAATAAACCGAAATATCAAATTATCACTCTGAAATACTTCATTATCCGTAGCGTTGTTAAGGATTTCGCTGTTGGTCGCACACTCACAAGAATAAAAACTATCTCCATCGACCTCCGCGGCATGACTCTAGAGGTTTCGGATCAAAAAACAAAAGTTACCACGTTATTCCCAAGGGTCGATTTAATATATTGATTTTGTCAAAATGTCGAAATTCGAACGAAAACAATTTCGTATATCGACCTAAAAATTTCGTGACACATACAAAAACAGCCGTTTAATAAATATATTATGGCGACACTTCAAAACAGCAAAGAGTAATAATGTCTGTTTAGCATAATCAGAAATGAAAGTAGCTCCCCTATACGGAAACTTATGTAAGGATAAATATACCTATATTTACGTCTACTATTCGCTATTTCTAAATATATCATCTTCTCCATTTTGATACATTGATTGTAATCAGTTCAAGGCGAAATGCGAAGACTATTACAAAATCATACACTGCATGTTTGAGGTTAAAATCTTGAATCAGTTACAATGGCCCAAGTTTTCGATTATTTTGTTTCGTAATATGCATTATTCATTTGATTGTAATTCACTTGAATGATGACTCATTTGAATAGTTTTTAGTAATGCAATGTTATTATTGTCTTTGGTAGGATTTTTCATATCTGTTTTGAAAATCTGTTCTTAATTAAACACCATGTTCTCCTTGGCATCTTCTATTAAAACTATCGTTCGAACGGTCAAATCATGATCAATATATCTATAGTACATCTTAACAATGGGTACATGATGCTCTCATCTGTCCTCAATGGACGCCAATACCTAACCATCATCGTTATTCGAATGTTTACATATGAATCGTATGCATATATCAGTTTGTTTCATACTTAGCATAAGATTTGTATAGTGGGAGAAACTTACCACGTCATGACCTCTTCGTTTCTTTTTAGATAATGACCTTTAATTGTCTTTCTCCATATACGTATTTTCCATTTTTAAATACATTTACCTCAGCAAAGCTAGTTATATACATATTTTCAATTCAATTTTTGCATGACGGACATTTCGACACTTTAATATTATTATCCTGAATTTTGCAGTGAGCATGTTGGGGAATTTTTTAATTAATTAAAACCAATAACATTTTAGTTCTAGTTGTTTTTTTCGTTTGATTAATGAAATTTAAAATCTAGTCGATAGAAATTTAAAATCTAGTTGAAAATATATTTTGTTTAGCAACTTGAAGAAATATTTTTACTTTCTAGGATTATCTAACGTAAGTAAACTGCTGAGATGGGAATGGTGATGAGCGTAATAATTATGTTTACATAATGTTGTTAAATTTTAAGATTTATGATGATGGGTCCAGTCTGATACTCCGACCCACAATACGAATGGCATTGTTGCAGATATCTCTATAGATGAATATTGTAGGTCACCCATTTACGTAGTATCCGCGGAGGAAAGTGCTGAACTTTCATAGCTCCATGTCGAGCAACGGATTGAATAACTATCGTCTTCTCGGCTGTTGTTATATCTCATGTTAGATATTACTTAATGCTATGTAGTATGCTGGTGATATTGATAAGTGAATTTTCTATTAGAAGTTTTTAGAAGAAGATCAAACTATCAATTTATAATTCAACTTTGGAATTTTTTATATTTAAAATGACTATATCCGTATTACGTTCTTGTTAAATATTTCTTTGAGATTTTGAAAACCCTCACTTTGTAATACCAATTAGAATAACGCAGCAGCCATTAATGCAATTAATATAATGATCCCAATAATTAGTATAAAAATAGGAACTATCACAGTACAAAATAAACATATGGAAACCCTGAAAAATTGATACATAAATGTAATTGTTACTTAAGATTAAATTATCAAGACTATGACGTTAATTCATCCGCCTTTCGTTAATTCATTATTATGGTAACTAATTTTAATACAAAAATATATTGTTTTTCCATCTGGTCCAAGAGAAGTACATAGAATAAGAGATTTGAATATATACTTGCCTTTAACTTCCAACATCAAGTCGTGCTTGCCAGTTTGGAGGTAATCTATTTTCGCGTGTCTTCTTATTAAATCTAAAACTTCATAAAAAAGCCTGTCGATTAGCACAAGAATAGTGGCAGTAAGCATTTCCAGGAGGAGTATCGCTGTCTCTACCAAGATCTTTTTTCTTTCACTTTTTAACGGTTTTAGAGAAAGAGGATCCACCAGTTTTTTCCTTTCAATTTTCTTCAGAGGAAGCAGCGTGTGCTTCTCTTGAACCTTTCTCCTAGCGTCAATTTTTCTAAAGTATTTAGTAATATAGAAATTGTCAAATTCGATGTCCCTAAGATATTTATCGTGGTATTTCTGGGATTCTATAATTATCCTTAAGAACACGAAAGCTAATAATCTCTTTATTATGACAAGAATATCATTAAGTATAGTTCTCTTATTATTAACGGTGTGTAAGACGGCAACGGCTGTATCCCGCGCATCTCGAACATCGCGCAGCTGTTTTATTTTTCCAATTTTGTATTGCATTCTAACGTCTTTAAAATTTTTAGAGAATGACGAACGTGACTGTTTCAGATATGCATATCCCTCTCCGAATCCAGGGTCAATGTGCTTAGAGGGGTCGCATCTATTGGCGCCACCCAAAGCTTCTGCGATGTTACACACAAAATCTAATTTCATCGGCCAACACAACAGCCAGGCAGCTATCCAAGTTACTGCATCGTAGCACTTGTTGTAGGCAGCTTCGAACATCTTTCGACATTTATTAGCAGCCTTAGTAAACTGAGTCTCGCATCTCATTTCGATTTTCTCAAGGTATTTCTTCTCGTATCTTTGTGCTTCTATTTTTTCACCTAAAATCGAAAAGCATGTGTTTAAATTAAAAAAGTTTCTAATTTACACAGAATTACTCAAAATATTTAATTCAAAGAAGAGCATACAACAGATATTGTAATTGTGATAATAAACTTACATGCATAGAAATCGGCCCACTGTCAACTTGTGACTTTAACTACATTTTTTTTAGAAACTATTCATGAGATCAATAAAAACAAAATGCTGTTTGAAAGACATTTTAACACGATTTCTAATATGAAGTTAAATTTATTTCAATTTATTTTGGTTTCTTAGGCTTAATATAGTGAATTTAATACATGAATCAAATTAACTTTTTTTATTACTAAAAGAAGTATGCTTATTGACACTTATCTAAATTAATACTTAATTTTTAATAATGGGTCTGACCCTCTTGCCCTAATAACATCTCTTATATGATTAGGAATATATCTAATCAGGTTCGTTATCATTTCTTGTGGAATGTTAAGCCACTCTTCTTCTACTGCAACAATAAGCTCAGGGATCGAGGTTGGGGCATGAAGTCTAGCTCGAATTCTTCGTTTTAGCTCATCCCATAAATGTTCGATCGGATTTAGTTCGGAACTGCATGCTCGCCACTCCATAACCCGAAATCCGACTTATGTAATGCAATTTTGCACGATTGTTGCGATGTGCGGCCTCGCATTGTTGTCACGCATAAAAATAAATTTCTCTCCAATGTAGCCAACATAAGGTACCACGTGAACTGTTGAAATCTCCTCGATGTACCTAGCACCTGTTAAATATCCTCTGCCGTGACCACGCACGCCTCTATGGATGAAAGCAAGGTCCTTTCGTGTTCCCATAAAAATTACACCCCAGATCATGCAGGAACCACCTCCAAAAGCAAAATTCGTTCTTCAACGAAGCATTCTGCAAATCGCTTTTCTGGTCTCCGGTACACTTTTTTTCTTCTGTTGTTACCATAGGGACATATCCTAATCTCATCTGAGAACAGAACTGACCCCCACTGTTCCAATGTCCAATTCAGATGATCCAGTGCAAAACGTAGGCGTGCTTGACGATGAGCTGGGGTAAGTTTTGGACCACTCGCAGGTGTATTAGGGCTCAGATTACTTTATTGCAATTTTTGTCTTACTGTCCACTGACTAATAGCCACTCCTCGTATTTCACAGAGCTGTTGTTGCACTTGAACCGCATTAAGGCGACGATTTCTTAATGTCGTTAATACAATAAAGTGGTTTTCACGAGCCGTTGTAAATCGCTTTCTGCCTGTTCCAGGTCGCTTATGAAAGGATCCAGTCTCCTCATAACGTTGACACACTCTTCGAACCGCTTGGCGTGTCATATCCAGTTGTTGAGCAACAGCTCGTTAGCTAAGTCCATTTTCGATTAAAGCAATTACTTGGGCTGCTTTTTGCGATGTAGTATGCATTAAACTAACACACTTCAAAACTAATAAAATTATGAAAAACGAATAATGTGCAAATTTCAGTTGCAAATGCGGTAATTTCAATATGTCACAAGTTTGTTATTTTCGTTATAACCACCACATAAATACGTTTCATATGTTTACTGGTTGCTGCGCATATAAACGATAAGTACTCTTGAAAAATTTAACCTCTCACTAAAGCATTTTGAATTGTCTTTCAAACAGCATTTTGTTTTTTGTGATCTGATGAATAGTTTCTAAAAAAAAATTAGTTAAAGTCACAAGTTGACAGTGGGCCGATTTCTATGCACACAAACTTATATATATGACGTTAAGAAAGCTAAAAATAGTATAGGCTGTCTCAGTTGGAACTACACGATATGAATTGGGGGCTATTTGTGTTCTGTCGAAGATAGGGCATCGATATTTAACGACTGTCATCTATAAACCATACGACGTCAACGCACCGCGATTAACAGTTCAACAACGAATAGTTTGTGTACAACTGTTTTATGAATGTGAACGATCATTTACAGTTGCGTTAAGAAAAATTCGCGCAAAATTAAGATAAAATGAAGCGCCTACAGTGTTAACAGTTCGTAACTTAATCAAGAAATTTGAATAGATGAGTTCTGTTATTATAATAAGGCAACACCAATACGTCCTCATCGTCGTTGGTTAAATGAAACCATTTTTGCAGTGAGATAAACTATACGGGTGTATCCAAATACATCAAATCAGCGTCGAATTCAAGAATAATATGCAACACAGTAAACTTAAAATTCTGATTACCTAATAGATAATGATGAATGAAGCTATTCTAAAAATAATAAATTAAAATACCATAAATCTTCTAATAAAATAAATACCCAGTATTTATTTATTTTATATATAATGTCGTTCGTCTTTTTGGTAAAAGTTTTATATTCATTAATTTGTTCTTTTCACAGTAAGTGCTATATACAGTTATTCATTTCGAGGAAAATATTAAGAGCTATATATATGAGAGGGTATCCAAAAGAAACCAGAAAAGAGCTGACGTTGCGGTGGGCGGAGTTTTTATATTACCGCGTTTCGCCAGAGGGGCGTATAAAGCTATCATTCCCGAGTCAGTAAGCCAAGTATCGTCGCTAAAGAAGTTTTCTTTGGGCTTGTGTAATTTTTTTAGTGAGAGTTGTATTGTGTGCTCATCTATATTGCCATAACTGATTCAGTTATAAACAGTAAACAGTAGGCGGTGGGAAAGTTGGAGCAACCGTAGCACCATAATTCGTCACCTGTGATGACCTTGGAAAAAAGTTTAGATAATGTTGGAACTCTTCTTTCAAAGGACAACATGTTTCCATGAGACCTTGTTTTTTTAAGCAGTCAGCAGTCAAGGAACGAATTTGGTAGCCAGCCTTTTTATCCCCAAATCTTCCGTTAAAATTTGCTGAACTAAACTGAACTCACTCCAGACAGCTCCACAACTTCGTTAATGGTCTGTCATCGACCTTTCGACGACGATTTTGCTAATTTTCTCAACATTTTCATCGGTTCGACCCGTGCAAGGACGACCAGAGTGAGGTTTGTCGTCAATTGACATTTCAACCCCTTTGAAACGGAAAAGGGGATGAAATCACACAAAACAACTTTCACTAAAAAATTCACACATGCTGAACGGAACCTTCTTTAGTGACGACGTTTGGCTTTTTGGAGCTTCTTCACAACATCAGTTCGGTTCATTTTGGGTACCTCCCATATTAAGGACAATTAATAGTTTCTATAGCGTGGTGACTATTCTTTTAAGACAGTTACCTTTCGTTTCATATTTATCTCCAAGCAAATCAGACCGTTTGGTATCACCCAACTTTTCATCCAAGTAATCATTCTCTTCTTTCATTTTCCTCATCTCCGATTCATTTTCCAATTCTCCCGTGATTGGAGCCGATACATCCTTAATAGACCGCAACGTATCCTTCACCTCATTAACTTCAGTTTTCATTCCAAAAATAGCCTGAGTAAATGGCTTGAACATTAGCTCAAATCTTGTCTTCGTCAGGTTGAACGTTAAAGAAGCAGTACACGCAAACACCCTCACGACTTCTTTTCCATTGCTCGACATATTTTCTATCGGACCGGAAATTATGAAAGTTATGACGATCGCCTTGAGTACTCCTCTTCCCACTTTTCCACCGAAGCTCGGAAAAGTCAAACACGAAATGCATCTTATTTGCGACGAGAATGCCGTTCCTAACCCGAGCATCAAACATATAGTGGTAGTAACAATAAATGCTGCTTCTTCTGTAAACTCTAAGTCGATTAGAATAAAAAAATGGAATAATATTCCTAGAATGATACCATAGATGAAGCCAACAATCCTTTTTAACTTCTTGTGCTCCTGTTTTTCTGTACAGAAGAGGTAGTATAGACAGGGTACATTTTTAAAGCATTTTGCAATGTTAGTGAAACGTTTATCGGCATTTGTCATAATGACAGTTATGTCATAAGGAAAATGAAAAAATAATGTAATGCTTATGTCTTGTGTAAAATTTGCTACAATTAGTTGACCATGACCATGACCATGGCCATATAGTGGGGCTCAACATATTCACTACTTTCAAATATGTCGTGCTCTAATTATTACTTAACGATATTTTAATTATGGCCCACATAGTGACTTAAATTTTTTCCCGCGTAATTGCACAGTTATTCGCTCACTCATGCACAGATCGCAATATTATTATTAGTGTTTCCTGTGGATATAGAAGTCTTATAATTCATCCACTAATCCTGATTATCTGTTACACAGCGAGCGGCAAACTAATAGGTGAATTCCTAGGTATTTATGATGAAGTTATATGTATATCAAAATGGGGGAAATTTCCCTACGTCTGTTTATACTCGCCGACGCGACGCCAAGATCCGAGAATGACATTGTATATTGGGTTGCCAGATTAAGAGTATCCACATACTTGCAGTTCACCGCAGACTAAAAATCTGATGACATAAAGTTTATATATTATGCAGTTGATTTGTCAGTCAGCTTAAGTCTAATTATATGAAATCTAATTACAGGCCAGCTGATAATGTGGTAAAAATGGACGACAGCGAGTTAGTCTATAGACCAAACAGGGTTGGACTGGTCGGCGAACTATAAATGAGTGGGTACTAGAATGTTTATTATTCTGAGGGATACGTCTTTGACATTCTGTTTTTAGCATCTAACATAAAGGGGGTTACACACCTTCCATTTCTCTGTGTCGTAAGTAACTGTATGAAAATGTGTACATTTATCTCAATTGAAGGTGTGTAGGCTACATTCAGTTTTTACCTCAGTTTCGTCCGATTTTTATTCAGTTTTCTCCTCATTTTCGACAGGTTTGGTTCAAAAAGTATTAAAAATGAATGTAGTTTAATGGGTAACAGAAAAAAAAAAGAGCCGCAGTTTGTTGTATAATTGCAATTGTGTTGTTAGAAGAAGAAGTTTGTACAAAGATTAGTACAAACGCCAAAAGTGTATATTTTTTAAACCGTGATCATTATATACATAAACAGGGCGTCAAATGAACAAATTGTACGATGCACTGCATAAACTACGCAGATTATCGTTGCAAGAGAGGGTTCAAATACTCAGATTTTTCATCTCCGTAAATACCGGTCTAAACCGCGCAGTTCACATAGTTTATGTCTCAGAGCTGACGTTACACCTGATAAACTGCGCAGATAAACGGAAGGTGTGTAGCCTCCTTTAGAATATAAAAGCACAATTGGTGTCAATAGTAATAGAAGCTACAAAGTGGCTGCCAAACATGATATCATTAATCAGTTCATCATATAAAGAAAACTTCGCTTTTTCGAGTTGATGTGTAGAGAAATAAAGGCTATTAGTGCAAAGGAAACCTTTTGTGGATTTTTTATTTGTTATGTAGTTGGTATTTAATAACGAACTTTACAGAAATTAATACTGCAAAAATTTGATACAGTCACTTTTAAAACACTGATTTGATTTGACAACAGCTATAAGGACCTGAAGTATGACCCCAGGTGATCGAGTTGTTATTCAGTAATACATCGGATATTCTGGGAGTATGTTTATTTGGCATTATAATTTGTCTGTTTTATGTAATTAGCGACACTGACAATATCAAATAGTTACTTACATAAAATTAATAATCGCCAAACGAGTCATCCATAAGAAGAGTTAGTATAAGAATATATATAATATATTATTAAAAAACAAAATGTACAGTAACATTCAATACACTAATAAAAGAAATAAAATTCTGTAAATAAATGAAAGCTAATTTTAAATTATATATATGCTTATCATATCAAATATGTCCTCTTGAAATAAACATTGACCCATAGATACGCTTACAAAGTTATGATACTCTTTTCGAAATAGAATAAAATATTTTATTACTATACTTTATTTTAGTATACTTAATTTTTCTCCATCCTATAATCCCATATTTACATTTCTGTACTAACTGTGGTCCACCACTCGTTAATTTCCCTTGACCCAGTAATCCGCCTAGTAGTGTGCCGCCATCTGTGTATTCATTTCATCATTACTATTTCATTTAGTTTTTTTGTATCTATCATAAATTAAATTCTGTGAATTAATATTTTGATGCTCCCTTATTTTGTCGTTTATTTGTTCCTATTTTCTGTTCAAAGTTTTAAGTTGTTGATATTAATAAAGTAGGTTGTCTTTTCTCGTGATTTCTCATATACTTTTAGATACATTCGATATTGCTCCTTGCGTTTTTTAGCGCAATGGTTTTCCCTTTGATTATTCAAGACTGTAACTGGTTCTGTCTTCTAAATTTTCACCGTCCAATTTTGTACTTATATACTTGTAGATATACTAAAGACATTACAGTTATGTGTGTTTCAAGATACTTTACAATATTTGAAGTAAACCATGGTAGGTATTTTCCTTTAGATTTTGCATATTTTGAAACAGCATGGTTTGGAAAAAACTGGAAAAGTATAATTTTTTTCATACAAGTAGAGGTAATAAATGTAATTATGTCCAATTTTCGTCACTCTGACGCGACTATATTAAAAATATGAAATTTATTAATCTGCTGCTGTACTGGTTTATTCTAAACTTGATTCAATATGTAACCAAAAAAATTTCTATTAATTTTTGTTGCACTCTTTCATTTCTTAAGGCATAATACAGAATATAGGGTTCTTTAAAACAACTATTGTATTGATTGGGTATTTAATTTTTTTTTGTATTATAACTAAAATTCTTCAATTCTGTTCCAATTTTATTCTTTTCTCATTGTAACTGTACGTGATATTTGAAAATGTCGACATTTTGTGGCATTTATTTCAACGATTATATGACTATAATCATCAATACCAATAGCTAAATTTGGTTACTAATGAAATGACATCATTTTATTCTAACTAGATACTATTATTTAAAAGCGAAAAGTGATCCTCTTGACCAATGCTCTATTATCTTGTCACCATTGCAACTGCTAGCTTACCAAATTTTAAGGAAAAAGAAAACTTAAAAAAAATTACAAGCATAGGTTACAAAAGATTTACATTTAAACAGTCTCAACTTCTATTTATTTATCTAAAATCACGACTTGGATAACTATAATAAATATTAAATTTAACTTGATTAGATTTTTATTTTGCAATAAATATATATTTCAAAATCTGAATGTATATTCTTTGAAATACTAATACTATCACAATATAAATAAAAAAAATTATCACTCTAAAAATTGCCTGTTAGATTGCAGAGCACAGAGCGTTAAATATACAATTATAAAAAGTATGCATCCTGCGATGGTACTAATGACAAACGTCGGATTCTGCCTAAAGATGACCACTAGAAATACACTTGCCGCTAAAATAATAGTTGCCAGAAGAGGGATTACTATCACAGGGCCCCACTGGGAGTTGTCTTGTGGTTCTGAAAAATACAAAGTGTAAGTTAATAAAAGGTGGTCCAACCAAAACGCACGATGTTAATTGTAAATAAAACAAAAGGTTTTCAGAGAATTATCTTAATATTTTTTATTATGATAGAAGGATCTATGACAATTATGTGTGAAACAATATATCGACGAAATGCTCGCCACAGCTTCGGTGGCATACCTCTATCCGATGGTCCATATTTTCAATGACTCTGAGACATAATTGAGGTTCAATGTCGTTAATGTGCCGAATTATCTCATCCCTTAGCTCTTGAATTGTTCTTGGCTTATTGACGTACACTTTTTCTTTTAAATATCCCCAAACAAAGAAGTCCAACGGTGTCAAATCACATGATCGTGGCGGCCAATTAACATCGCCACGACGTGAGATAACACGGCCATTGAATTTCTCGCGCAAAAGTGCCATTGTTTCGTTGGCTGTGTGGCAAGTGGCACTATCCTGTTGAAACCACATATCATCCAGGTCCATATCCTCAATTTCTGGCCACAAGAAGTCCATTATCATGTCGCGATAGCAAACACCATTCACGCTAACTGCTTGGCCGACCTCATTTTCGAAGAAGTATGGCCCGATGACGCCGCCGGCCCATAAACTGCACCAAACAGTCACTCTTTGTGGATACATCGGCTTTTCAACAATCACTCGTGGATTCTCATTTGCCCAAATCCGGCAATTCTGCTTGTTAACGAATCCACTGAGGTGGAAGTGTGCCTCGTCGCTGAAGATGATTTTCTTTGTAAAGTCACCATTCACATCTGTCTGTTCAACCAACCATTCGGCGTATTGACGACGCTTGAAATGGTCAGTAGGCTTCAGCTCTTGAGTCAATTGAACCTTGTAAGCGTGTAAATTCAAATCTTTATTCAAAATTCGCATCAGTGATGTTCGTGAGATCTGAGATGTTCAATTGTTGGGCACGACGACGAGTCGAGGTTGACGGCTCTTCTGCTACACTATCACAAACAACAGCAATGTTTTCCGCAGAATGAACTGGGCGAGCACAGGTGTTTTCACATTTCCTACAGACCCGGTTTGCTGAAATTTGCGCACATTTCTCCCGATTGTGGACACATTTGGTCGATTATGCTGACCAAAAGAGTCACGAAGTGCACGAAATGCATTTTGATTTGAACGCCCATTTTCGTAAAAGGCTTCAACAATCTTAAGGCGCTTCTCAATTGTGTACCTCTCCATAGTTCCATTTGTCAAACACTGAAACAAAGAAATGTCAAATTAAGTTGGGCAAAAAACTTGACGTTAAGGTGTGACTCACAATTAACATCGTGCATTATGGTTGGACCACCCTTTACAATGACGAGTAAGCAAATCGCAATAATATTGCACCTCCCCCTTGCGCACCTTCGGAGCATGCCTCTAGAGGCTTCGGATAAAAAAGAAGTTACCACGTTGTTCGCAAGGGTCGATTTCGTATACTGATTTTGTTAAAATGCCGAAATTAGAACGAAAAGCATTTCGTACATGGACCTAAAAATTTCGTGACACACACACGAAAACAGCCGTTTAGTAAATATAGATTGCCTACTGATATTGCTATAAAATGATAGTATAATACATCGTATTTATTATTGGTTTCATTATTGGATGACTTTGATTTAATTTCATATTTTTATCGATGCTCATGTTTATTAATTCATTATTGAATGTAGATTTATACCCATTGATTATAGATGAAAACACAGACAATACAGTGCCTGTACTTAATATTGTGTTTAACTATTCTGATTTTTGTATATCAGACGTGGAATGTAAGACATATGTGTCTTTATTAATATTTTTATATACTATTTTAAAGTAAAACATGATTTGAAGTATTTTACTTTACATATTTGTAGTAAAAATAAAAGTACCTACGTAATAAATAGTTATAATATTCCTATCATATGATAAGTAAAACTTACAGATTATATAGTAGTTAAATTTGAAACCAGAAATAGTGAAATGTTATGTACATTATTTACTTTCTAGAATAGTGCATAAAATATTGTCACAGTATTATTTCGATTGTGAAAATATTTTAACTATTGTTAGTACTGTGACACAAGACTATTCTCTTTATGTTAAAACTAAAAGCAAGTAGCAGGATTAATTGATTTTATTTTGTCTATGTTTATTACTTTTCCGCGCTCAACTATACCAGAGCGAAAAAGTAATGCAATCGTGTATAAAAAAGTGGAAAAGAAATTTTTTTAGCGTTTATTTTTTGTTTTTCGGCCTAGAAACCAAAACAAATGGGTTTTAAAAAATTTTTGTCTGTGTCGTTGTCGTCGGCATTTATTCTTGTTACCACGATAACTCAACTAAATCGTGTCTGATCGATCGTGTCTTGACTGATTCTGATCGGGGACGTCTCCCAGACGACACCTATTTATTTTAAGGTGGACAGAACACATTCTACTATGTTCATGGGTCATGAGAAAGCACAATGGTGAACTATTTGACAAATTTTTTTGTTAGCATGATCACTCAATTAAATCGCGTCGGATCGATCAGGCTTCGACTGATTCTGATTAGGGACGTCTACCAGATGACATCTATTGAGGTGGATAAGATACCCCCCCCTGTCCATGGGTCATGAGAGAACACGATGGTGGACTAATTAAAAAATGTAAAACTGTCACATAAAATACATATTCTGCATTTATGTGTTAGTTTATTTTTTCTCGGCAACTCAATTTCGATTAGAGATGTTCTACGTGCGGAAAATTCCGTTTTAAGGTTTTGAAACTGCTTATTTTTAATTTCTATCTAGTGTCACTTTAATGTAAGGAATGAGGTTGATTTAGATGACTTTTCTTATTAAAATAAGAAGAGGATAAATGATATATGTATCTACTGTGATCAAAAACGTAATAGGTGCGTATGGCGCCATGTGGTTTACTACATTTTATCCAATAATAAGAACATGCCAATATAACTGACCAATCTGTCTAAGCTAATATTCAAAGTAGAAAATATGAATTTGTTAATATAGTTTTAAATTATTCTTTCAACTGAAAACAAAAAAAATTAACACAGCAATGTTGGGACGATGTCACTACGGAATTTGCATTTATGTTGTTGAAATATCGCATAGAATACTTAACATGTATAACTAAAGACCTTAGATATAAGTAAAACATATTAAACAATAATAAAAAGAGAATCTCAGGTTAAAAATATCGTATTTCGAACTGATTTTGACAAACAATGTCAATATTCAAGATCCAAAACAGATAGGGAGGTTCTCGTCGAGGCGAATCACACTGTATATTCAAATTGACTAAACCAATTTGTCTTTAGCGCGACTTCATATATATGTCGGCGGTCGATTTTTCACATGACATTCGCATAAGAGCCGACACACCAATCCGTGTGACACACCAGCCTGTCTCATCCGTCGACTTGGCGAGACCGTTCCGTCTGTCGTCGGCCTAAATCTAAACGAAAAATGTTTGATAACATAATAAATCAGATACCAATAAATAAAGCAATATCACTTACATGTTTAGTTGGTGTAGTATATTTTGTACTTATATGAAAACTTATATACATTTTCAAATCAAACAAAAGACAAAAATAAATTCATTTTTTAAAGACACAAATTCGTTTTTACTGTATTAATTATAACTAGTGTAAATTTGTTTATACAAATTAATTACAGTTGCTATTACTGGAAAATGGATGAAGGTTTAGACACATGTAGATCGACTTCCTTCCCCTAAAGCCTTAGAATGTAGGGGATTGACACATATACGATGACAAACACACCCACGTACACAGAAAAACGCTAAACTCTTGCGACTAAGTCTCGTATCCATCCATATTGTGGGCTCGGAGCAATCGTTTGATTTTCATTAACTCAAGTCGAAAACTGAATTGAATGCCTTATACATTCTCAAATGGTGTTGGAAGTCCTCTTTTGGCATTATTCGACAGTTTTTATTATACGTTTCTGTTTCATGGTCTAGTCATTGTTTTCTAGTAAATGTAATCAGTACTACCACTACAAACTACTTTTTCAAGTTTGAAATACTTATTAGTAACTATTAGAACTATTGTCACTATTATTAGTCTAAAGACCATAATCTATATTACAGTTACTTGCTAATTATAAAATTACCATATTGCCATGACAATAAACTAATTGATTACTAAGTCACCGCTACAATTGAAGGGCTTGGTGCAAAAACCGGTCACCTGCATTTTTTTCCGAAAATCACTTTTTCAATGAATTTAAGTATACTTGGGACGCTGAATCGTTTGGAATAAAAATCGAACATATCCATGATTTATAATAGAAAATATAACACTTTATGGAGTTGTACGAATATCATTGTGTATCAAGAACCAGCCAGCTCCGGAGTTACTTGTATTTGTTTCTTACTGCAAATCATTACTGCCCTGTGATCGATCATTCGGCTTAATCGAAAAAGAAAAACGTAAAAAAGGAGTAGTTTATACACCTACAGGTTGGAGAGATTTGGTCAAGAACACATTAGTGTTCTATTAAGTAGAAGTGCGTCAGGATATCATTCTAAACTTCTCTGTACATTTTAAAAGTGTTACAAATAATAACTGTTACTGTATGATAATAACTGTTACAAATGCTGAAAAAGAAAGGTCCTCTATTTCGAAATATAGTATTTTCAAGTATGAACAAACTAATGTAGTGAAGTGCAGTACAACAACAGGAATAACATTGTTTTCTGAATTTGCTTTCCAAAAATCATCTGCACCATATTCGTTGCCTTCAAAAAAACTTTATAACAATTATCGTCTACCTATAAATCAAAAGAAACTTGAGAATGTTAAGTCCCTGGCTGAAAAGTATGTACCTAAGAATGATCAGCGGTATTACGATATTGTTTTAAATGCTGTTATTTCTGAAATACCTCAAGAAAACTCCAATAGAAATGATGAGGATGTAAAAGTTGAGATGTTTTGAACTTATGTTTGTACTTTGTTCGAGTTACTTGTGAAATAAATCAGTTTCTTGTCATACACTGAGTTATTATATTTTGTGTCAAGAAACAGACAGCTCCATTTTAAAAAAATGTTGTTTAACAAAGAATATGTATATTTTCATATATTTTCATAAAGAAAAATGTTTTCTAGTGAACTTTTCTTTATTGAAAAGTAACTTTTAATTTTTTCACATTTTCTTCTATTTTGAAAAACAGTTTAATGTTGATACTGTGACATTTAAAAAAATGGAGCTGACCGGTTTTTGCACCATGCCCTTCAATTGTTCTCAACATATTTTTGTCCATTTTTATCTTATTTTTTGTATCTACTTTTAATATTTATTATTATCTCCACATATACTTATTTATTCATTGGATTAATGGGTAAACGAGGTCACACGATTAACAAAAGGTCATTCGGATAGGTTGCTGGACAATATCGAGTCGTTACAAATATATTAGGTTATCGAAAAATTACCTTGAAACCGTGAAACACTGCTTGTAGTAATATAAAGAAGTAGTGCCATACTCTGCTGAAAACCTAGTAAGTAGTAATGTAGTAATAGTAATCTTCAGAAGTTCAAAGATAATTGTTTCTTAGTCGTTCAAACGTAGAACCAAATAAAACTAATTCAGATTGCCTGGACTAGTCTGAGGTACCGAGTCGATTACTTGTCGATGGCATAGATTGTCGGCTAGGAGTTATTCGGGCGTCGGTTTGTCGATTTCTTAATTTTCATCCCTTAAATTTATATAATCACATATGTAATGCCTATGGTAAGACAATATATTAGATTATTCGTAACATTAATGCGGCACTAATGCGTAACACGGCGCTACATATAAAAGAAGATATACATCACCCCATATTGTGTATCGAATTCTTCCGTAAATATCACTATTTCCATAACTGTCACAATCCAGAAACACTATAAGATTGAAACATTAGCCCCTCAATCTGCAAAATTCAAGTGACATCGCTGGATGTCTATTCCGTCATGACATTTGATAGTATATTAAACTAGTTATATGTACAAAACAACACATCAGCTTATACATTTGCGTACTTTTTGATTGCTCATAAATAAAAAATAACTGAGTCGCAAAAATCGTAAATTACAGATCAAGATGAAACTCGTGAAGTAGGTAACATGACAATTTGGAGTAAAACATGACTTTTTTTATTTTTTACTTTACATTATCCTTTAATGAGGTTTTCAAGAGTAATTTACATACCTATGCTTAAAGATACTGTTTTACAATACCAAAGAGAGCGCAAAATATCACTCTATTCTGTATATGTAGCAATAATCTATTATACTTACAAAGTTATTCCACTGGCGATATCTTTCACGAACCTCATATATCGATTTAGGTATCAAAATAAAAAACATTTACAAATAATAATGTTAGAACATATTGTCCTCATCATAAAACAGTACAAAATTATTGCAATAGCCAGGGTTTTCTAATATATTTTAAATTATTATTTATTTAAGAGACTTGTTTGTTTTGCCATATCCAAAAATAGAATTTATTTGTCTGTAGTACACATACTTCATTATCGATAAATAAATCATTCTCTTGATGTAGGTAATAATTAATATTAAATATATTGATATATAATGGTGGTAAATATTAAATAGCCATTGATAAGAATATATTTACAAAGAACAAGCGACCAGTGTTTCATTTTCGGTTTACTATCAGAACACACTTTTGTTTATTTTGTAAGAATCTAGTAATTTCTGGAATACATAAAATTCTAGAGTAATTACATTATATACTTATAATACGTTATATTATAAGTATATTCCAGATCTAAAGTTATAGTTACATATCATATGTAATGTGAATGATCTTACATGCAAAATTTATATATAAATGTCTCACTTAAGAAATATCCATCGCCATTGACTCCACTCCAATAGAATTGACTAAATTTTAGCCTTCTGTAATGTTCAGGTATGGTGGTATTACCCTCACTCATTGTTGTAGAAGTTCCCACTGTCTGAAGAAAATGATGTTGATATACAAAACATTTTACATTAACTGCTTACGTACTTACACATTTTAACAAATAATGTAATTATTATTAAGTTCTCGATAAGACTATCGAACTACTCCAGAGGCGTACTAGTGTAATGCAAGGCTAGATATCGATAAAGCAGTCGTCAATATCTAACAGAAGAATATTTCTTATACACTAATTTTAGTTCTTACATATTTTGTAAAATGATACATTATATAACGTATTATATGTTTATGGATAAAAAGTAAATTAATAATTATTGTGCAAAAAAACAATATAAAATATAATAACAAACAAATTATATACACAAAATATCCTTAATCTATATCTGTGTGTGTGTGTGTGTGTGTGTGTGTGTGTGTGTGTGTGTGAGTGCGCACGCGCGCGCGTGTGTGTGTATGTGTGTGTGTGGGTGTGTGTGTGTTAACTATCTAAGTTAGATCAATGCATTCGTACTCAAATATCTAAACATACTATATAACTTGTAATACTATTACTACTCTTACACATTTTTGTTCTTACTACAGTGATCGCTTCATGGCCAGCAAATGTTTCAACCCTTCTCACTCTGATCGCACTAATAATTATTCTAGCCCCCTACTCTTACCATTAATTTGGATGTTCTTACAGTTAGATTCTCATTAAATACTAAAAAAATATTCTATTCCTCTGAGTTGCACTTGTTTGATAAAATAAAATATATGAAATGATCACTTATTACATTTTTAACGTCTATTTTCTCTAATAGGGATAATCGTTTTTTGTTAAAATTTTCATCAAGAGTTTAATTTGTTTTAGTAGAAAGTATACACACACAGAAATTGATTCTCTTTTCAAAAGATCTTAGAGTATGGAAGGAAAGGTTACATGTTCAAAATACATTACAATATGTTCAAGTTCATGCAATATTATTGGTTTGTATAGATGGAATTTTGACTTTTTTAAATACACAGTTGTTTGTGAACCCTGATAGTCATATGCAAATCTAATCATTGATTGCTGTACTTTGTTAAGAATTTTCACCTATTTATTCAAAAGTTATGTATAAATTAAAAAATCTAAATAAAATATTATTAAATTGATAAAATATGGTTAAGCGATATGGTCAAAAACGATAAAATGGCTAATATTTAAAATCAGATTTTAGTCACAAGTTTACTACATTTAGTTTAATTGACATAATATATATTTTTTATTATTTTGAACACGTAGAACTTGTTAAATTTGGATAAGTACATACTGTTATTCCAATTTTTTATGACAACTAGTTTTGACAATTTTAATACTACATTTTATTTCCCTGCAGTTTTGATTACACTCTATCCCATAATTGGTCTATCCATTAACGTACTGTTAATTGAAAAAATTTTAAGGTCACATGATTTATGAAAATTTATTAAGGCACTGTAGAATAGTGTTATAATAAAAAAGTAAAGGGACATATAGAGTATTTAACAGAACCTAACATAGTGTTTTCTCGGACCCATGTCTTTATAGGGCTGTGTATAATTTATTTCATCCCTATTTGCCAGATAAAAGATCTCAAAACGTACCGTGGCTTGTTTTATGGCTAGGCTCAGGTAGACTGTTCCATTTATCGGCAAGATAAGAGAGCTTTTTATTTGGCAAATAGGGATGAAATGAATAGTACCTGTACAAATCTATAAATTCTTTAAAAAGTCCTTATCATATACTGCCAATTTGCATTGAATTCACTCCAGTGTCAATATTGGGATCATATCTGTCTTCTTTTATTATATACTACCAGTAATATTAAGGATAATTATGACCATATTGTATATTCTATTGTATTAAACAATAATGTCATGGTTGTGACCTGGAGCCTCTTGTGTAAAGAAACAAGAAATAGTATATTGAGTAAGGAAATAGTTCCCACCTAGCGAACGTCTGATTCTCTATCAGTTACAGGATCAAAACTGTCCAGAATTATTTATTTATCGCTATTTTATTTTCAGTGCAACATAGGGAGATATTTAATTAAAATAAAAACATACGTAGAACTGGTACATTAGTATGAACGTTATAATATCTTCATTATTTCAATGCAGTTCTGGAAACTTCAGGGGGCTGTAAATAACTTGTCACGGCTCTATTCATGTTACTAAAAACGATGTTAATTCATTTTTCCGTGATACTTGATACCTAAAATGCATTGTGTCATCAATGAATCTCCTACGGAATCAGTTTTCGCTTAATTAGTTACTTGCAAGTGGCATTCTAGAATTGATATCTATTTGATGTTGTTTAATTGTTTCCTTGATATAAAATTTAAATATAAATTGAAATTACGCCAGGAAAATTGCTGCAGTATGTTAATCAACAAGAAAAACTAGAAATAAGGAACTGCATTCAGCTACAATAAATTAACATAACTTTATTTATTTCCATAGTTCTATGAATTATGACGAAAAATATTTTTCATTCAATATTATTGATGACTTTGGATTTTTGAGTCATACATAATTGGGTTTATATTCTTATTAACCAAGCGTTAGAAGAAAGAAAATCTGTTACAAAATCATACATATATTCCAAAGACGTACGTAAAGGGTGTCCGGATCTGTAAGTATTAATGTGTAAAAGGGTGTATGGGTGAATTTTATTTACAAGCTATATTTTCATGCAAAATATATACAAATATACGTACGAATGTACTGTTTGTAATTAAACAAGCTTCATAAAACATTTAGGCAATTTAATGCAAGAAGTCTTAAAATTAGTTCCATTCCAATGTATGCTGTAAAAAGTTCCTAAAGTTATAAAAAATTTAAATACTTGACAATTAATTAAGGAGGTAAAGCATTTTGGAAAATTCTAAATCTAATCAAAATTTCCTTTAAATATAAATTTATAGATGAGATAAATCTTTCATTAAAAAAATGTTTAATATATGACAACAGATACTTAATGACTGTATACAATTATTTGTAATTTTATTATTATTAAATTATTAACTATCAATTATCCAAAATCTAATTACTTACTTAAAACAGTATGCTGATACTTTTTGGAATAATAGTACGCGCCATCATGTATAATATATAATGCTCTATACATCTTAAATTTAATATTACGGAAAGCAATGATAATTTATCATACATTATGATAAAATAAGTCATATGGTATACACAAATGTTATTAACTCACTGTCAATGGTTATTACTATAACATTATAACATGTCTTTATTCTCATACCGTAACAACGGTATGAAAACCAGAGGTTTAAATATGCTCAACAATACACAATAACACTGAGGCACATAAGCAATTAGATAACGTAGCTCAGGTGAAATAATAATCGCCAAAACAACAACAATATCAAGATCATGTATGCAAACAACAAGTATTGCATACATGAATAAAAACTAAGCAAATATTTTTAATTCAAAAAATTATGTAAAACCCATGACTCATATAATCTATACTAATAGTAAATACTCATAAAGGAAGCTATTTTGATTTAATTTTAATATAAACATCAATTACTCATTGAATAGTTAACATAATACTAATTTTTTTTTGTTATTTCTTTCCGTAAATTATATGAAATCGACGATAATTGGAACATCTGTCCACTAATATTTCTATTAAATGTCCAGAAACACCCTTAATTCGAATAATCCACAGTGAATATCTTAAAAGCCTTAAAATCTATTAATAGTATCTCATAATAATTCTTGAAATATATTAAATGAGTTTTCCGAATAACGAATGATTTTCTCGATAATAAAATAAACGTACTTTAATACATTTAATGAAAAAATAATATTTCGTCATTTTAATTAATAAATACTTATAATGTTCTCCCTGCAGTTACCTTTTCAAATGCATTTGAAGTTACATTAACATACATACGCATAATTATATTTTCTTATTTCTTGTATACCACATTAACTGTGGAAACCAGAACATATCTGAATTTGTAGATTTACGATACTGTAAGATTGACTAATGCCTAATATCTAAGTTGAAAATTTATAGGTCTGCTGAATTAGATATATTATTTAATTAATTAATTATGGACGATCCCCTCATCCATAAAACGTTTCGCAATTAAATAAACAATTTTAAAACCTTAAAATGGACTTTTTCGCACGTAGAACATCTCTATCTCGAAATTGAATGACCGAGAAAAAATAAACCAACACATAAATGCAGAATATCTGTTTTTTTGATAGTCCTCACTCGTGCTTTCTCATGATCACTGAACAGGGTGGGGTGTGTCCTATTCACATGTAGATATCGTCTGGTAGACGTCACTAATCAGAATCAGTTGAAACCCGATCGATCCGACACGATTTAATGGAGTGATCGTGCTACCAAAACAAATTCTCAAATAGTCCACCATTGTACTTCCTCATGACCCATGAACATGGCAGAGTGCGATCTATCCACCTCAAAATCAATAGGTGTCGTCTGGGAGACGTCTCCAATCAGAATCAGTCAAAACCCGATCGATCCGATATTATGTAGTTGAGTTATCGTGTTAACAAAAAAATTTCTCAAATAGTCCACCGTCGTGATTTCTCATGACCCATGGACAGGGTGGGGTGTGTCTTATCCACCTCAAAATCAATATGTGTCGTCTGGGAGACGTTCACGATCGGAATCAGTCAAAACCCGATCGATCCGACACGATTTAGTTGAGGTATCGTATCAACAAATTTCTCAAATAGTCCACTATCGTGCTCTTATGACTCATGGACAGGGTGGGGTGTGTCCTATCCACCTTAAAATCAATAAGTGTTGTCTGGGAGACGTCCCCTATCAGAATTAGTCAAAACCCGATCGATTCGACATGTCTTAGTTGAGTTATCGTGCTAACAAAAAAAAATTCTCAAATAGACCCAATGGAGGGGGTGGTGTGTGCTATCCACCTCAAAATCAATAGGTGTCATCTGGGAGACGTCCCCGATCAGGATCAGTCAAAACCCGATCGATCCGACACGATTTAGTTGAGTTATCGTACTAACAAAAAAATTTAATTCCGACGACAACTACGACACACACACACACACAGCAAAAGTTTTTTTAAAACTATTTTTTTTTGGTTTTTAGGCCGAAAAACGAAAAATAAACCCAAAAAAAATTTTGTTTTTTCACTTTTTCTTTACACGATTACATTACTTTTCCGCTAGTATAGTGGAGTGCGGAAAAGTAAAAAGAATATACATATTAATGACTATGCGTTACGACTATTTCTTTTCCATACAACTATATTTTTCCTTTTTTTATCTTAAACTGCAGTATTTTTACATTCTTAGTTTTTTCCTTATTTTGTTTGATTACGACTGATAAAAATTGCTATATGGTAATGCATTGAATAACCCTTGTAAAAATTTGTTTCTCCATTTTATTGACCCTTAAAAATAAATCATTAATTTAAATTCGAGAAATACATATGACCTGATCAATTATTTCACCAATCTTCCACTTTCTCAACAGATACTTTCCTTAATGCTATTCATAAAATTAGATAAAATAAAAAAATATAAGAAATATATTTTGGAAGAAAATTGCAGTAAACTTAAAATTCCAAAAGAAAGTTATTTATAATGTTTTCCGGAAAACAATTAGTGGTCAATCCTATTTCTCTTTTCAGTATAAAAGATAACGATAATACATATTTATGTGAAAGGTAACTCCTAACAGAAAATCTTAGTAAAATTGTTCGAATAAAGTTCTTAAAGAAATTAGAAAATATTAGGACGAAAATAATTTGCAGAAAGTTTCTAAAGAAATTTAGACTGTTTTTATTAGAAAATATATAAATATATAGTAAATATTCCTACGTTATTAAGAATATTATCTCAAAATTAATAAAATATATTAGTATTGAAATAAACACAATTATTTATTTCAGGGTCAGGAATAAAGTGTGCAAATTCACACTACAGAAATAGATATTCTCCTTTTTTATAATTGATAACTGCTCGACAATTAATTAAGAACAAATAAAACAATTTTGAAGCTCCTTTATAAGAATCTTTGAATACGCCCGTGGAGAATAGAAACATTCAACTTTTAGTATCTTTAACCCATTAATATCTGTGAATATGTCAAAAGTCAAGATACTGTTTACATAGCTTAATTTTACAATCTTCTGCTAACTAAAATATTAATTACTAAGCCATTAAACTACAGGGTGATCACTTTGATCAGTTTAGTTATTTTTAATATGTGGCTTATATTAAAGCACTTAATTCGTCTTTGGACTTTTTGCATAGCAATCTTTAGTAGATGTATTTTAGGTATTTCTACAATTTTGACTGCACAAAAGATACATATTTTTAAAGATACAAAACAAGTGATATAATTGTTATTTTTGAATATCAAATATCAATTATATATAATTTAAAGTGTTTTGCTTTTCATTTTCAATTTCACACTTCTATTTTTGATATAGCCTCTTCAAATAATGGAAAATTACTTTCAGACAATTATAAAAATTTTGTAAAAATTTTATTTCTTTTCATTTTTAATTTCAAAATTAATTATTTAAATTTGGGCTTAACAAATATCTCCTTCTATATAATGAAAACTTATTTACAGAAAATTATACAAATTTTGTATAACAAGTGTATTGTTTTTCATTTTCAATTTCAAAATTCATTATTTAGTTTCTGGTACAACAAATGTCTTTCTCTAAATAATATATTTCTTTTACAGAAAATTACTGAATTTATTTTAGATGCGTTTTTTAGACGCGGTTATGAAATCATCGACAGCTTTTTACAGTTTACAGAGCAACACATTTGTTTAGCGATTTCGTTTAAGAGAGCAAATTTGGTCAAATATGACGCGACAATTTTTGTGGAACGTTACATAAGAATTGTTTTTAGAAACAGGTAATATTTTTACTTATTATTATATTATTCAGAACAAAGTTACGAAAAATGTTAATTAATATAAACATAGGCCCTTAATTTAAGAGTTAAAATTTTGTTCCATTCACTCTTTGACAATTTCAAGTTGAAACTGAAGTTCTTGCAACACATTGCATTGTGGGATAAGAGGGAACGAACTCGCTGACCTAGTGGCTCGTGATGCAGCTAACGACGTTGTAGAAGGTGCTGCGCTCATACATCATTATAATGTAAATAATTATGTTAAAAATATAATTATGGCACAGTGGCAACGAGACTGGTCATCTAGCGGCACGAAACTCCATAAAATTAAATCCAACATTAAAAGATGGACCAAGACAACAAAAATTAGGAAACGAGAGCAGGCTGCAATTACGCGGCTGAGAATAGGACCTACCCGTCTCACGAACACTTTTATATTGATAGGAAGGGATCAGCCGAGTTGTGAATTATGTCATGCACGCTTGACTATAAAACACATCCTATTGTACTGTGAAAAGTATGACCTCATAAGGCAAAGAATTAGGTTTTCTAACGACCTTAAAATATGCTTGAATAACGATCTCATAAACATAAGAAAGCTGATACAATTCCTACACGAAACAAGATCGCTTAGACAAATATAAACTAAATGCAAATTGAATGGGCTAATGATCTCCGATATCGATGTCCTATATAGAAAAAATACGTATACCAAGAAATTCGCATCTAATAAAGAGAATAGACCTTTCACATTATTTTTCCCTGCTTTTCTGGTAAAGGTTTTATTGAATATGTTACAATTTTCACGTACTCACTGTATATCACGAAATAGTATAGTATAATATCAAAATGTGAAATCAACATTATTCTGTTGTTTGTAATAATTGTGTTTTAAATATTTAACTATATTATTTTCCATCATTGCAAAATAAATTATTCTTAGGACTCGTGTAATTGACATTTAAAGCAGAAAATACGAGTATATGTCATAAATGCAAGGTGAGCTTCATATCCACTATGTAAATCACCCACTGGCCATTCCCTTAATAAAATCGCTTCGCGATTTTCACTCATACATATTACATATTAAACAAGATGTTAGTTGTTGTTTATAGCTTCATTAATATTGTTCAAGTTTGTTTTCCACTTTTTATGTCATGCTGTGGTAATTGGCAGTTGTCATACACATTACTTTATTTTCCAGGTTTACTTTGTATTATCATAATCTGTATAATAGTCCTGGAATAATTTATAGCTTAGAGAAACCTCTAAATAAATTAGCCATTTAAAAAACCTAGTCAAAATTCATATATAAAAGCGATACTCAAATGATCCTCGAATCTGGTACTTGTAAAACAATTGAAATGTTTTCTTGCGCTAAAATTATTTAATGACATAACAAATGATAAAACCGAATACTGAATACTGATTTTGTCAGTATTCAGTATCGAATAAGATATACGATCCGTTAGGATCAGTAAGGTAACCTCGTATAGTATTTAATTATTAACCGTACTTATTACTTTTAAATTGAAGAGGTGGGTCACCATACCAACTTCAATCATTAGATTAATAAGGTATCCGACATGTAGCAGCATTTATTATATGAACTTAATTTTATCGAAATCATACATTTTTTGCCCAGAAAGCCTGTATTGCGAGAAATACGTCAAACAAAAATTATTTCATTGATAAAAAAATTGGAATGAGATGGTTTATGTACGTTTACTTAAAATATATAATAATATAAAGAGAGCTTAATAATTAACTTTAACGAACTGTCGCCATCGGGCGCAGTATGAATCCAAACATAGAGTATAAAATATGACAGATCCCATAATCAAACCGTATACAATTTAGATTTTAATGAGGTGGAGACTTAATTAAGCGCTTATTTTAATTAATACAATATAATAATACATATTTCACACTAGTTTTTGATCGCAATAATTGAATTTACATACTCATTTAATGTTGTAAAATAATAAATTTGGAAGAGTTTTACAGGACAACCATCTATTGACAAGTTTCTTTTTCAGTTTTGACCAAAAAAAAATACAAACATAAATTAGTATTGAATAATATTTTGAATACAGAAAACAAGTCACCTATTTTTTCATGTAAAAGTTATATATAAAAAATATTCGACGTGAATTGCAAAGAAAAGTTATAAGTAACTGCCTACTTTAAATGTAAGGAATTATAAATCCACTTCATCATTTTAGGATGTTCCAAACAAAAATGAACGTCACAGTATGAATGCTATTTTGATAATGATATTTAGTATAAACCAATAATTTAACACCCAAATGTGTTAATTTTGAATAATAATACCATCTAAAGCCAGAATAAATAAATGTAAAGATCCCAAAAAATATTATTAAATTAAATAATAAAAGAAATCTAACAAAATGTAAAAGTGAAAATATTGACGTAATCCGATGCAATGCGTCTGACAGATCGGAGCGGCCCATACGTACAAAGCCAGGGAATGCACTAAAAATAGACAGGTTCACTTTTCAGCACGTCGAAATTGAATGGCTGAGAAAAAATAAACCAACACATAAATGCAGAATATGTGTTTTATGCGACAGTTTTACTTTTTCTATTGGCGACTGCTTCAGTGCCGTATCAATACGTCTGTGATCAAAATTGTTTTTTTTTTCTCTCATTCATACATGATATGATACAGGCCGAATATATGTTTTTTTCGTTCAATGCAAAATCGGCAATTTTTTCTCAAATAGTCCACCATCGTGCTTTCTCATGACCCATGGACAGGATGGGGTGTATCCTATCCACCTCAAAATCAATAGATGTCGTTTGACAGACGGCCCTAATCAGAATCAGTCGAAACCCGATCGATCCGACACGATTTAATTGAGTGATCGTGTTAACAGAAAAAAAAAATTCTCAAATAGTCCACCATTGTACTTTCTCATGACCCATTTACATGGTAGAGTGTGTTCTTATCCACCTCAAAATGAATAGGTGTCGTCTGGAAGACGCCGTCATCAGAGTCAGTCAAAACCCAATCGATCCAATAATATTTAGTTAAGTTATTGTGGTAACAAGAATGGATGCCGACGACAACGACAATGACACACAGCAAAATATTTTTAAAAACCATTTTTTTTTGTTTTTAGGTCGAAAAACGAAAAGTAAACCCAGAATTGTTTTTTCACTTTTTCTTTACACGATTAGATTAGTTTTCCGCGTATAGTGGAGTGCGGAAAAGTAAAATCGACACCATATTGAGAACAGTGGCTTGGAGCTAGGAAGCTATGAGAGAGTTCGAGTTAATATTCGTCATACACATGAAAAGGCAAAGAAAAAAGTAATTGCTACTGAATGTTACGTTATTACATTATTTTTCACTCATTACATTATTTCGCAATGGTAAATCGCGTCGTTGTTATCATCTACCAACAGGAATTACCGATCTACAACAAATTGATTCTAACGGAACATGATCTTGTAAAAGTACAATTTGTTAGTCAAATTGTACTAGGTTTATTAAAGTATGATATTTGAAGGTAATTATACACAGTGAGTTAAATAATTTGGGTCAACGAAAAATTTGTTATGGCACCTCACATACTACTATAAATACTACAATTGTCATAAAAAAAGTTCATACTATTCCTTTAGACTAGTTTTTCTTACATGAGTGTTGAAATCATAAAAAAGTTATTAAAATTTAGTATTAAAATTAAAGGGTCTTGCAATAAGGGTGCTCGATTTTTAAACGTTAATAAAGCAAGTTGTGTATGAGATATTCGTTCAATTTTTTTTTATTTGAAAAAAAATTTTATGGCATTAAGTATGGAGTATAATGTCATTCAAATATCTGCGACGGATTTGCTTGGTGATACGTATTCGGGAGGTCTAATTTCCGATGAGTTTATCACATAAATCTGGCTGAATTTGCTGGATGGCATTCGTTATGTTGACTTTGAGGATATCAATTGTTTGCGGTTTATTTGCATAGAACTGCGATTTAAGGTAGCTCCAAAGGAAGAAATCTAAAGACGTTATATCGCACGATCTTGGTGGCCAGTTCACGTTTTCGTTGCGCGAGATAACCATGCTCTCAAATCGCTCGTGCAGAATTTCCATCGTGGCATGCGTTGTATGGCACGTAGCGCCATCCTGTTGGAACCACATGTCGTCGGTATCCATATCATCCAGTTTAGGCCACAAGAAGTTGCTTATCGTCGATCTGTAGTACTCGCCGTTGACGGTTATGGCAATGCCATTTTCGTTTTGGAAGAAGTACGCACCAATTATTCCGCCAAACCAAAATCCGCACCAAACAATGACTTTTTCGGGATGCATTTGGTGTTGGTGTATCTCGTATGGATTGCTATCGTCCCAAATTCGACAATATTGCTTGTTCACATATCCATTCATTCAAAAATGGGCCTCGTCGCTAAAGATAATTCTTTTGGAGAAATTTGGGTCAACTTCGAACTACTCCAGAGCCCAATCAGCGAACACGCAGCGTTGTCTAGGAACCTTCATGGAAGCTCATGAGTAGCTAGATTTCATACGGGTGGAGACCCAAGTCCCGACGCAAAATTTGCCAAGTTGAAGTCGCAGAAAGGCCAAGTTCTTGTGAGCAACGAGAAATTGACTACCTCGGGTTTTCCCGTACACTCTCACGCACAGCAGCGATGTCCTCAGCAGACCTTGCGTTTCGGTGACGTACGGGTATTGACTGATTATTTGTCAAACCAGATGACTCTAGTTTGGCCACCAAACGTCGAATAGTCGCCTCAGCCGGGCGGTTATTGCGAGGATAAATATTATGTAATGCGTGGAACCTTTCTCGAACGGACCACTGATTTTGAAAATAAAATTTGATGATTTGCATGCGTTGTTGAACACCAAAACCTTCCACGGTGATTTGCCATATACTATTGAACAATTCACAATTTTAACATAAGTTGGTTTAATAACATGGCCTCTATAACTTAACAAATTTCGAACGTCCCTATTGATCCTGTAGCATCTCGCTTTTGTTGCAACATCGAATATTTTAATAATTTCCCAGGAACACTATTCCGTAAAAAAATTACTTTTCAAAATTCTCTAAAATAACATCATTAGAAATTTGGTGCCTAATTCACTAGATACCTTGTAATGTGAATATTATTTTTTTGGGAACAACTGTAGTGCTGAAAGTATTTCCCAGTGTTACATTTTACATAGCTGGATAAATACATTGTTAGTTTGTTGTATCCTATCCGTACTTAATATTTTTGATACTCACAAATTACGACAATTACTGCACGAGTTCCCTCTTAAGTCCCAAATTTCGGTAATTTACTTTTCACAATTTGTTACTATCGTACTACAAATATTACCAATATACTGATATCGCTAGTAAACAGCGTCGCTGTAGAACACATATAAATTCGTTGAACTTTATAATAATTACCAGGAACAGGTAGAGCAATGGGTTTTAGATGATTGTCCGTTTTTTCTATAGAGATGTGGTCGAAAATACGTTCACGAATATTAAAATACCATCTTATCATAAATAAAATGGGAAATACCCACCAAATATGTCTATTACGTTAACGGTTTATTTAAGTGCCTTGACTATTACAATAGTGTTTATGAATGAAATTTACTATCCGAATATTCTTATCGTTCCCGGAAAAAGTCTACCACATACAGCAAAGTTAAACTTTCATAAATTCATGCTTCGTACAGGGTGAGCGAAACTCGATGTCTCAGCTCTATTATAAGAAAAGGAAAAACGCTAGAAAAATCTAACGGTAAGATAATAACGGTAGAAAAAAGATGTTCTTAAATGGTATGAAGTAAGGTCCGTTTTAAGCCAAATTTGCGTATATTTCCCTATTTGGAAACTGAAGTAATGACGTCATCGATTTTTTCCCAAGAAACGTACCTATATTTTAGCATATTTAAAAAGAACTAATTTTTCTGAAGAAATTTTGTAAAGAAAAAGGTTTGCTATCTTTTTCCGTTAAAAAGTTGTAAGTAAATTTGTAAAAAAAAGTATTATCAAAAATTCGCAATCGACACGATTTAAACAAGTAGCCTTTGTAACCAAATATCAAAGTCGCATCTGTAAATAATGAAACATTATTATTATATATTAACTGTATTTAACATTACAAACACATAATATGTTACAACTATTACAACAGAAAGAAACAAAGTATGTAGGCAATCACTACAACAAATTTTCAATGTGACCACCTCCTACTTCTAAACACTTATGCAATCTCCACCCTGCTTCTCTCACTGAAGCATTACGAAACATTTTCCTACATAGTTCATCGCAAGCATTTTTGACTTTTTCTTTTAAATGTTCCAAGTTAACAGATGGTGTTCTGTAAACTTTATTTTTAAAAGTTCTCCACAATAAGTCTAGTCGAGTCAAGTCCTGTGATTTAGGCGCCCACTGTATCGGTCCATTTATATCTATCCAATTTTCTCCGTAAGTTTCATTTAAATATTGTTGGATAATTCTTGCTTTATGCGGTGGAGCTGCGTCATGCTGGAAACACATGTTTGCTCGCAGCTGTAATGGCACATTTTCGAGAAGCACAGGAAGTCGTTCTTGAAGAAATTGCAAATATCGCTCACTATTTAAAATTCCTTCGTAAAAATATGAATCAATCAATTGGCCATTAATAATACCACATCAAACTTTAATGTCGAAGTGTCCTTGATTTTTAATCGGATTGACAAAATGTGGATTTTCAGTAACCCAAAAATGTTAATTTTTTTATTGGGCTTACTGTTATTAACAAAACGTCCATACACAACACATGCTGAAAAAACCGATTGTCATTGATCACCCCTACAAATTATATCAGGTATACCAGCTTACAGAAGACGATCCCTACCGAAGAGTTTAATTTTTTGAAATTATATCAGAAACAATAGTTCACGAGCTTGTCTATTTATGTTTTTCCCAAATGATTGTGAATAGTCAAAACGTAAACATCAGTGTGAAACCTTATCTTAATACCTTTCCTGCGAGCTATTGTCAATTTCCAGAAAAAGTCCACGTGTATGCAGGGATCTTGGATAATCACATAGTTAGATCTGTGGTTTCAAATTAAAACTTAATGGAAGAGATGTATTTGGATACGTTGCAGAATGCTATTTATTCAACCTCTAAATTCTGGGGGTTCTGGAAGATAATCCTCGTGAATTTCATGGTCTGAAAATAAATTTTCAACATAATAGTGCTCCTCCACATTATTATGGTGAAGTAGTGTTTATCTTAATAAACAATATTTCAAAGATGAATTGGATTGGGCGCCAGGGTATAATTGAGTAATCTACTCGATCTCCAAATATAAAGTCTATAGATTTCTACGGAGCTACTTAAAATCTAAGGTGTACGCTAAGGAAATGACTACTATCAAGATTTTGAAGCAAATAATAACGTAGGTTAATTTCCGCAGAAATCCTTGAAGGGGTGAGATAAGCACTTTATAACAAGATGTACTGTTAGAGTACACCTGACATAACTTTTTACTTTTATCATTTTGTTATTTGTTATTTAAATATATTGTTTTTAAATAACCCAGAATGTATGTTTAATATAAACACAAATTATATTCGGATATGTAAAAACTTCTTATGTGACTTTTTGCTTAATTTCTGTCAAAAAAATCTGACACTTAGCTTTTACAAGGAGGCATTGCCTACAAATATTGATGATATACGAATATTAAAATCAAATCACAGATGTCATAATGAAAACATATTTGAATAGATATTTGAAGGAACTGTCAGCAGCGTAGAAGAATTACTTCTACGCTGTTTTCAGTTAAAATTAATTCTCCAAATGGCGATATCTTTGATGATTATATCACTATCTATTAACTAAAATATTACTTTTACACTTCAATGTATGTATGCTAATTTTTATCGTTCTAGGTTTCTTAGTTCCAAAGTTAAAGGTGGAAAGGGAATTTTAATCACGCATTGTATAGATAGATATAACACCCTCAAAATCCATCGTGAAATTTTTCACGCGCTTTAATCTGCAGAAAATAAATTTTTATGCTCATATTACAACCAAGTTGCTTAAACTTATCCAGCATTTTGCTGACAATTTCCTCATACTACGGATGTTTATAATTTCCTACAAAAAATT
Source organism: Rosalia funebris (assembly GCA_037954035.1). Lineage (NCBI taxonomy): Eukaryota > Metazoa > Arthropoda > Insecta > Coleoptera > Cerambycidae > Rosalia > Rosalia funebris. The sequence goes on from JAZFAV010000039.1 coordinate 7,010,366, forward strand.
TATGCTGCATTTTTAAAGCATATCCAAGATTGTTTTCAATTTCTGTCATTATTTCTTCAAAGTTTTGGTCCTGCATTAATGTTCTTATTTATGATCCTATGACAATGCCTTCCTTTAATTTTGCTTCAAGAGCTGGAAATTTGCCACATAAGTACTTTGAACAATTCCCATTTTTATCTACAGCTTTTACATATTGACCTAATTTTAATATAAAGTGGCAGCAACAGAATATTTGCGGATCAACCAAATTCGCATAAATAACGTTTTTTGAATCAGGTGTTAAGTTTTCTCTTCGGCGAGAATCCTTTTTCTCCCAATGTTGTCGACTGTCCCTGCTGTTCTACTCGCACAGAAAACACAAATACTTTGTATACCCTGATTGTTGACCTAATAACAAGCCTACAATTTTTACATCACCACAAATCATCCAGTTATGGTTTTTGTACTAAATCCCCCACACTTGTGTGTATGCTTTAAACCGACTAAACATAGGAGCGCCGCAAAGATAGAGGCAAAATTTTATTTTATAGAACCTCCAACTACTAGAAACTCCAGAACCTCGAATTTAACTAAGCCAAAAAGTCAAAAAAAGTTCGATTACAAAATCTTTGTTGGTGTGTGTTATTAATAATAAAGGAAATAGAGACTTAAAATATAGATGACGTAGCTGAAAGTAGATGGATACTAATGTTAAAGAATACTGGTTTATATAAATGTGAGCTGAATTCCAGGAAGCAGCTTGTACGATTAATAAGCATGTTTCTACATCTTAATCTGTCTTATATATCAGTTATTATATACTAAAAATGGAGAAATGACATCATTGTGAATATGCTGGTTTATATGTAATTATAAAAAAAGAGTTATTACTACATTCGGCCAAGGGTGATTCAGATGATGAGCAAACCACCGAAATAAATTACCACCTCACAAGAAATTTGTAAAAAAAAGTATGTTCAATATTTTCTGACCTATTCATCCGATTAAGATACTTTTATTAGATTATAGCCTGATTTGTGTGAAATATTGATGATGTATTGATTTTCAGCCACGAATCGATTTTGATTACACACTGGGGGTTATTTTGAGGCTGCATTTTTTACAGAGTTTTGATAGCGCTCTGTGAAGTCCACAAACATTATCAGCCAAGCAGCACTAACTTAATCTCTTTTTAAAATGCCCTTTTTGATTCATCCTCTTATCTCTGAATAAAAATCCACTGTAGCCTGATCTCATTACACACTGCAGCCTAGTCTGGATGTGTATCTCCTATTACAGGAGATACATATCTTTATAACTCTCAAGATTTCATTGCCTTAAAAATATTATGGCGGTCTTCGGGATGTGTGTAGTGAAATGACACTAGTAGTTATGTTGTTGCTACAGCTACGATTATTTGAAGATAAATTGTGTGAAAGTGGAGACAATGTTTCGGGGCGAGATGCGGAAATTGACCGAAAAACTTATCCCAAAAGCCGATAGCCTGGTGCGATTATTACCAGATACCACTTGTCATAAACCATTGACCTAATCTGCAAGGGTCTTAACAAGGATGGTAGAGGCAGTAAATCACGCAACATATTACCTGGGATGAGCGCATCTTTACCTCTGAGAAACATATGTGTTCTGGTTCCGAGTACTAGCGCAAATACAAGGGTTTCTACTTTTTTATATTTACCAAACTTAAAATTAATATATACAAATACCATCACGGCTGTCATAGGCGTATGAGGAGCCACGTGTGCCCACAATATTGTACGTAAAATCTTAAGTTAAACTTGAAATAGCCTAAGAAGTAACGTAAATAGTAAAAATAACAAACTACTTGAATAACAGTATCCGACAAGAGAGCAGAAGGGCTAATATTCAGTTTTCTCCATTCATACGAATCCCTCTACAATATTCGATCATTTTAACCATAAAAATAAATTATCTTAATTAGATAAATGGGTCAGAAAGCATCAAACTTGTAACAAATTTTAGGTGCTAATGATAATTTAGCAAAATCTTAAATAATGACAATAATGAACTTGGACATCACTTTTAACTCTTGCGTCTTAGAACAGGTAACATCACTGGAAAATAAATTGATGTCACAGGGGGATTAGATCTCCCCATGACTTTAAGATTTAATCGAAGATAAAAAAGGATCACAAATCATGAAGAGATACATTAGTCCAATTGCATGCAAGTCGACAGACACAGCACAGATACATAACATGGATATAACGGATAAATAATATATTACCTTGTGTTTAGTTTTATTAGTTTTCTACACAGTTGTAATTTAAAGTTAATAATGAATACTAAATTTAAAGTACACTGTCGCTGAGTTTTATACCAAATGTAGTAAAATAATACACAACTTTCACGTCACTCTTGATTAAGCTGAAACATTTATCATATGCTTCATCTAATAACCACTAATGGTAGTGCAATATCAGAAGCGTTGTTAAATAAATTATATATTCTATATTCTTTTATTGAAAATAAATTCGATTACATATATTTAAGACATATGTATACTTAATTATACATATGTAATATGTATGCGTACGTAAAAATTTTAGTAAAATGTCAAAAACGTTTTGATGACTTGCACAAAACGTGAATTCTAATTGATAAATAGGTATGTTAATCAGTTAGAAGCGCGAATTCGAGAAAATTGTGAGTAATAACATTTCTGGCTTGAATAACTGGTATCAAATTAAACCTAGAATGACATGCATGATTAAGTAAATTGTATGAATTACATTAGATATTCAGCATTTACTTCCTTGAATTTTCATGGATATTTCCCATATCCAAGTCATATTGTTTAAATCATCAATACAATTAGTTTCATTAAAATAAATTTAACTTCCCAGTTATCCATTCAAGATGAAGACTAATAATGTAAAATCTGATGGCATATTCTTCCGAATATATCTAATCCAAAAATTACTTCAATTCATTAGTACTATAATTAATAACAAGAATTTAATATTTTAAAATATTTAGGTATTTCCACCCGTTAGTAACTATTTAGTGACCGTTAATTTAAAAATACGATTCCGAGAAATTGTGGCCGAAATATTTCCTTTCAAGGAGTTAAGCGTTGTCCGAAAATATTATTGTTATTTGTAATAATAATAATGTTTATTTGTATATATAATTTTCAAATATGACATGGTAAACATAATCAGTAAGTTCGAAAATATTTTCAAGATATATTTCCGCAACCTATCTATACATATAGCTTATTTTATCGCTATTTGCTAAATAAAAAATATCAAAACATTCCGCGGCTTGTTTTTATGGCTAGGCTCAGGTAGACTGTTCCGTTTATCGGCAAGATAAGAGAGTTTTTTATTTGGCAAACAGGGATCATATTTATAGAAATATAATATGTAAATAACAATAATAATAATGACACAATTTATAACAGTGATAATTTATTTTCCAGAAAATATAGATACAGCATAACAATACAATTATTAGAGTGATGATATTCAGCAAAGTTATCGCATACAATCACTCGATATACATAAAACAAAGAAAAAAATAACATGTATTCACACAGAAAATGACAAATATAATATGCGGTATAGCTATAATCGTAATATAAATAAATTTATTTTCTCCAAAAGCATGAGTTTGAATTGTTTTTCAAATAAGGTAACACTAGATAGGTACATTGAAATACGACGAAATGTCGTTAACCCAGGAACAGTCGCGTTAAAAAATTACCCTAAAGGTGGTATGTTAGATTTGACGGTTGACCTAACATTTACTGTTTTTAAATAAAGCTAAAGTAACTTATAATTCTTTTATTTTTACTTTAAACAATTAAACTGACCAATATAGTAGGTTACTTAAATTAATATTTATTCATCGGAATCTTCTTCATATATGGCGCAAAGATGCATATCGTCATGTCGATATAGATGTCATGGTATGCTCTTTGCAAATAGGAAATTTACATGTTCCACAGAGTTGCACAGTAAAACAGTTTTTTTTCTAACAGCCTAAAATGCGATGACTTGCATCGCATTTTAGGCTGTTCATTTTGTGATGCTGCGGCATTCATGCTTGTATTAACACCAGTGACGGCCGCTATTTTTCTTCGAAGCTGTAGAGTACTCTATATTGTCTAGTTACAAGTACGGGCGCATCCACTCAGCAATAGGGGTTTAATCACCCTCCGAGTCGGTTTGTATCTGTATTGTGTTCACTGTATTCAAAGCAAATGTTACTGTTTTCATGTTCACTATCAGAAGTCTTTATCTCGTCGTCGGATTTTAACACTTCATACAATTTTAATTGTTGTTGTTCTTGTTTGGGATCCATTTTGGACATTACAGATTGCAATTTTTTTGTAAACAGTTAGAAAGAACACACCTTTTTGAACAACCGTACACAAAAAAAGTACATACACAAATGGTCGAGTCGTTCGATTCAGAGGAATAAGTATCTGTAACACAAATAAACATGAACCTTTCCTTGTCCACCTACACTACTAGTTGAGAGGGGTAGCTGCCTAAGGCATTCCTAGGCTGCAGCCAAAATCGAATGGCTAATTAATATTTTATAGGCAAGAAACAGAAGATGTTAGGTGAAATCTAATAACGCGACCACTCCAAGTTAAATATCTTTACAGCATCGTAGCTAAATGAGCTCTAAAATAACGCTGTGGTATCTCTAGGAAGTCGATGTAACCCGCAATTACGATGTTTCGTGAATAAGTACTACTATTAATTTGTAATATTGTAATACTTTGATAAATATTCAGTACCTTAATACTGTTAGTTTTATGAACTAATCATGCCATATGTACATTATGTTTTTCACTGAGTTTCACCTATTCAGAATCTTCATATTTTGAACTACTTTTAAAACATAATTAACCATATAAAGGGTGGTCCAACCATAATGCACGATGTTAATTGTGAGTCACACTTTAACGTTCAAATTAAGTTTTATGCCCAACTTAATTTGACATTTCTTTGTTTCAGTGTTTGACAAATTCAACCATGGAGAGGTACACAATTGAGCAGCGCGTTAAGATTGTTGAAGCCTTTTACGAAATGGGCGTTCAAATCAAAATGCATTTCGTGCACTTCGTGACTTTTTTGGTCAGCATAATCGACCAAATGTGTCCACAATCGGGAGAATTGTGCACAAATTTCAGCAAACCGGGTCTGTAGGAAATGTGAAAACACCTGTGCATGCTCGCCCAGTTCGTTCTGCGGAAAACATTGCTGTTGTTCGCGATAGTGCAGCAGAAGGGCCGTCAACCTCGACTCGTCGTCGTGCCCAACAATTGAACATCTCACGAACATCACTGATGCGAATTTTGAATAAATATTTGCATTTACACGCTTACAAGGTTCAATTGACTCAAGAGCTGAAGCCTACTGACCATTTCAAGCGTCGTCAATACGCCGAATGGTTGGTTGAACAGACAGATGTGAATGGTGACTTTACAAAGAAAATCATCTTCAGCGACGAGGCACACTTTCACCTCAGTGGATTCGTTAACAAGCAGAATTGCCGGATTTGGGCAAATGAGAATCCACGAGTGATTGTTGAAAAGCCGATGCATCCACAAAGAGTGACTGTTTGGTGCGGTTTATGGGCTGGCGGCGTCATCGGGCCGTACTTCTTCGAAACTGAGGTCGGCCAAGCAGTTACCGTGAATGGTGTTCGCTATCGCGAGATGATAACGGACTTCTTGTGGCCAGAAATTGAGAATATGGACCTGGACGATATGTGGTTCCAACAGGATGGTGTCACTTGCCACACAGCCAACGAAACAATGACACTTAGGGCGAGAAATTCAATGGCCGTGTTATCTCACGTCGTGGCGATGTTAATTGGCCGCCACGATCATGTGATTTGACACCGTTGGACTTCTTTCTTTGGGGATATTTAAAAGAAAAAGTGTACGTCAATAAGCGAAGAACGATTCAAGAGCTAAATGATGAGATAATTCGGCACATTAACGATATTGAACCTCAATTATGTCTCAGAGTCATTGAAGATATAAACGTACCATATTAATTGTAAATAAAACTTTTTGTTTTATTTACAATTAATATGGTACGTTTTGGTTGGACCACCTTTTACATGTATTTTAAAATTTTCGCAGGCTTTTCTTATTTCAATTAATAATGGTAAACCAGTCCACGATATCACAATAAACAGTATTACTAGTTATAAGCAAATAACACAATTTTATTTTATTTTAGTTGCAAGCAGACCTTTGTGTACATATATAACGGTTTGGCATACGAGTTTTAAATTAGGCGATTGACATGATATTTAAACTTAGGATCAATAGCAGTATACAGACTCAAAATTTTACAGTAACATTTAGGCCCTAAAAAGCTTCCTTTGAGGTACAGATTAAAATTATAATTGTCGGCAATAATCTATTGGAGATTAAAAATCAATAACGTCAATCAATAATTTTCTTTTTGGATTGATTTAATACCAACCCATCAGTACTTCACTTGCTATATCTTTAATATCCCAATTTATTTCAAAAGCTGCCATATCAATTTTAGAATCATCTGCATATTGGTCAGACTGGTACAGTTTTGAAGAAGTATGAAATTCGGCGGTATAAATAGAAAAATATATCGCCTTTGACTATTTTCATCCATGTTAAAGTTGAGTTGTTGGAAAATACTCTTTGACGTCTGTTGGTCAAATAGATTTTAAATAATATTTCAGTTTAGTACACAAAGCAGTGTAGTCAATAGTCAAATGCCTTACTATAATCTAACAATATTAAACAAGAACTACTATTAGGTCCTTATTGTTAGGTATTGACTGAACAGTTCATCAGTAAACATGTAATAAAGCTGTCGTTGTACTGTAATTCTCTTGTAATCTAGATCGAATAGACAAACGCGATTGCTATTAAGTAATTTGCTTAATTATTATGAAACTATATTCCCTAAAATTTCCTAGAATCTAATTTTCTAGAAACCATAAGTAATAAGTTGATAAAATGAAAATATTGAAATTATGTAGGATTACAATTATTCGATATTGAAGTAACATTAGCTTCCAAACATGTTTAATTACACTAGATTCCCATATTTGTATTATAAAATAATAAATAAGTGTGGTCAATAGAAAGATATCTCGTAAAAGAGTATGTAACTGACTTTTAAGAAAACCAGAAATCTATTTTTACAGATTAAGGATATATCTGGAAATAATTCCAGAATCCATTTTGTATCAAATTTAATTTATATAAATACTAATTACATGTATCCAATTATTACATTAATCGATAGATCTAAAAATAATCTCACACAATACACATAATACAATAACCTATGTCTGTATTATAAAATAATAAATAAATGTGATCAATAGAAGGACTTCACGCAAAAGACTGTAACTGACTTTCACTAAAAACGGATATCCATTTTTACTGATTACAGATATATCTGGAAATAATTCCAGAATCCATATTTGTACCACATTTAATTTATATAAATAATAATTATGTGCACATAATTATTACGTGAATCGATTGAAAAACTTACCGCAACCACAAAATAATGCAATATAATAATTTTCTTAAGAAGATATATGTACTCAAAAGGAATTTTAATAACTAACTTAAAGTTTCATGGATGAACTAATGGCAATTCCTACTTTGGCGATTTGTCCAGGAAGTAGTTACTAACGAAACTCGAATTGAACAACAATTTCTTGCCAAATATTATACTATTGTCAAATCTGAACCTCTAAGATATTAAATATGAAACAACAAAACAATAATTTAAATAAACGACCTATAAGATAATTTTATTTCAATAATGTTAAAAATATAATTCTAATTTGTAAATAACTCAATTATAGCTTTATCAGTTATTATTGCTTGCTAATATTAATGACAAGACTTGCCAAATTTTGAAACTGTTTACATTCCAAATCAATAGTCTCATGATAAAAGGTTATGTTAGCTGTTTGTATAATATAGGTGCATAAGTGTATAAGTGCATAATTTGTGAAGGATTTACAATTTGCATAGATAGTTTAGAATTTAGAGTATCACGGAAAATGGAAAATGGTTTCGAAAAAGTCAATTCAGACAATCTTCCTGTAGTTGACAGTGACATGTTAAACGATTTTTATGTATGACTTAAGTTTATAAGGGCACTAATTATACTCTTTAAATTCACCACATGTTGGTAAAAATGATGATGCATAATTTGCACTGATGTGGTGCATCTCATGTTCTATAAAAGGATGATGTTAAATGAGATTTCGTACATTTATCACAAAGGTGCAAACGTTAAAAGGTAAATAAAATAATCAATATTATTTAACAACAATACATAAATATTGTAAAACACATGCAGAATATTTCTAAAGACAAAAGTGCTATAATGACACTGACAATGCTGTCAATGGCATGAAATATAGTTGGGTCGAATACCAAATGGAAAACTGAGTGGAGGAGCCTCCTGTTCTTCTTTTCTTCCTAAAATCTTATCTTCTTATCTTGCCTTAAATCTTATGTATTTCTATCAATTGTAGTATTTTTAAATAAATAAAAAAACAAATAAATAATAACAGTGTATATCTAATCTCAGTTTGTCTGCTCTATACCAGCCTTTTATGAAAATGCCTCTTTATGCTTCTTGGAGAGTTCGATTGTGACGTTCTAATCCGGAATTCCAATTAGCAAATATTTCTTTAAAAGAATTATTTAAGAAAAATATGGGTTTAATATTTTCGCTCACGCTTTTGAATGACGGAATAAATAAAATTAAACTAGCCTATTTGCCGATCCGATAGGACTTGAACCTTGACGAAGTTCTAGTGCAAACTGGAACGGGTGGGTCGGCTTGCGCGTTTTAATGATTTAAGGAGCCGTACCATAGGTTTAACCATAGTGGGGGGGTCCTTATTGAAAAACCAGACTAAGACAAGTCCCTGAAGGAGGGCAGCAGCTCTTTCAGTAGTCATAGTGGCAGAAACCGTGGGGGTTGCTATGGTGCTATGACACACACGACTGCGATGTGGAAGGCAAGAGGAAACCACCACATTATAATCCTCAGAACAGCTAGCAGAAAGCTTATCCTAAATTAATGATGGCGTCTCCTGGGACAAAAAACTCCGGAGGTAAAATAGTCCTCCGTTCGGATCTCCGGGTGAGGACTGTTCCGGGAGACGTGATCGAGTGCAATAATAATAGGAAGTGTAGCATTTCACGAGTCGGAGCGTGGAATGTCAGAAGCATGAGACAGGCAGGGAAGCTAGAAAATCTGAAGATAGAAATGGATAGGTTAGGATTAGATATAGTAGGTATAAGTGAGATGCGCTGGCCGGAAGTAGGAGATTTTTGGAGCGGTGACTATAGGGTAATACACACAGGATCGGTAAATGGAAACGCGGGAGTAGGGATCGTTATGCGGAAGAACGCAGGACAGTGTGTAGATAGCTACCTACAATACAGCGAGAGAGTAATGATGGTTAGGTTAGATTCGAAGCCAGTGGAAACAGTAATAGTGCAAGTATACATGCCTACTTCTAGCCACAGCGAGGAAGAGTTAGAAGCCGTTTATTCGGACATAGAGCAGGTAATAGGATTTGTGAAGGGTCATGAAAATTTAATAGTAGTAGGAGATTTTAACGCAGTCGTAGGTGAGGGGAAAGAAGGAGAATTTGTAGGGCCTTATGGATTAGGAAACAGAAACGAGAGAGGTAGCAGACTGATAGAATTCTGTGAGAAGCACAAGATGGTAGTCGCGAACACATTGTTCAAGAATCACGTTAGGAGGCGGTACACATGGAAAATGCCAGGAGGGATAGACAGGTATCAGATAGACTACATTCTGGTTAGGAAGAGATTTAGAAATCAAGTAAAAGACTGTAAGAGTTATCCAGGAGCAGATGTAGACAGCGATCACAACTTGGTAGTCATGAAAGCTAGATTAAAGTTCAAAAATCTGAAAACCCGGAAGGATAAGAAACGTATAAATGTAGACATATTGAGGGATCAGAATATGAAAGATAAGTTCCAGGAGAAAACAGATCAGTTAATAAATAAAGCGAGTAAGGACGAAATCAAGAACGCAGAAACTGAGTGGGAGGGTATCAAGAATAGTCTAGATTCCGCGGCTACGGACGTTTTAGGACACGATAAAAGGGAAGCTAGGAAGCCCTGGATAACGGACGAAATCTTAAACTTAATGCAAAAGAGACGAGACTACAAAAACAGACGAGACGAAGAAGGACTGAAAACGTATAAGGCAATAAAGTGGCAAATCATTAGAAAATGTAGAAAAGCGAAAGAACAATGGATAGAGGAGAAATGCAAAGAAGTAGAAGATAAGTTGCAGGTAGGTAAGACCGATGAGGCTTACAAAATAATTAAGAGGAACTTCAGGGATATAAGAACAATAAGTAGAAATGTTAGGAGTCAATCGGGGGACATACTGATAGGAAGAGAGGAGAAAGCGGATAGATGGAAGCAGTACTTAGGAAATTTATACGAGGGTCAGGAATTAGGAGAGATATTAGAGGAAGAATCTAGCATCGATAGGGAAGATGTAGGAAAACCTATATTGAGAGAGGAATTTGAAATAGCACTAAGGGGGCTAAAGAATAATAGAGCGCCGGGTGTAGATAAAATACAGGCGGAAATTTTGAAATGTGCGGGACAGAAAGTAGTAAATAGGATGTTTGAACTGGTAAAATACATATACGAAACGGGCGAGATGCCGGAGGATTATAAGAGGAACATTATCGTCACTATACCGAAAAAGAGAGGAGCCGACAAATGCGAGAACTTTAGAACGATTAGCCTAACTTCCCATGCGTCAAAAATCCTAACTAGAATAGTGCAGAAGAGGATGGAAAATAGAGCGGAGGAAATACTAGGAGAAGACCAATTCGGGTTTAGGCGAAATAGGGGAACTCGCGAAGCTATTCTGGCGCTAAGAGTAATGTTAGAGAAAACAATAGAAAAAGGAAAGAACGCTTATATAGGATTTGTAGATTTAGAAAAAGCTTTTGATAACGTAAGATGGGAAAAAATGTTCGAGATACTAAAGAGCGCGGGAATGAATCTCCTATGGAGATAGGAGAGTAGTACACAATCTATACAAAGAGCAAACCGCTGTTATAGAAGTAGAAGGGGAAAGAAGGGAAGTAGGTATTAGGAAAGGAGTAAAACAAGGATGTACGCTATCACCACTAATTTTCAATCTGTACATCGAAGAGGCGATTAATGTGGTAAAAGATAGAGTGGATTTCGGGATTAAAGTACAGGGACAGAAACTAAAAATGCTGAGATTCGCGGATGATATAGCAGTATTAGCATCTAGTAAGGAGGAACTAGAATCAGCATTGAACGAAATGGAGGCAGTGTTGACAGAGGAATACGGAATGAGGGTGAATAAAAACAAAACTAAAGTGTTAGTGTGCAGAGGGCGCGAGAGCAGAGCAAAAACGAAAGTACAAATTAATAATGAAAGATTGGAGGAAGTTAAAGACTTCACTTATTTAGGAAGTAAAATAAATTGGGATGGAAGAAGCGATAAAGACATAAAACAAAGAATAGCGCAGGGTCGAGTAGCTTTTAACAAAAGAAAGCACTTTTATGCTCGGGGGTAATAAACTTAGAAACAAGGAAGAGATTTTTGAAAACATATGTATGGAGCACGGCACTTTACGGCTGCGAAACCTGGACGGTAGGGGAAGCAAGTAGGAAGAAATTAGAAGCTTTTGAGATGTGGTGTTACCGAAGAATGATGAAAATACCATGGACTGATAGGGTTAGAAACGAAGAAGTATTGGAGAAAGTCGGCGAGAAAAGGAGTATGTGGAAAAACTTAAAGAAGAGAAGAGATAGAATGGTAGGCCACTTGCTGAGACATGGGGGAATAGTCCGCGATATTTTGGAGGCAGAAATAGGAGTGAAGAAAGGCAGAGGTAGGCCTAGATTAGACTACTGCTCGCAAATAGTAAGGGATGTAGGTTGTAGCACAATTAGCGAAATGCGTAGGTTAGCACAAGATAGGAGAAGCTGGAGGCTAGCGTCCAACCAGTCTTAGGACTGATGACCTAATGATGAGCCTATTTGGCGCGTTATTTATTTCCTATATAATATTTCCCTAGAAACATCACAAAAATTATCTGAAACAATATTGAATTTCATTTTATAGTATTGTTTTACATATTGATTTAATTAAAACAGAGTTTTGTGCGATATAAGAGTTCTTATTTAGAAAATAAAATTGTTGATGACTAAAAAACGACGGAGGATATAAAAGGTTATATACGACCATTTCCTACCCTTTTTCGTATATTCGGAGAAACCTGCGTTCTATTACTCTTCCGGTTTTTTTTTTCCGAAGGCTACATACAACATAAAATCTGAAAGTCATTAACAGATATGTTTAATATACTCATTGAACATTGTTTACGAACACGTTTTTAATTAACAAGTTTGTTTTTAATATTCATTTGCTTATATTCACCTATTTTATGTAATATACTATATGTACGTCAAAGACAGTATGTTCATGTTATATTATAACAACTAATATGAGGCTATTTCCACAAACACAACCTTGACTTTTCTTAATCGTAGATATGACTAAGAGACGCAAATACGCATAACATTCGAAGGAACCGTTCATTGTTCAAATATGAACTTTTTATTAGCATGGATTATTTTCTTAAAAAAGTAATTAAAACGATAATTTAAATGTGCGAAATTATATATTCTATATAGTATGGCATATTTTTATAAGATCAGTTAGACGCTTATATTATTAAAAAAAGGTTATTAAAGGTTAAAGGTTATCATAAAGGTTTTCTATTGCCAATTAATGTAGCGCAAAGGTGTCTAATATCTTAAATTAATTTGATATGTATTTACCAGTTTTTATTATAAAATCTATATTATGTTTATTTTTTCTACAAAAATACGTACTATACTATAACATTATTTGCGATTAGAATTACAAGTTATCGACCCCAAACTGAAAAAGGAAGTGCACACTAAATACGAAATACCGTAGAAGAGAAGTGAGGTTGATAATTTAGTTTCGCTCTTTTATATATATTTCATGATCCTTAAACTGATATATTCCCAATGAATACGTCTAAATAACAGGCGATCTCATTCAACCATACGTATACAAGAAAGTGGCCTACCTTTTTAGTTTGCATCAATTTATTTCGATTCTGGTATGGGTAGTAGTGTAAGTCTTCCATCTTATATTATTGTATATATTATTACGTGATAATGAAACATAAATCTATAAGACTTATAAAACTAAGTAAGAATTGGTGTATGAATATGCAAGAATCCAGTATTATCAATTTTAAAAATTGCCTATGACGTCATATCTTAAAATGGGGTAGGTTTGGAAATTAACGTACAACTCTATACAAAAATTGGTGCGATACCTCAAGTGCATTCGATACTCACCAAGAGTGAAAGCGGTAGACAAGTCTATATATTCCTTTGCTTTTATACATGTAGATAACCGACAGACGTAATACAGGGAGCAGCATAATAGTCGGCAGTCCCACTTAACATAACAACATAATAATTCTATTGTTTTATGTCCCATTTAAATTAAACTAGTCTCAAAAGATAGAAGTTATCGAGGTACGAGTATATTTAAGACCACAAAATCACTTTCCCTCTTTTAATGAAAGCCATCTACGATGTTAAGTTGTAGTACATTTAAGGAGTTTTGAATATCATGCTGGAGTATTTCTTAAACAGTCATCATAAATCGATCTTCCAACTCTGCTAATAGCTGTAGTTTGATATTATAGGTAATTGATTTTAAATGACCCCAAAGGAAATAATCTAATATACTCAAATATGAACATCGAAGTGGCCATTATTCCATGTAAATCAGTGGCGGCTCGTGATGAAATGAAACGGGTGTTCTGCACAGGGCCGATCCTAGGGCATTGACCGCCCGCAAATTTCAAACGTATCCAAACTACTGGCGCCATAGGGGCCGCAAAATAATTGTGCCGCAGACAAAAATTTTGAAAATCTTCAAGGTCACGCGTTTTCCTGATACTTCAGAATTTTTATGTAAAATCCGTTTATACAAAAATATAGACTTTCACAAGAAAAATTTTTAAAATTTAATACCTTTTTGAAGAATATTCATGTTTGCCGTCACATCCTTTGGTTAAGAGAAAAGGCTTGTAAGGTGAATTATCTACTAGAGGGTCTATAACACTAAAAAGATTTTCCGAAAGAATTTCAGCGTCATATTTTGTAGGTTTCAGGTATATCCAAAAACGTTCAATCGGTTCACCATCGAGAATATATCTTAAAACTACCACTAACTGAGTTCTTGCAGATACATCAGTTGTTTCGTCTGCCATAACTGCCAAAGATGAAGGTTTGTTAATTTCTTTAATTATTTCTTCATGACATACTTTTAATATACAGTCTAAAAGATCATTTTGTATTTCTTTAGAGGTTCCTTTAAATACTGAAGCATTTTGTAGATGCTCGCTTAAAGTTACATCAAGCTCAGCAGAAAAATTTATCAAACCACGAAATATCCCCGGGTTTTGAGAGGTTTCAGCTTCGTCATGTCCTCGCAGCGCCAGTTCAAAGGCCCCACAAAACTTTACG